>QGSO01000225.1:0-224253 GCA_011037825.1 Carya cathayensis
TCATTTCTTCTAATCTACTCATTACAACTTTCCAAAACTTCCAAACAAAATACAATATACAATTCAATCTTTTCAAATCTCAAAACAAAAATAATATTAAAAAATAATATTCTATCAATATTTTATTCAACTTTCATCTTATCTCAACTCACTATCCAAACCTCCCCTAAGAATTCTCTAAATGTCCAGTTCACATTTTTCTTATTAATCCATCATAACATTTGTTATTAACTGAACAGAGGTATAATTATAAAAAATATTAGGTTAAATGTAGTAATTAGAGCAGTGTTTCATACAGAACCAAGCAGTAACAGCAGTGGTAGCAGAAAATTATACTTGATATTGTCTTCCCCAAAATAATGTGAACCCAGGGAGGGAGGGGAACTCAGGGAGAGAGGGGCTACAAATCTTCAGTAGCTAAACCAAGAGCAACTAAGTGACGAGATTCCATAAACTAACGAACTAAACCCCAATCTTACTAATGATACTAATAAACTATGCCTAAATGAAACTTTCCTCATATTTCACAAGTATGAGAGATGAAACGTGCTGCAAATTGAATTATGGAAGCACAAGCAACAAAGCAAATGAAAAATCCATGCATACTCCCGCATCATAACATCTTCTCATACTAAAATCGCAACATTCACAAATGAAAAAGACATCTAAGAACCAATCATCTGCTTCCAAAAAGCATCAAAATTGACTTTTGCGGCATATCCAAACGCCTGACCTAATTTTCTTGTTACTAATATTCCAACAGGACACAAAATCATTCCCACTCCAAATGCCGTTCCTTTCCTTGCTATAATTTCCTCTTCCAACTGTCAATGAGACAAAAATGCTTAAAATCATTCATTGAACTTTGTTATAGAAAGCCATTCTACGTTTAATTTTCTGCCACTCTGCGGGGAAGTCACTCACTTCAGTCCCTATACATTCTAGTTATACTTCAAGCAACAAAACACACACCACTCATTAAGCCAAATTACCCACACAAAAAGCACAAGACAAGTCCATAAACAATCACAAGTTTCACTCGATCAATTTACATCACACAATTCAAATGCAAAAGTCAAAAAATTATTGTAAAATCTTTCATACTGAAAGAGATAAAATAAAAAGAATAGAAGAACAAAACTAACCTTTCCGATTGTTCTTCTCCTTCTCCCCATCCTCTTAGTTAGCGTCAACCACGGCTTACACGCCACCATCGCCGTCTTCCGGATATCGCACAACGACGACGGCAGTGGGGGTGGGAGTGGCCACTGACGCGGAGGGGTGGCGAGGGGAGGCAGGGTGGTGGATTTTGATGTATGGGAGCTAAGGGTTGGGGTCAAAGGAGGAGTTTTGCTGCTGCTATTGGGGATGCATTTGGTCAACACATGAAGAGATTGATCTGAGCGGATTTTAGAGAGGAAGAGGTTTCTAGAGTGATGGATACTTCTGCGAAGTGCCGAATGAGCGTTTGACGGTGTGCAAGAGTAAGCTAAGTGCGTCAAAGGTGGGCTCTTTACTTAAAGGAAAAGTCATATTTCAGACGCGCAGCGGACCAATCACAGAGACAAATGAGAGATGAAAATAGAGAAAGTGAGAGATGAAAATGGAGAAAGTGAGACAAGAGTTGGTCGCGACACTGAAAATGGTGGAGGAGATATGTGGAGTGAACTCGGAGGACGTGGTCGCGGAGGACGTGCTCGAAGAGGTGCTCGCAGAGGCTATAGCAGACGGACGGGAGAGATGAAACAAATCTTCTGAAGCACGTTTCCTGTTTTCGCTAATTTCAATGTTTTTTTTTTTCTTGCCACATCATCAATGGTCCGCATTTTCGTCTGCGGTATGCTTGCATATAGAAGTACTCTTTCATAATGCCACTGCCACATCTACCTCTTTTAGAAAAAATACGAAAAGAGAAAACACCAAAAAAAAAAAAAAAAAAGAATTTTCTTCAATCCTGATCAAACTCACAAAGCAAAAACACCAATGAATGGTAGAACCCATCTCTCTCTCTTTCCCATAACCACTCAGGCGGCAGGCCCCATGAGGTAAATTCACCAAACTCCAAAAAGCAAACCTCCAATCGACTAATTAGTTTTGCTTTCTGGGTTAGCTTCAAGCTAACCATGGAGACATGAAACTGACAAACAATGTTAGAAGAACTGGTAGATCTACAAAACAAAGTTTTGTTTGATTTCAGTTTCGGGGGAGAATGTCAAAGAGGAGTATAAATAAAGGAAAAATCTAATTGTAAACATAAATGTGTACTAATATGTGTACTAATTTAATATGATTGGTCAAAAAGTAGATTTTATTGAAAACAGTGTTAATTTAAATTTTGAATATAAAGAAATCAGTATTGGTACACAGATTAGTACGCGATTTTGTTTGTATGTAGCAAAATTCATAAATAAATAAGATAAAAAAAAGGTTTCCAGCACTTCCATTTGGCCTGTTTTTGAGTGACACTTGTCTGATTTTCTATTTGATTCGTGAAGGATCTAGATTGGTACTGTTAGGTGATTTTGCAGTTGAAATAAAGTAAGAAAGAGATAAAATTCTTGAAATTTCTATGCAAATGGAAAAAGGCCCAAAACAATAGGAACTAGAGAAGAACCAGACGTCGTCTGCATCAACCATGGGGGAGTTGCTATCGTTGATGGAGAAGACTTTGGAAAATTTCAAAAGATACATGGAAGAAGACTCGTGGGGAGGGAATGGGATGGGATGGAGGCTCTGCGCTTGTGTTTGACCAAAAATTGAAACAACATTGTTTTGTTATTAATGCGATGTTAGACGCGATTTTAGCATCACTTAGAGCATTAGCATTGGCTTGGCCAAATGCATATCCAAATTTAGCCAATATCAACTTGAAAATACATTTGCCTATTCTATCTAAATTCAAGTCCCACATTGAATTAGCCATCCAAATTACATATAATAATAAAATAATAATATTTTAAAAAAATTTTTGTTTTTTTTAAATTTTATAATTCCAATTTAATATTAAGCAATATTATATTATAATTAAATTAATATTAAAAAAACACATTTTCAAAGCTCATTTAGGAATAACAATTATTCCTTCAACTAATTTTTTTCCTAAATATCTAGCAACATATGAGAAGTCATGCAAAAATAAAAATCTGCACTGCAGTTACATGAATTATGAACCAAAATCTGCACTGCAGTTACATGAATTAATATCAAGAAAACAGCAACTTAAGGTTACATAAATCAACATGAAGAAAATCTGCAAATATTATGAATATTGTTATTTAATATCATGCCTCAAACCCAACACATCCAAAATATTACTCTTAATTTCAGTTTATTAAGGATAGAAAAAGGTCCTTAACATTTCATTGTATTGCAAAATCACAACACATATTGCATCTGCACTTCAAATTATAATTTCATAATCGAAGTTGCACCTAACTATCATTCCAACTAATCAAAAGCAGCCCAGTCACAAGTTTCTAAATACATCTGTAACCAAGTTTCTATCATTGTATTTCAAATACATCTTTAACCAAGTTTCTAAATTCTGTTGCAGGCTGGAATGGGAAGCAACTGGAACTCAAAGTCCATCAGGTTTTCAGATTATCAACACACAATCCAAACTCAAACTCAATGCCCGCTCAAGTCTATCAAACCCAAACTCAAGTCCATACACGTTTTCAGATTATCAACCCACAATCGTACCAACCAAACAGAGTTTCAGAGTACCCAAGAGAAAACCATCTCGGAAACCAAACCGATTCCCACATACTTCGTCTTCAATCATTTATTTCTCATAAACACGTACAGATCTACAACTGTTTTTTGTGCTTAAAGGAAAACCCTAACAATAAATCCCACTTCTAAATCCGTTTCTCATTATGGTAAGAACACGATACACAATCCATAGTGTAGAAATACAAACCAAGTTTGGATCGAAATCACTGAAAAACCAAGAGCAAAACAGAGAAAAAATGGTGGGAAACTTACAGATCGGGATCGTCCGTGAGAGAGAGAGAGTGGCGGGCCCAGCCGTGGGAGTAGACGTGCGCAGCTGTGGGAGTCGACGGGCGCAGCCGTGGGTTCTGCTCCGTTTCCGTGGAAGCAAATCGAGAGAGACAAAGAAATTAGGGAGAAAAGTGGTTCGGTACCGAAATGGAGGGAGTGAACTTTCCTTCTCGCGTGACTTCAGCTTCCTCGGTTCCAGTGATCAAAGAGTTTTTTAATATTTGGCCAACGAAAACCGTCTTCTATATTTGGACTGAGACTGTAGCAAAAATCTAAAAAACTTTACATTTGCCCAAACCAATGCAGTGCATTTTCTCCTCAAATTAGTCTAAATATAGCTAAGCACCTCATTTGGCCAAGCCAATGAGGATGCTCTTAGGCCGGTTGCATTTATCAAATTTTTTTTTTTTTAAAAAAAAAGAAGTAAATTTTCATTTAAAACAAGCGAATTTTAATTACCACCATTTAACGAGTATGCCTTGACGATAAATTGGCAATAAATTGTAAAAAAATATGGAAGAAGGACCACGGGTCTCTGACTCGCGCCAACAGGTTCAAATTTCAAATTCGAAAATTAAGTTTGAAAAGCGCTAACGGTCATAACCAGCTGTATCCCACCCTAATAATTTTTTTTTTTTCTTTGTTTTCAAAACACCTGTCCGCTTCCAACGGCTATCCCATCCACGAGTCATGAGTCATATAATCTTCTTTATATATGCGATACTATCTTCTACTCACATTGTCCTATTTTCAATCTTCCTCCCCTGTTTTCAATCTCCTCCCACTTAAGCCCGGGCGTCTTTGTATACGTCTCTGGCATCCCTTTTGCTCTTACTCTTTGCTCTGTGTTCTTGCTCGTCTTCCCCATTAACAAAACAATATGAGAGAGTGCATCTCAATTCACATTGGACAGGCCGGTATCCAAGTGGGTAATGCTTGCTGGGAGCTCTACTGCCTTGAACACGGCATTCAGGTAACAAAAACCAGCCTTCTCTATTGCAAAACTCCAAAAATACCAAACACCATCTGAAAGACTTTCTGTTTTGATTCATACTGGGTGATGGGAGTACTAACTCTTTCTGGGTTCTTCTTCTTCTTGGTTTTTTTCCCCCTCCTTAGCCCGATGGACAAATGCTGGGTGACAAGACAGTTGGCGGTGGAGACGATGCCTTCAACACGTTTTTTAGCGAGACCGGAGCCGGAAAACACGTACCCCGCGCCGTTTTCTTGGACCTCGAACCTACGGTCATCGACGAGGTCAGGACTGGGACTTACCGCCAGCTCTTTCACCCCGAACAACTCATCAGTGGGAAAGAGGACGCCGCCAATAACTTTGCAAGAGGCCACTACACAAGTAAGCAAAAACCCAAGCGCACAAAATAGAAAATCAATCTCCGATTCTGTGAAATTATATATAAGCTTAACGATTTTGGGGTTTCTGGTTTTGGCAGTTGGGAAAGAGATAGTGGATCTGTGCCTTGATAGGATCAGAAAGCTCGCTGACAATTGTACTGGGCTTCAGGGGTTTCT
Source organism: Carya cathayensis (assembly GCA_011037825.1). Classification (NCBI taxonomy): domain Eukaryota; kingdom Viridiplantae; phylum Streptophyta; class Magnoliopsida; order Fagales; family Juglandaceae; genus Carya; species Carya cathayensis. The sequence continues at coordinate 5,536 of QGSO01000225.1, forward strand.
GGTTTTCCATGCGGTAGGTGGAGGGACAGGCTCCGGGCTTGGTTCTCTGCTTCTGGAAAGGCTCTCAGTGGACTACGGCAAGAAATCCAAGCTCGGATTCACCGTCTACCCGTCTCCTCAGGTCTCCACATCCGTCGTTGAGCCATACAACAGTGTGTTGTCCACTCACTCACTTCTAGAGCACACCGATGTGTCCGTCCTCCTCGACAACGAAGCCATTTACGATATTTGCCGCAGATCGCTGGACATTGAAAGACCCACTTACACCAATCTCAACAGGCTCGTTTCCCAGGTAAAGAAAAATAACGATCAATTTAATATTCCTTGCGATTAAACTCGTCTAGTAATATAAATTTCAAATCGTATGAACAGCATTGCTGACGGGGGATTTGTTTTGTGGGCAGGTGATTTCTTCTCTGACTGCGTCTTTGCGTTTTGATGGTGCTTTGAACGTGGATGTCACAGAGTTTCAGACTAACTTGGTTCCCTACCCGAGAATACATTTCATGCTTTCTTCGTATGCGCCGGTTATTTCAGCCGAAAAGGCCTACCACGAGCAACTCTCCGTGGCCGAGATCACAAACAGTGCCTTTGAGCCGTCGTCCATGATGGCAAAATGCGACCCTCGCCACGGCAAGTACATGGCCTGCTGTTTGATGTATAGGGGTGACGTGGTGCCTAAGGATGTGAACGCAGCGGTGGCGACAATCAAGACCAAGAGGACGATTCAATTCGTGGACTGGTGTCCAACTGGGTTCAAGTGTGGAATCAATTACCAGCCACCAACAGTGGTTCCTGGGGGTGACTTGGCTAAAGTTCAGAGGGCTGTTTGCATGATCTCTAACTCGACGAGCGTTGCGGAGGTGTTCTCTAGGATTGATCATAAGTTTGATTTGATGTATGCGAAGAGGGCTTTTGTGCATTGGTACGTCGGTGAGGGTATGGAGGAAGGAGAGTTTTCGGAGGCGAGGGAGGATTTGGCTGCGCTGGAGAAGGACTATGAGGAAGTTGGAGCAGAGTCTGCAGAAGGAGAGGATGATGAAGGCGATGAGTATTAGGCTGTGCTGTAGTTGGTGTCTACCAATGGACTCATTGGTTTTTTTTAACTTTGGATGGAAGTAACTTTTATTTTATTGTATGTCTCCCCACCAATTTGCCATTTTGTTCAATGAACTCTTATCTTTTGCTCAATTTTTAGAGGTTTGTTTCCTTCCCGTTGTTGCATACAATTGAATATATTTTCGAAGAATATTTTCTGGTTGTTCACATGTCATTGTGACCAAGATTATACACAATTGTAGCAATCCATGCCTCTAACCTACGAACAAGTACGTGAATTGAATTGATGGACCACCCTGCCAAGCAGAGAGAATATTGGACAAATGGGTTCACCATGGTCCCCGACCATCTGATCTATATATATATATATATATATTTTTTTTTTTTTTTTTTTTGTGTGAATAACCCGCTCCTCCTCTCCACCCCTCTCCCAATATTTTGGTCTTGGGATGGGGCTTGTTTTGACTTACAGGGCAGGGTTTATTATATATATATTATGGATGAGGCGTCTCATGTTGTTCCTATTTGAACTCCTAACCAACATCTCACATCTCAATACACACGAGCGAGAGAGTCTACGGAAAATAGTGGAAAAAGGAGGGGCCTTGATTTGTTTCAAAGTAGCTATTGTATTTGCTTCTTCACTGTACAATAGAAGACTCCCTCTCTCCTCTCTCTCTCTCTCTCACTTTTCTGGTCACTTTTGAAACTTGATTTCAACTCTCGTGCTCGCTTTCTGAGTTTGCCATATTCCACACTACTCCTGCCACACAACAAACACATTAATGATTAAACTAATAAAACTCCTTGAGATCAGTCGACAGAAAGAAGAGGGGGTCAGAGATACTTTAAACTCGTTGGCTTTGAGATTTATAAAAAATGTAAAGTTTATTGTAAATTTTATTATTAAAAATATTCATTTAACTTTTAATTCTTCAACATTATCCACACACACATATATGAGTCTAATTATAAAGGATAGTAGTATTGTTAACATTAATTTTTTTGATAGGTAAAAGTAGAAAATATTATTAACATTATAACATGTGACAAATTAAAAATGTCATCGAGAGAGACTATTCAATAATTATTCTAAAATATATATTTCGCAAGAATTTGACCAAAGGGAAAATAAAGAAGGAAAATCTATGCGTTTCGGTTATCATTTATCACGCCCCAAGGAAAGACGTGAAAAGGAAAAAGAGCATTTGCTTTATTTTGAATATTTATATGCGTCTCATTTTTCCTAGTTTTTCCCAGTATCCAAACTAAGCACATTCGGGGAAAAAAAAAAAAAAAAAGGAGATAAAAGGACAAGAAAACAAAGGATATATAGATCAAGATTAAGACATGATTAATGTGATGCAAGAAAGAAGCTAACCTTAATAGCACTCTCGTTTGATTTGTTCAGTGTGAAGCCTTCAAGGTCGTGGTCTTGCCGCTGAGAGGAGAACTCGGCAAGATGGGCTTCGAGAACAGCACAACGTCCATCTCCGAATGCAGATCGTGATATTGATGATAAAGATGACCGTTGTCTTTGGTACCAAGACTGAAATCCTCGCCGAGGTACGAGTCCTCCTCTCTGATCCTCAGGATCTGGCTGTGTACATACTTCACCTTTTTCCTCGACTTCGGAGATGCTTTCGCTGCCACCTCGTTGCGATCAACCTTGGAGACTTTCTCCCCGGCGAGATTATGGAACGTCATGGCCAACTCGGTGGACGAGAGTTCCATGGGTTTGTGAAGCTCAGAAACAGAGGCAGAGACTCGTTCTTGGGGGTCCTTTACGGGCTTCACCGTCATAATTGGGTTCGTATCGGATAATACCGAGATACCGGACACGGTACGTTCTTATGAAGAGATATATACAAATCAAGAAGGGAAGAAGAGCTCTTATAGGGGGAGTTCTGACCAGGTGATTGTTTTGTTTTCGTTCTGGTGCTGGCATTCCGGGGGCACTTCTTATAAAGGCCGCAATACGGGGATTTTAGAGAGAGAAAGAGAGAGAGAGGGAGCTAGGGATGGATGACGCGTGGAGAGAGGAAGAGAGGGAGAGAGATGGTGGACTATCACGTGTCGAACATGTGGTGAAAGTAAAATTCATAGGAAGTGGGAAGAGGACCAGTCCGCTCATCAGGTAGGCGCCGTTTTGTCAGGAACAGGTTTTCTGGTTCACTGGCCAAATGCCACGTCACTATGACCTCTCTCTCTCTCTAAATCTATAATACAAGGATGGTGCTAGAGCGATAGTGGCTCCCGCTCACCTAAAGGCAGAAAATATCATATCATTTTTTAATGTTTTTAAATATTTTAAAAATATATAAAAAATTTATAATAATAAAAAAAAATTCTTAATCATAAAAAAAAAAAAAAAAAAAAAGGCAGCGGTGGCCCAGCGAGAGCCACCAACGGTGGTCAATTTTCCATAATATAATACCAATTGACAAGTCACTCTCTAATTTGGGGTTCTCAAAACAAAATAAAATTTATTAATAAGAGATAATCACAGGCAATAATCGAAGCGGCTTTGGGAATATGGGAAGTTTTAGTTACGAAGTGTGCAAAGGAGATTGGCTTTTGGGTCACCGTCAGATCAGATTCAGCTTAACAAAAAAGCTAAGCATGATTGCACTTTGATATCTAATCTCTATGGGGAGGGGGATTGAGAGCAGGCCACGAGGCAAAGACGTTCCCAAGTGGCGTCCGCTCGTTATTGTGAAGGGGAAACGGGTCAAAGTAGCTTTTTTTAACGTTTTCCATTTGTATTTTTTTGAAAATAACGTTTTCCATTTATTAAATGAGAAGTGGGAAGTTGAGATAGACGTGACGGACATGAATTTGCTTTAGAAAACCCAGAGCGGAGGTGAGGGTGGAAGGAACGTGCATGCCTGTCCCTCTGGCTTTTTTTGCCAAAATGAAATCCGTGATTTGAGATGGCGTCGTATAAGCGTGCATGAGGACCAATATGTTAGAAATGGCAGAAGTAAGGCAGAAGCCAAACAAACACTACTAAAAAGGAAAATGTTATTTGAATATATAATTTTGACGGATAAAAGTTATCGATTGATTTTTTTATTTTTATATGTTTTAATTAATAATTAAAAATGTGATTATTAATAAATTGATTTTTCTAAATTTTTTAAAAATATTTAAATATATATAAAAAATGATTGAAATAAAAAGAAAAAAAAAATACATTTGCACTCATCTTTATCGATCCTTCATCGGTTCCTCTACCAGCGTCCACTCAAAAATCCTAATAACCATCACCATCAGCCATTGACATTCCCGAAGATTTGCAAATATACAAACCATGGAAAAAGTGGAGGATCCCGCTGGGAGCTCTTTTTTATCTTATCTTTATTTTTTTAATCTTTTTCTTATTGATTACGAAAAAATTATTTAATATTATTGTAAATTTTTTATATTTTTTTAAATATTTAAAAGTATTAAAAAATGATGTGAAAAAAAAAACCAAAAAAATAAATAAATTTTGGCCTAGCGGGAGGCTGGAGCCCAAGCGGTGGCTGTAGCATACTCCTATAACCATATATACTGCTATTACGGAATGTTAAACAATCAAAGGCCCAATGATATCATTCTGCCACAATAATCAACATTCTCTCTTGAACATTAGTTAAGACTAACAGAATGTGTCATCTCATCTCATTATTATAATTTTTTTAAAAAATATAATAAACAGTTCAACTTTTCTAAATTTAAATTCAACTTTTTCAAATCTTAAAATAATAATCATATTAAAAAATAATATTTTAACAATATTTTATTTAACTTTTAACTTTCATATGAAATATTCTCATCTCATCTCTGAATATAAATAGATCAACAAAAATAAATAAAAAAATCTTACAAAACGTTCTATAGTCGTCATTTCTTGATAATTTCATTCACTAAAGTTAATACGTAAACCGTGTTTGATCCAACAGAAGGCATTCCTCTTCCATTCCAAACAGATTCTAAAGGCATAAAAAAATGTACCAAAATCCATTAGGATTCGGTTCCCCACCCCCCCAAAAAAACCTAAGGAGAAATGAAACAAAAGTAATACCGGCACAAAGCAAGAAAAAGACTCGAATGTTTCCTGGCGTAGGGTTGGAGCTAGCCTAAGCTTCATTCTTCATCCTCTTCATCTCCATCCCCACCAGCAGCCTTCTTGGCAGCTGCCTTCTGGTTCTTTCGCTTCACTCTACCCGGGCATCCACCTCCAAATGGACTAGTGAGAGAGAAATCAATATGTTTCTGAGAATCAATTCTCACCATGAAAGATGGTATGTTAACTACCTGCCGTCCAACCCTGGTAAGGAAAAAAGTGACATTAATTTGTGATATTATCAGCAAAAACCCTGATGAGGAAAGATAAAGGGGTGAATTTTATGTGATATTCTCAGTGTCTATGAAGGAACTATTGCATAGTTATACAGTGCACATGACACAACACCAGGATGACAAGCAAGAAAAGTACTTGATTCCACCCTATGAAAATTATTATAATTTTTGAAGACGAACATTTTTTTTTATCAATAAATAAGAATTTTATTGATGAGAACCAGGAAAACCAACATTTAATCAATAAATATGAACAAAAGGTACAAAACCACAGCAAAGGCACAAAACATAGAAAATAACTAATAACATGAAAAACCAGTAGTAGTGGAAATGCCCTTGATTATGCAAAGGTAGGAGTGAATACATACAAGTACATGCACAGGGAGCTCAGTAGATTCATGGCAGCCAAAAATGAAGGATTTCAACAATCGAGGAAGTGCATGAGGTCATACATTTCATGCACACTTCTAAATCATCAAGCAACAACTAGCTACAGAACAGAAGGATCATCATGCAGCTTTAGGGTTCAACATGAACAAAAAAATTACAGGCAGTACTTTAGCAAGTTTGGTCAGAACAAACATATACCTGATATGCCTCTGCCTAATAAGCACACGGGCATGGTGAATCGACTTGGCCATACCCGACTTGAACGCAAGGGTTTGGAGTCGGCGCTCAAGGAAGTTCTCCACAGTCAGAGCCAGGACATAATCAAGCTTGTTCTGGCTCTCATCCAAGAGCCCGTACCTGTTCATTCTACGGAGAAGGGCCTCACCCTCAAATATCCTACGAGGATTCTTCTCATCCAGAGTGAGAAGTTCCCTGGCAGCATTACGGATGCGGCTCAAAGCATATTGAACCCTCCACAGCTCTCTCTTACATCGGAGCCCATACTCTCCCACAAGCTTCAGCTCATGATCCAATCGTTCCTTTTCATACGGACGGCGTGGCTTTTTGAAAGTCTTCCCATCTAAACCATCCATCATTGGTCATTAACAGTAGATACACTCAACATCATAAAACTATAATGTAGATCATCAGAGAATGACTCCACACAAGCTTATATTAACTATAGCATCGAACAGAGGTACAGATAACTAAGTTTATGATTGGGTTAGATTGAAGAATTTCAAAAGCCTATGCAAAGATGAAGTTAAATTAACCCAAGTGAAGTGACTAGTTGAGGCAAAAATAATTTATCTCGTATTTTGTATTATCTTTGTTTTCGAGACAAAAATCTCCTTTGAAGGGGACGTGTGATCGTATTAGGCACATTTTAGGGGATTTTCCCATTCATTCAAGATTCTGTCGCCGTATTTTCTCTGCAACCAAACACCGCAAGTCACAATGTACAACTTAAACCCGTAAAAGCGCAATAGCCAAATATTGATTCTGTGAAATCAAATCTTATTTATCAGAAAAAATTAGGACTGAAATGATCAAGTAACGAATCTCTGGCAACTCCTAAACAACCAAAACAGTATAGACAACAACTTAACACGAATAAAACCCTAATCTGAATCAGATCCGTTAAACATTCACAGAGAAAGGCAAATATAAATACACATTTTTTTATGCGCATATGAATATATATATATACACACACACACACACACAAACACAACATAAAACCTTAAAAAGAAAATAGTCATTATGGACATATTTATTAGAGAGCTAGAGCATACAGTTCCGGTAGAAACTGACGTGGACCATATCTCCGTCGGCTTCCAATAAGATGCGGCGAAGGGAAGAGAGTGCGGAGTCAAAAGGAAGGGACGAGAAGGTGACAGTTTCTGCTAAATACGCAAACCCTAAACCCTGAGTCCATGGACGATATTACCAGTTTGCCATGTATTTGGAGATGGGAGCCCCGTTTCTTTTGGCAAAGTCAAGTTATTATCCCCACCGCGTTATTTTCATCTCTTTTTTATACATTTTATTTATATGATTCGCTGTATATTATAAAAGAAATTCATTCAACTAATCATATCAATCAAATACATAAAAATACATAAAATAACGGTATATAATATTACCTCATCCACCAGTAAATCTATTTTGATTTTGGGCTGCTTGTACAATTGATGAATGTTATCACATAACAACAATAAAATATGAGTGAAATAAAAATGTGACCTTAGTTGATTTGGACTTTGGGTTGCTTATCCTTAACTTGGATTTTGTAGGCAAAATTAGGAAATAAGATGAAATTAAAATTTTATGTATAGTAATAAAATAATTTGTGAATAATAGTAAAATTATTTGAGTTATAATTTTTTTGTTTTAAAATTTAAAATTTTTTAATCGTTTATTATATTTTACTTGAAAGTTTGAAAAAGTTATAATAATTAAATAAAAGATTAAAATTTTGAAATTAAAAAGTATTTATATCTTAATAATGTTCTTAAAGGTTGCCTTGATAATTTATTTTGTTTACGAGTAATTTAGCCCAAAAATTATTTCCAATATCCATTGTTATCCTTACTATCAAATATTTTAATTTTTGAATTGATACCTTTTTTAGCTCTATGTTTGAGTTAAATAATTATATATGAATAACAACATTTCTCATTCTATATTTTAAATATTTTATTATAGCTTCTAAAGTTTTCAAATACCCCGAATCTCCCAACCCAATCTCCTCTCAAAAAGCACGTGTGCTACGAGCACTCTCAATGAATTGTCCAAAATTAAATGACAATTTTAGCTAATGTGTAGAAGAATTTGACTTTTAACCATTTCATTCACATAAGTCATTATATTGAAATAACTATTTTTTATTATATTATAATAAAATAATATAACAATAATTTAACTTTAGCTATTTACATCAAATTTTTGCATTAGATTATTCATTTATTCATTACATAGTAATAAGTAATTAATAATTAAAAAAATATTTAATTTTTTGTAATTATTAATTTATTTAATTTTATCATATTTTACCATTTTACCTATTATATGTTAATTAATAATTATATTCTAATTAAATTATGGGTTAAAAAATTAATTAGTAATCATATTCTAATTAAATTAAATTACTAATTAATAATTAAAAAAATATACTTATTCCTCGTTCAACTATAGTAAAACTTTTTCACGTTGTTTCTTTTTATTTATTTAATATTTTGGTTTCTTCTACCGGTAGTATTGCTTTCTTTTGCTTGGATTTAATTCTTTAATCTGAACTAAGTTTTATGCAAATGGCTGCAAGGGATACAAAATAATAAAGGAGACAGTTGGGATAAGGAAGAAGAGAAAAATAATAATAAAATACACATCTGGCCTATCTACAGTGACTTCTAAGTTTGAAAAATCTTTTGGAAGTCCACGTAGCTAAAGTCTAAATATTTAGATTTTAACTAATCCAATGTGATGTTATTTTGGGGACTATTGGTTAATATGAGAGGGATTTAACATTTAGCTAATTCATTGAAGACACTATTGAGCATTGGCAATGACCTAGCTAAACGTCAACCAAGGTCTAAATTTTAGCTAGATGTGAGAAAAAACCTTTACATTGAACTAGCCAATGGTCAAAAGCTCAACACTTGAGTTATAGTAATTCTTATACTCTCTAAACTTGGAGACTTAATGTTTATATGCCAAAAGATTATTTTATGAATTTCCATATTGTACTATTTTCTAATTAATTGCTTTCGCCAATTACATTTTATTATTTGTCCAATATATATTTTTTATGCATCCACTTGACATAATCATGTTTTTTTGGTTCGTGTTATTAGTAGTTTCAAGAAATAGATTTTTTAAACAATAACAAAAGTACTACGTATTATTAATTAATATTTATTTTGATAAATAAAATAAATATTTTATTTAATTAATTATTAATTAATAATGATTTTATTTGTAATATATATAAAAAAAATTATCAAATATTATTAAAATATATAATATTATATTATTATATTGCTTTTAAAATGTCTAATTTAATGTAGACTTATCTAGTTAAAACTTGATGTTATAGTAAAAAAATGAGATTATAATTAAACTTTAGACTTGGCCATGACTAGGCCATTGCCAATGCTCTAAGTATCCTATCCGGGACCTTCATATCATGGGCAGGCAAACGGTGTAAAACGAAAAAATATAAACGGAATGGGTCAGGCATGAATCCACACTTACCGGCCTATTTATATATAATATATAATAATGAATAATTCTTCTTATAAAGATGAAATGCATAAATATTACATAATCGCTTTAAAAAATAATAAGATTTACTATTAAAAGTTAATTAATTTTTTCACTTACGTTTAATATTTTATTCACATTTTTCAAAACGATTACGCGACTATTACACAGTTCATGATTGCAAATATCTTTTCTCTATAATAATATTTGTTATATTATATATATTAAAAAAATAACTTTATACTAAATATCGTCATCTAGAGTTAAAAAAAAAAAAAAACTCCCTAAATGGTACCGTTCTGGAATCTGGTTAAGTTTCCAAAACCCTCCACCCTCTACCTCGGTCCTCGACTCTCTCTTCTCACTCCGTCTCACCAGTTGCCACGTTGTGGTTGTTGCTGTTGTCGCATTCGTCATCGTCATAGGCCTCTCTCTCTCAAGCATTGTCCTCTCTAGTCTCCAGCCGCTATCGCCAGCTGCCACGAGTGGCCAAATGACCATTAGGCCAATCCACCAACCCGACAGCCGAACAGGGCCACCCCGCCTCCCACCTGGGCAGGGGGCCCGGCCTACAACAAAGAGTTTTAACAAAAAAGAGCAGATACGTTCTACGTGACAAAGATAATCAGAAATGAAATTCATTGAAACCCATCCAAGCCTCAATTAATTCGAGAACAACCATCCAATTCAGCAAATGGAGGATACAATCAGGCGTGACATATACCTTGGCACTATGAGACAACGTTTTGAGCCTATTCTTCAAGCAAGATATCGATACATTTTCCTATCATTTTTGTCCCTCTCCAAAAACTCCCGCTCAATGAGGGATTCAATTCGTTTCTTTATGACAACAGGGTTGGGCAAGAACCGAGCCTGCAGCTGCTTTGTGACCTCAGCAACAATGTTATTATGATCTAGCGTCCGCCGTGACTTCATGATTCTCACAATCGCAGCCTCGATCTGAGGCTTCCTGTCCTCCTCCACTCTCTGCCGGGTTTCCTGATTTTCAGGTTCAGATTCCCTCTGAGCAACCACGGTACCTATTTTTACCTTGTAGAGCTTGCTCATGAACTTGTCATTGAAGAAGAAGGCATCGTCCTCAGCTATGTCCTTGCTCATAGGCTCCTTCCGCAAAACATTCTTCCCCCTGACACAAGCCAGAGACTGCAGGCATCTCTTCAAGTCTGAGGCAGGTATCTCTGTGGCTTGCTCAATCTCCTTATAACTCAGCCTATCGGCATTGTTGAAAAGCATCAGTACACACATCTGGTAGGTGGAAACATTGAGCTCATGCTTCTGGCCCTTCCCAAAGGTCGCTTTCAAATCAGCAGTGCCCATGTTCGTTTGCCAGGACAGCCTACGACCAGTATGCGTCCCAAGATAGTAACTCCTGAACTTCTCACATACCCCAAGGATTTCTGCTGGAAGGTTGCATGTAGCACTCGGTTGAGTAGGCCAAGAACCTGTAGTGAGTACATGGACAGCTAATGTGGGGCCATCCCCTAACTCAGTACCATGGCTTGCATAGAAGCCCTGCATGGTATCCTCTGAGGTCTTCATATCAGTGAACATACCTTCCAGTTTAGACGTAAATTGGTATCCACACTCTGTTTTAAGCTTAACAATCAGACTTCTTTCCGCATCATCAGAGACAGTTTTCCCCGCAAGAAGCCTCTTGGCCAAATGTTGTTTGTAATACTTCTCAAATACGTCTTTCTCTTGTAGGTAACGGAAAAGCATCATGACCTTGTCCAGTACAATCTCCACATCCTCCTCACTAACCCCTCTCAGTCCTTTCCGGAGCTTGTCATCCACAAACAAAGAAATGAATTCTGGGGACCGAGCATTCAAATTGATGAAGTACTCAAAAGAGGAATTCAAAGCATTCTGGAACGTCTTGTCGTTTCCAAATGCCAAAGTGATGATTTCATCATATTTATCCTTTAAATCCAACAAACGTTGCACAAAGTCAACCGGATCCCTCAACCTTTCCGGATCAGTCACTAGCTGCTTGCCAGTATCCCGAATGTAGGAGGTCATAACATCCCGAACTATTGACAGTCCAGTGGGCACCCTGCGAAACAAGTTATACATTCTTCCCAAATCCTCATATTTGTCATTCACAAGCATGTTAACTAAGCCTGAGTTCTCCATATGGACTAGTCTCTGCATATGACTTTCAATCATCTCCTTTTCAACAACATTAGTTATCTTGTCTAAACTTCTAGCATCCATATAATGGGACACTCTCTCCATTTCTTCATTTAGACGTCTCTCAGCTTTCTTTAAATAATCCCCACAATCACATGACTCAATGAATTGTTGAGACTCAAGACGGTAAAAATCAGCTGAAACTTCAAGAAAATGCTGCTCGAAGTCTTCTTGGTAAACAGCAGAACCTAAATCCATTAACATCTTTATAATATTCCTCATCAAACCCCTATTTATAACTTCACCATTCCTTTCTCTATACACAAGCTCAAGGAGTGTATCCCGAAGCCTAATCTGGGTTTTGCTGGAGTGGATAACAACATCTCTCCATAAGTTCAACCCAAGCTCATGAACTGGGGTTTTGTGGGTGCTTGGAATGAAAGTCCTATCCATGTACATCAATATATCTCGGATCATTTGCAATGCTTTGTTATGATCGGCCCACTTCCTGTTCAGCTCTTCCAAGAATACCTCCCCCTGAGCCGCTTCAATTGATCTAGATATTTCAAGTAGATGAGACGTCATGGTTGTCACGAGTCCAGAGTATAGTTTCTCTCCAAATTTGTGCAGCACCATATTGTAAGCATTCCTGAATGTATTTAGAATCTTAAACATCAGAAAAAAATGCAAAGTGTTCTGATGCGGAAGAATAGTGGCAGCTACTCAATTTTTTTAAGAGCAGCAATTCATGCCTTAAATAATGTGAATTTAACTGAATTTCAAGTCAGTTTGAATGCTTAAAAAAATGAGGATGCAGAGAACAAATATAAGATAAATGAATCCGTGAACAGCTAGATGTATCAACAATTGGAGACAGTTGGAGGAAATCCATCCAAAGGTTTCATAATACTAACCCTAGATAAGCATATTGAAAAAAAGGGTTAATTGATTTCATTCAAGTTACATTACAGGAATAACAGATCAAATTGCGCATTCAGTTCTTCAGTATTAGTTAGAGCATTAACAAATACCATAAGAAAAACAATAAGATAAAGATTGGAGCGGAGAATCAACACAAACACCAAGGCAATAGATTATCCCATATAAATAACAATCCAACCTAAAGCGTCGATACAAGACTTCCATAACCAAATTTTCCATGAACATGGACACAATTTTCACTAAAGCATCCAGACCTCATAAATTTACAATACAAAAACATAGGTAGATAAATTCTAGCACATCCCATTCAGGGTTAACTCGTGATGAAGTGTCCCATGTATCATGATGTTATCTAAACAATTTAAATTCAATTCAATCTCACCCATCTGGTTGTTTCCACTCTCACAGTTGTGCAGGTTGTAAACTTGTGATTACATCTGAATTTGAAGCTCCGTCACCTTTCTTCCTAGATTTTAATGGCTTGAATTCTCATGAGTTTCTAACCCCTACGGGTTGGTTCAAGTGGTAAAGGGCCTTGATCTTGGTCGTATGCTCCCTTCAGGTCTAAGGTTTGAATACTTAGATGTAACTAATTTCTAAGGGACATTTGACTAGGAGAATTTTCTCTTGAATTACCCGAGGTGCACTTATTGAAAACTCATTGGCAAGGGTTTGTACACCCCTAGGACTAGTTGGGACTTTGTTTCTGGACATCGAATGCCAATAAAAATAATAAAAAAAGAAATTCATGAGTTTCTCGTATCTCTAGATCATCAAGCATAGGTGTTGCTCTTGTATGTCTCGTGTACTTGGGCCATGCCTGCCTGTTATTCTTATCAATAAAATTTCTTATTTACTGATTAAAACTTTAAAGCTTCATCACCTTACTTCTTAGTTGAATGAGCAGAAAACGTTGCACATGTCATTTAATAACTTCATAGTGCAAACACTTAAAACCAAGCATCTTTGACGCTATTTCTTATTCTTACATTCCATTGGACATTTTTTTACGAGAAACAATCAATTGGACATTCAAATCACCTTGATAGACAGATTTCTCCCAACAAATGGCCATAAAATTGATCAAACTTTCCATAACCTAAAGCTGGACAATACAGTTATCTCCAAGTCTATGTCTAGGATACAAGATCCGAAGGACTAAGTGTAAAAACACCCTCGAATCAGCAAATCGTTCAAGCTTGCTGCAAACCTGACATCAACTGTGAACTTGAGAGTCAAAGTTATAGATTTGATTCCAACTTTTACAAACAATGTGAAAAATTTGGTAAGCAGATTAGTTGATGTATATCAAAGGGATTTCACAAAAACTGGTCACTTAACTTCTCTCAGCTATCTGATTTGGCTGGAGCCACCTTTGGCAAGTCAGGATCAGGGGCACTGATTGAACTGCACACCCTTCCCTTGGTACATGAAGCCTTACATAATAAATCAAATCGAAATTTTCCAATTGGATGGAATAAGGAAAAATATTCATAAGGGGAAAAAACATTCAGTAGTGCGTTGGAAAATGAAGGTATGATAAATTGGGAAAGAAAAATGGGACCTTAAGGAACCTAAAACTCTAGTGGCTAAATTTATACATAAGGTTATTGAAGTTGGTGGGAAGTCTAGAAGAGGTAAAAAGAGAAAATATCATCAAAGAAATCAACAGGAAAAAATAATGAAAAAGTAATTGTGAACAACATATCATGTCAGAAATATAGCAGAAAAAGAATGGACGAAGCGAGAAGCATCTATTTTTCCTAGCATCAAAGCACAACAACATATATCTGTAAAACAAAAGGTTTAAATAAAGTAGAAAATATATACAAATGGCGAGAGATCTCACAGGGAACACCAAAACAATGGAACACAAGCACGCTGAAATACAACTAGCAGCAGTGTGATAACTAGATAAATTTCCGACCACCGAACTGACAAGGTCACAAGGGATTTCTAAGTGAAGATGAAATACAATACACATGCAGTTCCCATCTCCCCCCCTCTTTTCTTTCCGATTCCTGGACGTAAATGTTTATCGCCCATCCCCCTTCACCACTACGCGTCACCCTTACCGTGGTTACAAAAACTCATAAAATCTATTCTTGATCATTTACTTATTAAAATCTTGATCATCATCACGAACTAACTAAAAAAGAGACCCAATACAAAGAACGAATTAACCACGTTACTGAACTTTTTTGTTTGAAAAAAAAAAAAAAAGGAGACAATAACAGATTATACTGAATATGTGCAATTATATGAAGCAAAGAGACAAAACCTATAAAGCTCTTCGAAGCTAAGCCCGCTAGCATTGTGATTGTAAATCTCGTGGATTGCATGCTCCAGAATCTTCCACGTCTTTTCAGGGTATTTCGGATCCACCACGACCCGGTGCTTGAACGCCTCTATCTGGAAGTTCTTCTTCTTTTGAGCGCTCATCTCGTCCGATTAAGCCTCTACAGAGACTCCGATCCTCCGTATCAACCCTGAAACCAACCCGAATTAGCCCACCCGACAGTCAATAAGAACCTAGCGATTGAGAGGGAAATGATCCGGATCCCAAAAAAAAGAATTATAGCTTTTTAGCTCGAATCAGGCTGGGAAGATCAGAGGAGAAGAAAGTGGAGACAGTTGTCTCGTGAAATTAGGGTTCCCGAGTTAAGCAAACGGAACTGGAAATATGTAGGGTTTGGCTCTGAGACGGGGAATTAGCTGAAATTTCGTAGGAAAAAAAAAAAGGACCTCGAACCTGTACCGTACGGCTTCAGAAAGAGCTCGGATTTACGGTGAAAGAAGCAGGCTTAAAAAACACACACACACACATATTAATATACTATGTGTTGATTCCAACGTGCAAGTCACATATTTTTGATTTAATGTAATTAATTTGTATTATTTATTGTGTTTCTCAATCTGGTTTGGAGGAAATTAAAAAACATATTTTCATAATAACTGCTATTTTTGTAATTTTTTTTACACAAAGATGCAATTTATTGTGAAATAGATAAGTAGAACTGGTTATAAGGTGTAAATTTTATAAAATCGTGATAGAAAGAAAGATGATGAGTTTTGGAAATTAATAGTCATCATTTATTGCTATATTCTTACAGTGAGACATGGATAATGAATCTTGAAAAATCTCAAATGAGTAAAAGGCAATTGCGCATGAATTCAAATCTAATAACATATCAATTGAGTTAATAAATTATATGAATATATATAAATCACAAAAAAAAAAGTTTATGATAAAAGTTTTTGAAACACAGATCCTAGAAAGCAATATATAAAATATATATATAAAACATATTAACAAAATATTACAGGAACTCTTCAAAGGTAAATTTTGAAGAACAGTATGCATATCATAAAATTCTTGTGTCGTTGTATTAAATAATTTCATTACCTCGCCAGTGTGATTCATGAAATCAATTGTTGTACAACCCATTGCCTCTTCTGCAATTGCTCCAAATAAGACAGCTGCCAAAATGAAAAAGAGAGAAGATGAGTATAGGAGAGAAGGTCTTCATTGTGGGTTTTTTTTTTTTCCTTTCATTTCGTTGAAGCAAATATTTTTTCCGGTGCAAATGAAAAAGCACCGCAAATCTTTTTTCAAGTTTTCTGTAGCTGTCAGGCGCCGCAGAGTTATGATGCTACATTTTCTTATCTCTTGTAAAGAGACGCTTCACGAGAGATGCTGTGAAACAATAGAGGTGCTTAGTCATAATTTTGTCTATAAAAGAGATATTCAGCTCATCTTCACTCGCATCCCAACTTCTTTAC
Organism: Carya cathayensis; assembly: GCA_011037825.1. Classification (NCBI taxonomy): domain Eukaryota; kingdom Viridiplantae; phylum Streptophyta; class Magnoliopsida; order Fagales; family Juglandaceae; genus Carya; species Carya cathayensis. The sequence continues at coordinate 21,973 of QGSO01000225.1, forward strand.
TTTTCTGTAATTAGTCTGCATTCTTATGCTGCAATCTCTCTCTGCATTCTGACTCTACAATGGCCCAGCAATCTTCTTGTAACCAATACGTGAGGTATTCAACACCTTTTTCACCAACTGTTTCTGCTTTTGCTGTAGGTTCTATAGTACAATACAATAATGATCTGGCTAATAAGTCAGATGTTGAAGCTATCTACGAGCTTGTAAATCTCGGTACTCATTACTCATCAGCTATTTATGCATTTTCTCAGCGACTACAATCCAAACCTTATGATTTGGACAAACTCAATGAGAAAATTTTTATCCTTCAGCGCCTTTTTCAGCAGTCTCACATGAAGATAGAAGTAATAAAGTAAGAGAATATGAAATTAAAATTCTTGCTTAATTCTTTTTTTAGATTGTCTACTCCTTTAGACAGAGATGCTACGCAAATTTTAAAGGAACAAGATCGTTTGAAGAATGAGGTGAAATGCCTCAAATTTCTGTAATTTTTTTCTTCGAGATAATAAAATAATATTTTAGAAATATTCATATTTGTGTTTCTATATTCTGACAGATATTCTGTGTGCTCCATTTTATTTTTGGTAGCAGATGAGGGTTGCATTCACTTCTACGTTTAAAGTGAAAACTAATAGATCTAAAAGAATAGATATAGATCTGTCAATACACAACAAAAATACATGTTTAACACCCAAAAAAATCACTTTTTTTCTCTTTCAAAAAATCAACTCGGAGATGAAAATAAAATAAAGATGACTTAGAAAATTGAGAAATAAAAATAGAAAGAAGCCGTTTTGATGGTTTTGCTTTGCCTTTTGTGGTTTAGAGGGTGCAAAAGTGGTTTTGTTGTTCTGGTGAATACCTTGAATTGCAGCAAAACTCGTACAGCTTTCCTCCGCTTAGCAAAGGTCACCTGCGTGTTGATCTGAAAAGTAAAAACAAATAGAAAAAGAAAAAAGCAGATCTGAAAAAGAGAAAGTGAAGATGAAAGTCTGAAAGAGAAAAAACTTGAATCAAAAAGAAAAAAAAAACATATGAACACAGATAGAAAAGAAATTTGTTCTGTGGATCTAAAAAATAGAAATCAAACGAAAGGAAAAAAAAAACTTGAATAAATTTTTTACAAACAGATCTGAAATAAACGCAAGAAAATCAACCAAAAACAGATCTCTTCATATCTTTGTAGATGTGTTCAGACCTGTTTGTAGGGGAAGAAGCTGTGAAGAGATGGTAGGCGGAGGTGGTGCGACGGCGCTGGAAACAGCTGAAAACCGTGCGGCTTAGATGGGCTGTAGGTGGCTAACGGTGGCTCGGATGGAGGTGAAATTTGGTGGGGATGTTCACCGGTGAGAGGGGAAGAAAACTGGGTGGGTGGTGTACGACACCTCCACCGGACGGGGGTGCAATGGCCTGCCGAAGTAGGGGCGACGGGAAGGAGAAAAGAGAAGGGGAGAGCACGGGGAGAGAGAGAAAAGAAGAAAGAAGCACGGGAGAGAAAAGAGAAACGCACGGGAAGAGAAATGAAAGAAAGAAGAAGAAATAATTATCTTTACTGTGCATTTCGAATTTTTTATTATTTTTACTGTGTAAGAATTGAATTATTATATTACTGTTTAATCACGAAAAATTTTCGACGATTTATATAATTTTTTATTATATTTACTGTGCATCGTTACTGTGTAGTAACGGAAAATATCGACGATTTATATTATTTTTTATTATATTTACTGTACATTTTAAATTTTTTATTATTATCTTACTATTTATTCGAATTATTATATTATTTTTACTGTGTATTTTACTGTGTATTACTGTGTAGGAATCGAATTATTATATTACTGTGCGATTTATATAATTTTTATTATATTTACTGTGCATCGTTACTGTGTAGTAACGGAAAATATCGACGATTTATATTATTTTTTATTATATTTAATGTGCATTTTAAATTTTTTATTATTATCTTACTATTCATTCGAATTATTATATTATCTTTACTGTGCATTTTACTGTGTAGGAATCGAATTATTATATTACTGTGTATAGTTACTGTGTATTACTGTGTAGGAATTGAATTATTATATTACTGTGCATATTTACTGTGTAGTATTACTGTGTAGGATGAAATTGGATATTACTGTAAAAAGGAAGGATAAAATTGGAAAAAATATTGTGCTTACTATTCATTCCAGCATTCGCTCTTTTATATATAGAAGATATATATATATTATTAATATATACAAATTAAATTTAGTGAAATAATAATAATAATAATAATAATAATAATATTAAAACAATATTTACATTTTTTATAATGATTGATGTGAAAAATTTATGAAACATTACGTCATTAATAAAATGAGATATTTTGTATAGTAATTATTATTGATTTAAGTGGATAGATTCTGTTTAGAAAAATTTAGTTACAAGTATAATTATGTACTAATATGTGTATTAATTTAATGTGATAGGTCAAAAAATAAATTTTATTAAAAACAATACTAATTTAAATTTTAACTATGAAAAAATTAGTATTGATACGCATATTAATATATGACTTTACTTGTACGTAGCAAACTCTTTTTATTTTTTATCAATAAAGGTAAAAACTAGGGTTGGTAGGTGGCCATACTTATTTAACTATTCTTAAGAGTTAAGACAAACTATTGTATGTAATTTACTAAATTTCTCTAGTGAGCTAGGTGGGTAGTAATTTATTAATACATACATTAATTATATTAGTGGAGTGCGTAAAGAATACATAAAAATGATTGTATATAACAGAACTTATTTATTAATTCTCGTATGTGTTAAGAATAATGATATATAAAAAAAATTCAGAATATTTTTATCATTGTGTATAAAATGGAAGTTGTGAAACTTGAGATTTAAATCAAATAGTAAATTTTAAATAAAAAAATATATTAATTTTTTTTAATAGAAACAAACTGGTGAATGGTTATAAAATAAATTGTAGAGCTCACAGGCCTGAACCCATACAAGAAAGAAATCCTTCTGTGTGGGCCATAAAGATTTCCATTACTCGACTCGAGCCCAATAAAAGTCCTACGCCAAGGCTTTCCCTTCGTTTTGCTCCTCTGTTTGTTTTCCTTTTTTCTCTACGCCCTAACCTTCCTTTCCCACCCGTTAAGGTACCACCTCTTCAACTTCAAGCCGCCCTCTCTCTCTCTCTCTCTCTGCGTTAGAGTTGAGAGAGAGAGCATTAAAAGCAAAAGAAGCCATACCAGATATCAAATTTCGGAAAATATAATCGTCGTCCTTTTCCCTGTGAACGGGATTCTCACTTCTGAGCATCCACATTTGTCATCGAGACAAAGTTCCTTCCAATTTGTTCAGTTTCTCAAACATGTCCGCCAAATGGCGTGCTCTTCAGCACCGCCACCGCTATACTTACAACGCCATCGTTTTCCCCGCTTCCTACACCGATTCCTTAGCCCTCATACCTACCACCTCTTCCAATTTCTTCGACCAATTGAAACAACTGGTTTCCCTCAATTCCATTTACGCCCAAGTCGACCATGCCAAGAAAGTCGCATCCTCTTTCATCGAATTTTTATCCACCACCGATGACGATGCTTTGGTATCCGTTGCCGCCCGCTTTTACTTGGAGGTTCTGTTCTTCGAGAACTCTCTGCAACTGCACCGAACCTTAGTCTCTTCCTTGGCCAAGACACGCCACCACCAGGCTCTCATCGGCACGTGCCTCCGCGCGCTCTGCGAGGAGCACGGTGGTCGTAAAGGCAAGCGCTTCTCCTCGTCGCGTGTGGCGTTATCCGTTTTGGGAATGCCCAAGTTGGGGTATTTGGTGAATATCGTTGAAGAATGTGCTATCGTAGTCGCTTGGGACGCCGTTTTGAGCTTGAACGGCGTCGTGTCGGAGACGGAAGACTGGGCTCGGCCTTCCCCGATCGTAATGGAACAATGCCAGGAGGCTCTTTCATGTTTGTATTACTTACTCCAACGGTTCCCGTCAAAGTTCACGGATTCTGTAGGTGCCGAGAGTGTTCTCGAGACGGCTGTGACGGCTATTTTGAGCGTTCTGAAGTCCCCAGCTTTTTCGAGAGACTGCTTCGTGGCCGCTGGGGTGAGCTTTTGCGCGGCTTTGCAAGTGTGTTTGAACGCTCAAGAACTTGGTTTGTTTATCATTGAAGATATATTCTGTCAAACTACTCGTAGATCAGTTAGTCATTGCGAGAGTGAGCCTGAAAATGTGACTGCAAAGGTTCCTTACAAGGGTGATTTATTTTGTGAAATACAAAACTTCTCGGTTTTGAGCAGACTTTGCTTGCTCAGAGGGATTCTTACAGCGGTTCCAAGAAACGTGCTTAATACCCAGTTTGATATATCGAGGGATGGTTTCAATGGGAATGAGGGCGATGCGAATGGTGCTAATTCTGTTAAGACCATACTGTATGATGGGATTTTGCCTGAGCTGTGTAACTATTGCGAGAACCCAACTGACAGCCATTTTAATTTTCATGCATTAACTGTGCTGCAGATTTGTTTGCAACAGATAAAAACCTCGATGTTAGCAAATATTAGTAACCCTTCAGGAGATTATGATTTAATTCCCGAGGACATGGGGGCTCGGGTGTTGAGAATTATATGGGATAACTTGGAAGATCCTTTGAGTCAAACGGTCAGACAAGTTCATCTCATTTTTGATCTCTTCTTAGACATTCAATCTTCCCTTCGATGGTCGGAGGGTAGTGCGAGAATAAAGTCATTCTTGCAAAAGATTGCTTCAGACCTTCTCCGCCTCGGGCCACGTTGTAAGGGAAGATATGTTCCTTTAGCTTCACTGACTAAGCGGCTGGGGGCGAAGACTATGTTGGATATGAGTCCTGACTTGCTGTTTGAAACGATACAGGCGTACATAGATGATGATGTATGCTGTGCTGCCACCTCGTTTTTGAAGTGTTTCCTAGAGTACTTGCGTGATGAATGTTGGAGCAGTGAGGGCATTGAAAATGGCTATGCAGCTTATAGAGGTCATTGTTTGCCCCCCTTTTTATGGGGGCTTTCTTCTGGAGTTTCAAAGCTCCGCTCAAATTTGAACACTTATGCTATGCAAGTCTTACTCGAGGTGGATGTGGATAGTATATTTTCTATGTTTGCCTATATCTCTGTTGTGCCAAATGGGAGCGGTGAAAATGGACTGTTATATCCTGATCTTGGTCCTGCCAACATGGAACTAAAAGTTGAACAGAAAGTGGCCATTTTAGTGTCAATGCTCAAGGTATCTCGTTTACTTGCTTTGATTGAGGGCGACATCGATTGGTGCAAAAGCAATGCGAAAGAGGGTGGGCTGGGTACTGGTTGCTTCCCCCATCATGCACTTGTCTGCATAAAGGGGGTAAAGGTTGAAGTCCCTGTTGAGTGGCTAGTACTGGCACTGACCCATGTTGACGAGTCACTCCGTGTAGATGCTGCTGAATCTCTTTTCTTAAACCCCAAGACATCTAGCCTGCCTTCCCATTTAGAACTCTCTTTGATGAAGGAAGCAGTGCCATTAAACATGAGGTGTTGCTCTACTGCTTTTCAGATGAAGTGGACCAGCTTATTTAGAAAGTTCTTTTCTCGAGTTCGGACAGCCCTGGAGAGACAATTCAAGCAGGGGAGCTGGCAGCCACAAGTCTATTGCGAGAATAGTGAAGCTTGTCTTTCAAATGGAAGTGAGGAAAACAGAGCAGATGAGCTTTTTCATTTTATGAGGTGGTTTAGTTGTTTTCTATTTTTCTCATGCTATCCTTCTGCTCCTTACAAAAGAAAAATAATGGCCATGGAGCTCATTCTAGTAATGCTTAATGTTTGGTCTATTGTGCCCTCTTTCCAAGATGAAGGTAAATCTCTTTCTCCTGAAAGTCGTCTCTATCCGTACAATAGAGGAATTATACTACCTGATTCAACTTTGCTGCTAGTTGGGTCAATAATAGATAGTTGGGATAGACTGAGAGAGAGTTCTTTCCGTATATTGCTTCATTTTCCTACACCACTTCCTGGAATTTCAAGCGAAGACATGGTCCAGAGAGTAACTGCTTGGGCTAAGAATTTAGTTTGCAGTCCACGTGTGAGAGAAAGCGATGCTGGAGCTCTAACTTTACGGCTAATATTTAGGAAGTATGTAGTGGAGCTTGGGTGGATAGTCAGAGCGTCAGTTAATCCTGTCTGTTTTCATTCGCAGCCTGAACTGGAAAATGGGAATGGTCAGACTGGTAAACCTAGGCATCCTGTCATTGAATATATAAAGTCACTTATAGATTGGTTAAATGTTGTTGTAGAGGAGGGAGAGAGGGATCTTTCTGATGCATGCAAGAACAGCTTTGTTCATGGTGTATTACTTGCTCTACGATACACTTTTGAGGAATTGGATTGGAATTCTGATGTGGTCTTGGCGAGAATCTTAGGAATGAGAGATCTATTAGAGAAGCTCTTGGCACTTGTCATGCGAATAACCTCTTTGGCACTTTGGGTGGTTTCGGCAGATGCTTGGTATCTCCCAGAGGACATGGATGAGATGGTTGAAGATGATAGTTTCTTGTTTGAGGTTTCTGATGAGATGAATATGGAGACACATTCTTCAGACCATGAAACAAAAAATTCAAAGCTTGTCCAGGATGTCAGATCATCAGAACAAACAGTAATGGTCGGTTGCTGGCTTGCAATGAAAGAGGTGCTCATTTTTTGTCTCGTTCCTTTTTTAGGTTTGTTCATTTAAGTGAGCAAATGATTTACATGTTGCCATTTATGTCTCTCGTCAGAATCAGTTGCATTTAAATTAAAATTGATGGGATGGTGTCCATAACTTGCCTACGCCTACAATATATGCGCTTGGGCTTGTTAGATTTTTCTTTAGTTATATTAATGAAGACCATTACTGTTAACGGTAAAATATGTTTGCTTTCAGGTGAGCCTTCTTTTGGGCACCATTATAAGAAGGATTCCTTTACCAAGTAGCAGGAGTTCAGAGTCATTGGAGTCAGGGGTCCCCTCTTCTGATGCAGCTGATTCTTCAGTGATGACAGTATCTGATGCAATGCTTGACGTGAATCAACTTGAAACGATTGGGTGCCACTTCTTAGAAGTCCTTCTGAAGATGAAGCATAATGGTGCAATTGATAAGACGAGGGCTGGATTCACAGCTCTTTGCAACCGTCTACTTTGTTCAAATGATCGAAGGTATGTTTCCAATTTCTCCTTTTACAGGTAGTTGTTTTATGATCTTCTACTTAATTTCATTCCTTAGATAGACTTAGTTTTTAAAGGAAATGTTATGACTATCATAGCTATTGTATGTCAGTGGCAGTGTTGAACAAGCTTTTTCTTTTCAACAGAGGAGAAGCAATGATGATTTCAATAGGAAAAAATATTGCATTGCCATCCAACTCCTCCATTTTGGCTGATATGGTTTTGGCTTTTCTTTTTTCGCATTAACTCTGCGATAATGACTCCTATTGAGATCAAAGTATCAGTAATAACGAACAATGATGGTCAGAATGTCAAGTTTAGCTGGCTATTATAGCATAATTTTCAGTTTAAGGTTTTTTCTAAATTTAAGCGAGTGTACACACAGATGTATCTCCATTTCAGTTGCTTTGTCTCATAACTGGCAATGTGTGTAATACTCCTTGTTTTCAAAAATAAAAATAAAACCAAGGTGAAGTTGAACATAGAGAAAACAAGATGTTGAAGAAAATAACGGTGCTCTGTGATTGAATGACTTTTCCCTTCCCATCGTGTTTACTCAGTGGTCCATCAGCTTCTTTGAAGAGAAATTGCATGATTCCAACTGCTGAATTCGTGGTGCATAATTTTTCAGTTGCACTTCCAGTTATAATGTAATCCTATTTAAACTGTCCATAGTCAAATCTTGGTGGAGTATGTGCTTCTAAAAGATCTTGTATACTGTGCCCAATATCAAGTTAGTTCTATAATCATTTTAGATGGGGTTGAATCAGTTCAGAGGTTGTTACAGTTTCTATTTCTATTCAAAATTTATGGATATCTTTTCTAAAATGGTGTGCCCTTTCTCAGACTATGTAAGCTTACAGAATCCTGGATGGACCAACTTATGGAAAGGACTGTGGCCAAGGGACAAATAGTTGATGATTTGTTAAGGAGAAGTGCAGGCATTCCTGCTGCATTTACTGCTCTATTTCTCTCGGAGCCAGAAGGTGCACCAAAGAAGCTCCTCCCACGGGCACTACGATGGCTAATAGATGTAGCTAATGGGTCTCTGCTGAATCCAACTACCAATGGCATGAATGGTGACCCATGCAAAATTTCGTCAACAGAACCAAACCAAGAAACCAAGTCTTCACTGCAACCTGAGATAAATTATGACAAAAACACCTCAAAGATCCGACATGAGGGTGTAATTCCTACTGTACATGCTTTCAATGTCCTTAGAGCTGCTTTCAATGATACTAACCTGGCTACTGACACATCAGGCTTCTCCGCTGAGGCTTTGATTGTTTCTATTCGCTCTTTCTCTTCACCATACTGGGAGGTACGAAACAGTGCTTGTCTGGCATACACTGCTTTGGTACGCCGCATGATTGGATTCCTTAATGTTCAGAAGCGGGAATCCGCACGACGTGCATTAACTGGGCTTGAATTTTTTCATAGGTATGATTCTTTGAATGTTAAGTTTGAGTAAATTTTCCTTCTCTTCCATTTACTGCAGTAGTTATTTGGTTTCACAATTTTATATGCTCATCAGATTTTTATGAGCCAGTCATCAGTATAGAACTCTGTGTGCACCTATTATCTTAAAATTATTGTGAGCAAGTCATCAATACAGAACTCTCTATACATTCCTATTGCTGCACTTCGTCCTCTTTTTGACCTTTAAACTGGCTGATCTACCAAAGATGATGTAGTTGGCAGTTCTTAATGCAACAGTTGCATGTCTGGCATACATGAGTCTTAAGATCAAAAGAAGTTTGAATTTTTTTCCCCTTCCATGTTTTGCCTTTGCAGTCATCATGTGAATTTTATTCTTTATGTGAAGATCACAGCAATACCTTTTCCCCAAGAGACTCTATTCATTACTCCATAATTCCAAACAGCCTCAGGTGGTTAAACCTGGCGCATGGGTCATCATCTGGGTTTTACATTGCAAGTTTTTGAATTTGCAACCTTATAGTTTGCACGGTTTCTTGCTATTGTTTTCTATGGAATAATTTCTTTTGTCCATGAATAAAAGTTAATTTACTTGTGTGAAGGTATCCCTCATTGCATCCATTTGTATTCAATGAACTGAAAGTTGCAACTGAGTTGCTTGGTGATGGAGCCTCGGGACATTCAGAATCTGACCTGGCAAATGTTGTGCACCCAAGCTTGTGCCCTTTACTGATACTTCTATCCAGGCTCAAGCCTTCAACAGTTGCAAGTGAGACGGGAGATGAACTTGACCCTTTCCTGTTCATGCCGTTCATCAGGAGGTGTTCAACCCAAAGCAATCTACGAGTCCGTGTCCTTGCTTCTAGAGCCTTAACAAGTCTTGTATCTAATGAAAAATTGCCAATTGTCCTTCATAATATAGCCTCTGAGTTTCCTTCTGTGGAAAACCCACTTACAACATCCACTGTTTCATTCATTTCATTGCATGTGATCCAAGATTCTCCCCATGATTCCTTAAACTCAGTACATGGACTGCTATTGCAGTTAACTTCTTTGCTAGATATGAATTGTAGAAATCTTGCTGATTTCTCAAAGAAAGATCAGATTCTAGGTGACTTGACCCAAGTTCTCCAGAGGCGTTTGTGGATTGCAAGCCCCAAATTGTGTCCTTGCCCCATTCTCAATGCCTCTTTCTTGAGGGTTTTAGATCACATGCTTGGTATTGCAAGAACAGGCAGTGTGAACAAAACTTTTTATGCCATTAGGAACCTATTAGTGGAGTCTTCTAGAGAATGCTTAGATGTTGAAGCTTCTTATGGGCTGTCCTATTATGATCCCACCATAGCAGAACTTCGTGAACAAGCAGCCGTTTCCTATTTTGGTTGCGTGTTTCAAGCATCTAAGGAAGTGTCTGAAGACTTCTTTCAGATTCCACATAGATGTACTCCACCTGATTCAAAATTATTGAAGATACCTGAAATGGGGAATGCTTCTGCTGGACTTGAGGCAAGGTTGATCCGCTCCTTGTCAGATACATCATATGAAGTTCGACTTGCAACATTGAAGTGGCTGCTTAAGTTCCTGAAAGCAACAGATTCTGGTAATGAGTTCCATGATCCGTCTAGCAGTGAGATTAGAATTATTCAGAACTGGACCAAATCTAACCTCCAGGCAGCAATGATGAGTTTCTTAGACTTGGAAAAGAATAATAGATGCATATATTACATTCTAAGGATTCTTTTCACTTGGAACTTGCTTCAGTTTCAGAAGGTTGGTGATGAGAAATGCACTCAAGCAGTTTATGTTGGTAGGATGGAATGTGATTCTTTGTTTCAGTTTTGGGATAAGTTAATTTCCTTGTACAAACTCACGAGACAATCAAAGACTCGAGAAACACTAATCTGCTGCATGGCAATATGTGTAAAGAGATTTGCTGGATTATATGTAAGTGCTGAAGGGTGGAGGGACTCCACTGAGCATTTCCAATCTGTTCAGCTTGAAAGATCAGCCCACTTGCATGATTGCATCATCTTCTTCACTAGTCTTGTTAAACAACATAGTGCCTCTTCTGAACCAGTGAACACACGCAAGGCTGCAGCAGAATCTATCATAGCATCTGGATTGTTGGAACAAGCGTTGCTTATTGGTTCTTCTGTGCGCAATAACCAAGTCCCATGTCCAGATTTAGGCTCTCGTTGTAACGAAGCTCTCAATATGTATGCTCATCAAATACTGGATATATGGTTCACTTGTATCCAGCTGCTTGAGGATGAGGATGATGGGATCAGGCAGAGGCTTGCCTTGAATGTTCAGAAGTGTTTTGTTTTGGAGAAATGCCAAAGATGCTCTCATGATGGAAAGGTTCCAACCCAAGTGGAGAAAGTTATAGGATTGTGTTTTGACCATCTGTCTTCTATCTTTGGGCATTGGATTGAATATTTTGATTATCTTTTACAGTGGGTACTGAATGCCGCTTGTCACACAGTACCCAAAGGAGATCTTGTGAGACGGGTATTTGACAAGGAAATCGATAATCACCATGAAGAGAAGCTTTTGATCAGTCAAATTTGCTGTTCCCATTTGGAGAAGCTACCGGCTTCAAAATCTTGGGCGGTTGAATTGTCAGACAAAGAGGGGTTGAAAAATTATTTGTACAATTGGAGACACAGATTTTGCCGTCAATTGATGTCATTTGCCAAGGACCATGTTGAAAAACAGGGAGGAGTAGATTGGATAGGTGGCGTGGGCAACCACAAGGATGCTTTCCTACCACTATATGCAAATTTGCTTGCCTTTTATGCGCTCTCAAACTGCATTTTTAATGGTAAAACAGAGAATGATATGCCTACACTCACCGATATGGTTGAACTTGGTGGAACTATGCATCCATTTCTTAGGAACCCTCTGATTTATAATCTGTATGTTTTAGTTGTTAAATTACATGAGAAAAATGTTGGTATTACTGCTGAACACTTGATCCCTGAATTCAGAGATGACTCTGTTTGGGACTGTTTTGATCCTTATTTTCTTCTTAAGTAAGGTCTAGTATGTAAAATAGATTCGAGGTTTATATTAAGGTCCCTTGATGGTGGCCTCGGGATGTTTTGAGATATGTAGGTTTGAAAGTTGTGCCATGCATAATATATGATAAACTTCAGCTATTACCGTACATTTTGTCTGGACTCTGTACAGAATTCTTCAAAGTTTCTTCTTTCGGGTGAATTTGAATCTTTAACATGCTTGTTATAGAAGCAGAAGTTCTGTTCATGCTGTCTGAGATTTATGTTTTCATCTTCTTTATTATTCCCGTTCTTAAGAGTACCAAATTGAACAGAAGCCTAATTTTTTCCCACCTACCACTTGCAAGCCTAGGGTGTCAACGCACTTATTGTAAGACTCATAGTTTTATTTTTTTGTAAGACTTGTTAAGAGTTATTAGAAGAAGGAAAAAAAAGAAAAAAGAAAAAAGAAGAAGGTTAAAACACCAATACTTTCTTATAGTTGTTGGATCCATTTTAATAGTGCCTTGGGTGTGTATTGTCCTCTAAAAAAAGAAAGAGAAAAGAGGTTGGTGAATAGATTTTTTTTTCTGAACCATTCTATTTGCTTGGGTTCTTAAGCACGCAAGAAGATGAAATCAGCTGATATTGTTCCTCAGTTTGCTGGCACCTAAAACTTCCACAAGACGATGTATGTAATTATCTAATTGACGATTGGCTAGAGGGGACAAGGGAAGCCTATCTAATTTTTATCACGTTTAAATTTACGATTGGACTTCATATGCTATTCCGACCAGAAACAAGTTCACATGGACCATGAAATTCCCATACAAAAATTGAAATGCCTTTATGAGGTTTTGAGATGGGTCTTGTTTTCTAAGTGCTGTATGCTGTTGTCTGTCAGATAAAAAGAAGAAAAAGGGTGCGCCATATCTGCAGCCGAAAAAGAATGATTTCCGTAATGAGAGAGTGATTAGGTGCAGCTGTAATAAACACCCAATTAGTCCTCGCCACCAATTAACACGTGTGCCCCACTGTTGGTGGACTTCTGTATTCAAAGTATAAGATGTATCTACAACCAGAGAGCCCCAGCTGAAAACTATTGGTATTGGCATCCATGTCATATTTGTAGGACTTTAGTTGGATGGTTAAAGTACATTTAGTATATTCATGCACCACCTGCCAACTATTGGACATGCTTCTCGCACAGGGGGGCCAGGGCTCTGACTAGCGAAAAAAAAAATTCTGCTTGAGAGCAGCAAAATACAAGCAAAAAGATCTAGGGCATAAGCAGAAAAACAGAGACTAGGTAAATAACAGTGATGGTCTTACAAGGTGCAGCCATTACAGTAAGATTTTCATGCCATATATAACTAGAAAGGTTTATACTTGGAGTTTGTGCTTCTCATTACCAGGAACCAGATGAGAAGAAAAAAAAATATAATGGAAAGCAAGCCAGAAATAGCTAAGCTGTCTCCCTAATCACTGTCTTCAACATCGTCTTGTTCATCATCATCGCCATTTTCCTGCACATAAATTGTTCAGAGGTCAGGACATGGGATTGATAATAGTTACATGCAAGGCATCCAATAAAAATCTACTTGTATCATCTAAAGGGGTTCTTGTAGTCGATAGAATTCAATTGACCGTGCACAAGGCACAATTGAAATGATAGTGGTTCTTCACATCATGTCATGGCGAACTGTAAGGAACACACTATGCTTGGGTTTTCTTTGTTTGGAAGTCTCAAACGGAAATTGCATGCAAGTGAGGATCCGAGATTTAGCAATTGAAAAATTGTAAGTAGAGAGACGCCAACGAGTCCTGCTGTGTCCCACAAATACTATATTTGTGAATGGAAATGTTGAAGCTCCTAATTCGCTGTTGCATCAACTCAAATTTTCACTTTTAGAGTAGAAGTCTGTTTGGTCTAAAACTATTATGTTCTCATCTTTTATTTATTGGGTCGATACTCTAAAGCAATTCTTCTTTTTTTTTTTTTTAAGTGGGGCTGGGGAGTTATTTTCCTGTGCGCTGGGTTACCACCATACCTTTCTAAATAAGATTTCTTTACTTATGGAAAATGATCTGCATAAGATTCATTACTTGTTAAAAGAAAATTCTCTACCCAAAAATAAAAATAAAAATCTAATAGATTATTCTCCATGAGAAGTTCTTCTCTTTTTGGGGGAGGCGAGAGAAGTCATAGGAGGACCAGAAAGATCACTTCATATGCCCCCACAATATATGGAATAATGGAAATTTACAATTGACACGCATTTTAATGAGACAAGCACTCTTCCTACAATACTCTAAACGGTCCATGAAAGGTTTCAACATTAGGAAATGGTGGGTTCAAACTTAAAGGCAAATACTTCTATTTCAAGAAACTTTCATCCATTTAGGATATTCTGAAAGAGAAATTTCACTGTCTAATCTAGGAGGGAACAAATTAGTACAATATGAATATAAATCATCATGAGGGTGCATGGCACAAAAAGCAACACAATCGACATTGCAAGTGAGAGAACAGAAAGCCTTACAATGGCATTGCGTGTCAGACAAACAACATACATCTGTGTGTTCGTGTAGCTATTAAAAAATGACAGTTTTTTTGGAGGAGAGGGGGGGAGGGGGGGAATAATACCTCTTCATCGTCAGCATCATCGTCAGAGTCCTCTTCATCAGCCTCCTGAAACAGTGAAGTTAGCATTCTTTGTCAACTCAAAGACAGCAAAAAACAATAATCCCAGAATTTTCTGTTGAGTTACTACTCAGACAGAAAGGAGATACCACCCTTATAGGTAAAAATACTAAACAAAAATTAAAACAGATATGAAGAAAAAATTACATTGTTAAAATACTTCAGCGGATTGGGCCACAAATCCTCCTTTATTAACTCTGCAATCTGTGATTCCATAGGGAAAGCGAGTTATTTAGAGAGAGAGAGAGAGAAGCAGTTTCTGATGATTTCAGTGAGGCCATAAGTGAACCTAAAGGACAACATTATAATTAAGAAAAGGATGAAACATGGCATAACTATAAAGATAGAAACTTAAGGCTAAAATCAATCATGACCCAACAATAGAATAACAGAACACAATTTACCTCATCATGAAGCTCTGCAACATCTTTCTGTTGAGTTTCACTAAACCAACTGAAGAAGCTGCATGCATAAGAGCATTGATAAATAAGTCAGGGTGAATGCATAAGAAGATGAAATGTTAAACAAGGACAAATCAACCTTTCAATGAAGGTAGTTCAGAAATCAATTTGTTATTCATATCTTCTTCTATTTTTTACCAAGTAATCTCATATGAAACGAAGGCATAGCCCAAGTACTTGTTATTCATATCTAACAAGGAATAAAGAGCAATCTAAATCTCTTTTTAGTCACTGTGTATGTATTTCCTCTTGTATACTTCCTGTGTACTCGGGCTATGCCTATTCATGAAAATAAAATCCTTATTAATTATCAAAACAAAAAAAGAGCAATCTAAAAGTACAACTCCAGAAAAGCAAGAATGTCAAAGATTCTTTGAGGAAGAATTCCAGCAGAATTTCTTTCTTTTTTTTGTTTGATAAGTAAATATATTATATTAATAAAAAAATAGGCAAAAGCCTGGTACAATGCATAGTTTGCCCTAGCTAAGTAGGAGCAATGGAAAAAAGAAAACCAAATTCCAGCAGCATTTCTTATATGTCTATCTCCTGTATCAGGTATTTGTTTAGAGTTGGAAGGGGACTATCAGTACGAGGGAGGAAATACACACACACACACATATACACCTGCCAAAACTGTTTCCATCTTTGGCCCAATATAATACAAGACAAATAATGTTTCGCCATAGTGGATTCTTTTGACAGCATACGCCATCATATACCCTTAAGACTTTGCTTTACGTGTGATTAAATTTCATTTTTTTTTATTGGTCGAATTTCATTTATTTCATTTTTGTTCACAATAAATACATTGTTCAACAAAGAGAAAGGCAGGTTCTGGCAACTCATGCAGAAGATTAGAAAAAGTTATAAGTAAAAAGGAAAGAAAAAAAAAAAGTTGCAGACCATTCTTATGTGGGCAAAATTAGATTGAACATGAAGCCATCAACACCCTTTTTGAACCCAACCCCAGCAGGCTTGAGCCTAAATTGACCCCTACCCACAATTACATATGACGGCCTTTTTTGATATAGGAGTATTGCTCATTTGAGATCCTTCGTCAATAAATTTAAAATTATCGTTGTAGATGAAAAAGCATATTAAAAATTCTTCATTACCTATAAGGAAAAATACTTTTTTTTTTTTTTTTTGATAAGTTACATGAAAAAAATTTATGAATATAAAAGGCCAGCCATATTTATTTCATCATGTATGAGCACAAAGAAACTATCATATCAAATTCATACTGTATACACACAATACCATCAATTATTATCTAACCCACTACATGGCCTCTTAGTGATGGGTATAGTTTCATATTTGCCTGCAGGCACAAGTTGTTAAATTCACAAAACCAAAGAGTAGTTAGATAAACCACCTCTCCTCAGCAAGTGGCCGTTTGTTCCCTTTTTTCACATGATTGACTCCATTAGAAGCAGCCTTCACAAGTTATAATTCATAATCAAATCTCAAGCAAAAATAAGGGGCTGGTGGGGGTAACTACAGGAATTAAACAAAATAATTTTATTTTTATTTTTATAAGTAATAAGATATTTCATAGATATAAAGATAGGCATAGCCCAAGTACACTAGAGGTATACAAAAGCATACACCTATTTAAGAACTAGAAACCGTTACGAATGTGAAGGTGCAAAGGTATAAAGGTGCAAATAAATTTTTCAGAGGTATAAAGGTGCAAATGTTACCGTGCCCTCCTTCCACTTGATGTTTGTACCAGTTATTTTAGTCGTTCCCTCATCATAGAATGTGAAGGTCTTTGTCAGCTTTGTCTCTTCAAAATAAGGATTCTCGTCCACATTCTGAAAATCAGCAGTTCAAACACACACAAACACTTGTACATTTGCAACTCCTCAACCAAAAAAAAAAAAAAAATTCAAAATGCATAAGAAAATTCTATGATAAACCGAACCAGTATAAAGGTAACCTAACAGACACAATAAACTGGCACCTAAAAAAAGGGAAAATATCTCAAGTATAAGGCCAAGCAAGCATTAGTAAATAAAGAATCTTACAAACGTAATGGAGTACCCTGATGCCACATCACTAAAATCCTCTACATCAAGAGATTTTATGTACTTGAAGATCTGTATCAAGTATAGAACAAAGGAAATTTGTTAAATTGCAGGAGCAATCATTCCAAGAGTGCTAAACCTTACAATCACAATCCAAAATCTTCAATGTAAGAAACTCTAAACTCTTAAGTTAAATAAAAAAGGAAGACTAACAATTTTTTAGGTCTAAATAATTAGTTGATGGCAGAATGAACATTCTAATAAAAAAAAAATTCAAATCATGAATCAAACCTTCTGGTCTTCCTCGCTCAAGAGGTCACACAATGCAGGGTGGCTCAGGAACTGCATAGAGAAATAATGCACGTCATTTGTGGTAGATGTTTTTTTTTTTTTTTTTATAAGTAAGAGAAAAATATTATTAATCAAAAAATAGGCAAAGCCCATGTACAAGGAAGTATACATAACACCTAGGGACGTTCTATGTGCGATGAATTAAAGATAGGAACTCATGAACATTTGTGGCAGATGTAGAAAGGATTGGCAAGAGTTGTTGTACATTCATTTTGATTGAAAATTAATTTTTACATTTATATGCACACACACACACACACACAAAAGAATGTAATGTGATGTGATTTTACACTGTAAGTTAATTAGAAATTAAAGGTTTTGAGGATGAATAAATCACTAACAGCAGTTAACCAGAAGTCAGGAATAGTTTTGATGATCTCATTGCGTCTGATATAGACAGGTCTGCGTATCTCATTATATTTCTGCTCAACTTCCAAAACCTTGTCACTGGCCTCTTCATTGACCTGTTGATTGGAAATGCAACTTTCACATTAGTTTGAGACTAACAGCATATCTAGTTCAACAAAGAGAAAATCAAAAGGAACATGAAAAGAATGTATAAAGCAACAACTGAGAATACATGTTGCCCCATTCATTTCGTTTCACATATATCCTAATTTTTATTTTATTTTTTGTACAAAGAAGCATTGCATGATACTTCACTCAATAGCACAAAAAAGAGTACAAATTTGAAGAGTATTTAAAACTGAATTCATACTAACAACCATGGCAATGACTCGCACCTTTACTTCACACATGATATGGGTCTATAGCTCCAGTACCAGCAACTTGTGCAAGAAATGGAGTGATTAAACTCCACAAGAATGAAAACCAGCCCTCAAAATCATTGATTGCAGCATTTCCAAACAACTAATGTATTATGCTTATTATAAAAAACAGTAACATTGTAAAATTTAACCCACCTTGGCCTCGTGTTTCAGAATTTAGAAAAACCGTTGCTCTAGCTCTCAAATCCAGAATAGCCCAATTTCCGAACTCGTTAATCTATTCAAGCCACATTCCATTTTTCTCGTTTTGAAAAGAAAATTAGTTTTAACGAACCATGATTTAAACCCAACGACTCTATTCAAACAAGCAAGCAACCATGATGACAACATCGAATAGACGAGTTTCTGAACTTGTTCATATATATATATATATATTGATAAGTCGAACTTGTTCATATATTTAAGCCAGATTCCCTTTTTTCTGTCATGAAGAGAAAAATAATTTTAACAAATCATGATTTAAAGCCAACGATTCAATTATAACAAACAAGCAACCATATTGACACCATCGAAGTGGACAGGAATGGCCTTCATGAAGATATAGTACTTATACATGCAGACACCCGCATATACGAGTGCACAACAAAAACAAAACTTTACAAAAAAGGAGTTGAAAGTAGAACCTTCTCGAGCTCATCTTGAACCTCCTGCAACTTCTCTACAGAGAGAACGAGATCGCCATCAATGGGATCGGAATCAGCCTCCTCAGCCATCTCCGCGACCTTCGATTTCTTACCTTTGTCAGCCACCATTTTTCCTACAAACCCTTAGCCCCTAAATTATTTCGGGAAAGAGAGGTAGACGGGAAGTACGCCAACTGAAGTGCTGTATAGACCGCTCCGGAGACAGAAATCGCCCACAAAGGTTCCAAAGATAGTAGTGTTGCGTTGCTTGCTTAGACGACGAAAGTAACTTCCCCCCCAATCCCTTGGTTTCTTTACACACACTCACACAGACTCTCTCCCTCTCTGTTGCGGGTAGGAGTGTGGGGGACCTTAAACTTTTCCTAAACCCTAAGACCGACCAACTTCTAAACCGTTTTTAGGGTTTAGGAAGAGAGATCTTGGGACGAATAGCTAACAAGGATACACTGGGTTGGGCCAGACTCATAAGTGTTTCGATAAATTCATAGTTCAACGCCTGCTTGTCTTGTCCGGTCACGTGAATGGGGATTTTGTCAAAAAATTTAAAAAATAAAAATAAACTAAAATTATCTTATGTTTCTGACTTTATATTCTCTCATGGCAGTGACCGTAACAAAATTTTGACTGTATTTTTTTTTATATATTTTATTAATAAAAATAAAGGATCATTTTTTTAATATATAATAATTATTTTAATTAATTATATTAATAAAATATATAAAAAATAAGTAAAAATAACTGTACGTAATAAAATTTAATAAAATAATAAAATATACCTTAATTGAAGCAAATAATATTACTCATCATCTTTTTAATTATTAAAGTTATTTTTTATTTTCACTTTCAATCATTTAATTCCACGTTAATAGATGATAAAGGGGTAATTTTTATAAAGATGACGATTTTTTTTTTTCAATTCATGTTCTATGCTTTTAAAATTTTCTTGGTCTTAATTAAACTTGAGAGAACAAAATGTGGGAGATGTGGCCTGATTTTTTATCGGTCTAGATCCACTGTACAATAGCAGAAAGTCTGTTGCTAGACATGGTCAATGACGAGTTTGGATTAAGATAATGACATTCCATGAGTAATGCAAATTAAAGTCCAACTCTAAGATTTAAAATATGAGAGAGAAATAAAAAGACACCATTGTATCCATTCCTTTTCTAAAACTTTAAATTTTCAAAACAAAAAATAAAAAATACATACGGATTGAGATTTGGGCCTATATTGTAGTTGGAAACATGGGCTTTCGAAGATTGAAGCTCAATTTACTTGTAGCGCTGTCTTTACGTTTTGCTGCCTTTATAGGGGTTAATTCGGTCTAGTTTGATCGGTACTTAGGAGATTTTTGGGACTAGACCAAATTTCATTGGTCTATAATTTTTTCACCTTCAACCGAACCGAACTCCTATATGGATTGGATCGAAATTGAACCATTCAGCCCTTCGGTCCGACCCAATACCAAATGGGCCAAGTTTTTGACATTTGGCCCAATTGACATTTTAGCCAAATTTCGACCCAAGTCTTAACTTTTATTCCATTTTCAGCCTAAATTATTATTAACCTACAAAAAATAAAAATAACAAATTGAAAAACATGCCTTATGCCAATAACATCCAAAGTCCAAATAAAAGAAAAATATAAATAAAAGGAAAAAATAAAAATAAAAACTATTCATATCCATCCAAAAAGATTGTCAATCATACTGATAAAATAAAAAACAAAAAATAGAGAAAAATAAATTTTAAAAAAACCCTAATCATTCAAACTCTAAATAAAAGAAATTTATCCCATTACATTTATTATGTTAATTACTAATTTGATACTAACTTAGAGTATGTAGATCATGTATTATGATAGTTAATGCATAATGGGCTAATTAAAATGTTAACATTTTGTATATGATTAATGAATAATTATCATTGACCATACATGCTTTATACTTACTTGTAATTTAGGTATTTTACAAAAAAAATTATCTAATAACTTTAATTAGATGTAGATATTAGTAATTAGTTAATGGTTATATGTTAGTTAATTAATATAATACATTAGTTAATTGATAGCATATTAGTAATTGCATATTTAACATTTTATATTGTCAATAATGATAGATTATATAAAAATTACATAATTAATTATACAACTATTATATAAAATAATATATATGTATAATATTATAAAATATTTGGTCTCGGGGTGAAATCAAACCGAGAATCGAAAATTTTGTAAAAGGAAGACTGAAATCGACTGATCTTCCCATCGGTCTAGCCAATTTTTCTAGTTCGGACCAAAATCTGGCCTAAATAAAGGCTCATTCTATTTTCCTTAGATTACATTTAGATGTTAAGTTGGGATGAGTTAAATTAAATTTTTTTTATGAATAATAGTAAATTAAAATGGTTAAATGAGTTATGTGGGGTCATCTAAGATGAGTTTAGATATTAAAATGAGGTTAATTAAAACTATTTATGAGAAATTGAAAAATATTATGGATTCCACGTATAAAAAGGTGTTGAGTTAAAAAAAATTACATATAAAGAGGTTTTGAATTAAGATGAATTTAGTCATTTGAGAGTTATATATTTAAATATTAAATTCAACTTAAAATTAAATTAAACTGAATTGATCTATACTAATTTCTTGATCTTTAATTTTTAATTAAGAACGATAGATATAAAAAGATTGCATGAAATAAATCTACAGCCGATGATTTCATGAAATTTATAAATACAGTTCAATAATTGTTTGAAATCCGCCTCAATAAATGCCAATATTGGTCTTGCGTTGCAGCCGTACTCACCGCGTAGGTTCATTGTCCCTGACTCCCACTCCATTACTGTTTCATTATAGAAACAATCCATGAAACAAAGCGCTTTCGTCTACAGCTATGATTCTTGTTTCCTGGAAAGTCTTTCACTGGTCCCTATGAATTAGGGTTTTTTTTCTCGATTCAACCTGACATTAATGTATGCAGTTTCCGGAGAGTTGCGACGTTGATCTTCCGGCCGAATTAGTTGGGGTTTCGGATGGATCTGGTGCGAGGCGTGCTCTGAAATTAATTAATCATTGCTGTTTCAAACGGAACGTGTTAGTTTCTAGCTAAATTTTGAGTTTTTCACAGTGAATGAAACACTTTTCTCAAAATGAAATTTGCTTTTGAAAATCTGTCATTTTCACAGCCCATATATATATTTTTTTCTGTTCTTGTTCCCTTCGTCTTCTTTTTTCCCAGACGGACCTATATTTCTAGTCATTTTGGAAAAAAAAAATAAAGTACCTTTCTACGTCTAACGTGCCTGATCAAATCGGAGACGCATAAAAAGTTTCTTGCTCTCTTCCTAAATTGTCTTCGACTTCCATACCAAAAATTTACTAGTGGTCTTCCGCGCTTTTTTAAGGCCTTTATATTTCTATGAAAATTGGAGCTTGAAGCCCTAATACATTGCAGGAAATACGAAGCTCCAGTGTCAAAGAGCTCTTCAACTCGCTTCCGACATGCGCGTATTCTCCTTACATCAGCGAAAAATTTACTCCGAACGACGCCGACCTGAAGGACTCAAAATCCGATAAACTCGAGATGACCGAGGCCAAACAGAGTCTACTCAAAGCAATATGTCGAGACGACAAGGCTCAGCTCCTCACTCAAGCAAAGCGGCTCTTCCAGAGCAGTTCGGGGACGTTACACCGGTGCGTCGTGTCAAAGCTCCTCCATTTCTGCTGCGCATCCGACTCGGTGGAGTGCGCCGTTGCGTTGGTCAACGGAGAGTTCGGAACGGTGCCGTTGGTGAATGAGATGGACGAGAAGGGGTGGTCGGCTCTGCATAAGGCGGCAAAGTCACACGCGAAACGGTGCGTTGAATTGCTGCTCAAGAAACGTGTTCGTACGGACATGAAGACAAAGGACGGTCGCTCACTACTCGCTCTGGAGCTGTCTCTCTCTAGCAGCAGGTAAAGTCCAAAAAACACGTCGTTTTCGTTTTTTTTGCATAGAAGTGGCAAAAGCCTAGCCGTCCCTATGATCACCATAGCTGACTGCCTTAAAATTAACTTTCTAATTTTCAGTTTGTTTCCAGCTATTTTTAATCTCTTTTTTCATTTTTAAGCAATTAAGATCTTAGATCTCCCTTTAATATCTCAGGATGGAGTTGATTTGGAATCCGGATGACTACTCCATTGAGGAATTGGTCGTTATTCTCACTGAAAAGGTTGGAAAACGTTTTGTTAAGGCTTGGTTTGGCTGCTGAGAAAAAGAGAGAAAGAAGAAAAGATATACTGGGACTAATGAGTTTCGAATACATTAATGAACTCAAGTCAAATATAGATCAAGAAACGTAAAGATATATTGGCACAGGCATTTTGCAGGATGGTTTTTAAAAAAATTAATAAACTCAAGTCAAATAATAAATGTATATAATTCTACAACGAGTTCTGTGACTGTACGGGTCGACACAGCTAGTGTTCTGACATTCCTTCCTCCTAATTTGTGAAACCTCTTTTCCTGAGTTAAGAGAGCCTCGACTATGATTAAAGAGTCTTTGTTCTTCCTCAGGATTTGACTACGGTAAAACTTCTTAGCGAGAAAACAAAGGAAATAGCTGAGGTGGCGTACTCAAACGCCATCGAAGGCCGTATTATTCCGTTAGCTGCTCTGCTCATAGTAGCGCCGGAAAAGGTTAACGAATCAGTTCTGGAGTTGCGTGATGCCGAGTCGGGCTCCAAAGAGAAGATGACCATATACGAAGGCGTGATAAGGGAGGCCTTGTCCTTGGGCCGAGAAATGACGACGTTGAGAGTGGCCAAAGGAACCAGTACCCCGACCGAAGTCGAGAAAACCGAGAGGAGGAAGCTCCTGCTGCGCGAGATAGAGTTGCTCCAGCTCTTCGGAGCCGTAGCCTCGAGCGGTTTTACGGAGAAGAGGGTGAGGTCACCATTGATCAGTACATGCCAGGTGAGAATCCCTCTTCTTCTTCTTTTTTTCTTTCCTCAGAATATCTCTTCTCTGTTTGGCGGTGCTACACACCGCTGGGAGTTCCCGCTAATGGATTAAAATTTTTTTATTTATTTTATTTATTTATATGTATTTTTTTAATATATTTAAATATTTTTAAAAAAATTAAAATATTATTAAAAAATATTTACTTAATCATTAATCATTAAGTAGAAAAAAAAAAAACAATGTTAGAATGGAACGGTAGAACTAACGGTAAGCGTAGGATTTTCCTTTAAAATTTAGTTGCGGAAGAAGTTGTCTTTTTAGTGCTAGCCTCGATTTTAGTGATGATTGAGGGGACAAATAAAAACATGCTGAGGTAGCATTAAATAAAGTAAATATGGGATTTGTTCCGAGTTGTTCGATATTCGACTTGAATTTATTATATTCATAAAAGAAAAAAGAAGTTAAAATCGTAGTTAATTGGTGTATGAATGAAGAAGTTGGGAAATAGGTTATTTTGAAGAGAAATGTATTAATGGACACTTTTGCCCATCCAGTCCCGATAAATGGTAAACGAAGTATGGGTGTGTGACCCATTGCCATTGGCCCATTGACATTGTTTCATCTTTCCAATTCTTCCTTGTAATTCTGAAATTACATCCTTGATTGCGGTTGTAGCCTTGAGAGCTACCCCTTCCAAAAGGTACAGCCCGAGTGTGTATTCAGGTCACCTGGAGTCTGTTGTCCCGCAATAACATCCAGAGGTGGTTGGATGAAAATGCAATTACGAGTACGGCCCAGTAGACAATACAATAACATTGCACCAAACTGATTTTTAAGTAAATACGTGATTCAACGTAAAAAGAAGCAGAGGCCTATGAACCATGTCGTTGTACTGTTGGTAGTGTTGTTATAAGGTGAGTTAATCTATTTAGTAGCTATTTTTTTACTCTTACTGCAGGCTGGAGATGTAGCCGTCATCGAGCTGCTTTTGAAGACAAACATAGATGTAAACGACACCGATGCTGAAGGAAACTCTGCTCTTCATTGGTCCCTCAAGGCGCCTCCTCAGCAGATAAAGTCTATCTCCCTCTCCCTCTTCGGCTCTTCCTCTCCCTCTCCCTCACATGCATAGACGCACAAAAACACAACACGTTATAATTGCTTATGATTTCCTACTTGTTCGCAGAATTGTATGGCTCCTTCTGCAACATGGTGCCCAAGTAAGCCAAAAGAATAAGTTGGGTTTGACTTCTCTTCATGTGGCTGCCGCTAATGGTAACTTACAGGCACTTCAGGTATGGATATGACAGCTTTTCATGAATTTCTGTCTTATCTATCTTGTGTATTGGAAGCAAAAAATAAGAATTAAAATGTTACATCTGAAAGTTATTATCTTTGACAATGACCCAACAGGTCTTTCTATTGGAAGACCCAGATGCTATCAGCTATAAATCAGAAATGAAAGAAACCCCACTGTTTTTTGCAGTAAAGAATGACCATATTGACTGTACTGAGCTTCTTTTAAGATGGGGAGCAAATAGCGAGGTCCTCAATTTGCGGTAAAAAACAATCGATGCCTTTTCATCAAGTGCATTATTGTCGTTGTCTTTAAGAGGCTGAATTACACGAACATTTGTTTTTTTTTTTTTTGGGGCGCGCGCGCTTGTTCATTTCTTTTGTGCGCCAATTCTTATCATTACCAGTAGACAGAGACCCATAGACTTGGCAAATTCTCAAGATATGCGTTTCATGCTGAATCCAACCAGTATTAGCCACAGTACGTAAGTTTTGATAAAGATGATAGTAGTGAATCAATTGCTTACTTATCGATATGGCTCCAGCCATGGAATCTTATGTACCAACTGATAATATGCAGTGAATCGTACTTTCTCAGTTCAGAGTAAACATAGTAGTTTTCAAGGTGATGAACTGATTTCAGAGACGTGCGATGCACTTCTACACTTGACAGACGAGGACTATCTTACGGAAAAGTGAGCTTCCTGGATAAAGAATGAATTCGTATTATACTTAAGTTCCCACCTACCCCCTCTTTTCTGTCTGTAAGTTCCGATAATTTTCTACTGCTTGTGGACTGTAGTATGATCTGCACGAGCACAAAGGTTGAGATCTGCAAATACTTTGGATCTCCTCGTGGATGTGTGAGAGGAGGAAAGTGTTTTTATGCACATGGTGAAAAGGAGCTTCGACAGGGGAGGCATGGAACCCATGATCTGACTCATTCTCCTACTGCCCAGGAACTAAGACGGAAAATATATGTGGGAGGTCTCCCTCCAACTTTGGACTCTGGTAATTCGTAAGCTTAATTTAGTATGATTTTTGTTAATACGAAACCTATCTAGTCAAAATAACACTGATCGTCTCCCCTTTCACTGTTGTGAAGCAGACTCATTGGGTAAATTTTTTGGAGAACAATTCGGTGCAGTGGAAGATGCTAAAGTTCTTGGAATTCAAGCCGGAAATGAAATGAAATCTCGAGGATTCGGTTTTGTTACATTTAAACAAGAGACATCTGCGTCGGCAGCTGTTGAAACACACTATGTCATGATCATGGGCAAGCAAGTTGAGATAAAAAGCGTATTCCGAAAATGCTTTGTATTCCCCGAGTCCCAAAAACTGTCAGCAGAACAACACGAGCCCCTAGCAGATATACCGAATACGAAGATTACAGAAGGGGCTAAACTCGAACAAACGTCCTGGGTTGATAGATTACGCAATGGCCAACATAAGATATGCCCCAATGAACTTCAAGAACATATTGTTAGTCCCACCTCTGTGGACCAAAGCATGCATGCGTGGCTCAGGATTTTTAAGAAGTGGCTCCCGCGCCACTTACAAGATCAAACAACACGTTTGAAGGAAGGAAATTATGCTCTCTCATCTCTTAAAAGTGATTTCAGGGCAACATTTGGCTTGGAATTGGATCATGCGTCTCTCGGCTACTCTAAACTTAGTGATTTCATGAAATCTCTCCCTGGACTTTGTCGTGTGAAGGTTGTCCCCATAGGCAAATGCGGACCTGCCACTCACTTGGTCCTCCTGCCTAACCTTCCTATGCGTCAGCACCTATTGCAACATACACTCACAATGCCCTGCACGCCCTCTCTTGCTACAACTAACGAGAGTGATGATTCTGATTCTAATAATTCCAATTGTCTTCAGAACCTTCTTGATTCCTGGTCTTGTGAAAATGATAGCTTCACTGATAGCAGCATTGAGCCAGCAAATCCAGCCCTCGAGTACCCTGATGTGATTTTGGCTCCAAATGATACATTACCTGGTGTGCACCTGGGGTTTCTTCAATTCTTGAAGCCAGACCCTCTCTTCCATGGTCGATCTTGGCAACGAAATGAAAGAGACGTAGGTGCAGGAGACACTGACGACGTAAGAGGAGGGAAACTAGAGGGAATTAAAGGGAAGAATCTGAGGCATCAAAAGAGGCATTTGGTTTTGGAGGTCCTTGCCAGAAAAAGGAAAAGCACATCGGTGTTCTTTCTCGGTGACTTCGATTTCTACAAGGTGAGAAGTCGGCGAAATTAACTTTAAGTGATCAAGTGTACGTAACAGCTATACTTATTCTATGTGCACCTTCACATGCATGCAGGATTATAGGGCAAGCATCAAGCAAGGGAAGTGCTTTGCATGCAACCAGCAGGAGATGTTATGGGCCAACTTTCCGTGCCGACACTTGCTGTGGTGTAGTGATTGTAAATGGCAGGCCATCTGGGCAGCCGGCGATTCTGAGCACAAATGTGTTGTGTGTCATGTCGAAGTCCAAAAAATTGATTTACTCCGATGGCATGAATCTTGTCAGCCTGCTAGTGATGATGTCCTTAAAGCTCATGAGCCTACTCGAATACGAAGGTATGATTCTTCTAAACTCCAATTCCAGCAGACATCATGTGCAATTTTCAAGCTTTATTTTATATGCCATTAAAAACCTGAGATTATTTTTAAAAGAACTTGCTAATGTTCTCTATTTTTCTCCCCCTTTCCGTCGTAGTACTCCATCGACGAAGAAGAAAAGCCCAGAGTACTAATTGGTAGTTGATAGGCTTCTTGCAGCCAGAGTACTCTCAGCGCACCCAAGGATTTAATTTGCAGTAAGCACAAAAAAACTCTTAAAACTTGTATATGGGTATCTTTTGTTTGAAATTACCCCGCTTATAAGTAAAGGAAAAGGGACAGGGGAGATCGGCAAAATATATACTTGCCATTACTATTGTACAGACTTGTTCTCCCTATCCAGGATATAGTCACACCTTTTTTTGTGCACTAAAAATGTGGCTTCAAGTTGATTCAAATATCATTGCCTCGTGCAAACTTAATTCTCTTCCACACTCTTTATCGTCCGTCATTCTTGTTCATAATATCATGTTTGTACTTCTTCCTCTGCATAATGGTATTTCCCTTCCAAATTACCCTATGTAAAATAAATCCCGCAATTATTTTATCATTATCCATGAGAATCTTCGAAGTTGAATTTGTGTACATTTCTTCCCCCCCGATTCCAGGTCTTAAAGATCTTGTGATGCAAATTGAAAACTTATTATTATCAATGCAAATAGTATTAAAATAGTTAATATATGATTATAGAGCTTTGGGGCTATAGGCGGTAAAATCATACAATTAATTTCTTTTAAGCTCTGATCGATTAGATAATAGAAAGCAAATAAATATTTCGTAAAAATGTTAATCGATTATTAATTAAAGAAAAGTGCTTGAGCTATAATATATATATATTTATATATATATACTTTTTTAAAAATTCTGAATTTAAATTTATAAAATTCAATTAAGCTGCAATTTGGATAATGAGTTGAGTTGAGATAAAAGTTAAAAGTTAAATAAAATATTAGTATAATATTATTTTTTAATATTATTATTATTATTTTAAGATTTAAAAAAATTAAATTATCTGTTTTAATTTTTGTGATAATTTTAAAAAAATTATAATCACAAGATAAACAAATCCCTTCTTATTAATCATAAAATTGATGCGCGCATCTAGGGGTGCTACCCGCACCATATGGTGTGGGGTAGACCCACCCCCGCATGGGGCGGATGGGGAAAATCTCCCCCGTCCCCCGCCCCCGGTGTGCGGGGGCGGGGTACCCCGTCCCGCATGCCGGGGTATGGGGTGGGGGGGCAATCCGTCCGCCCCCCCGCATTCCCCTTCTGGGCCTTGGGCCCAGAAGCATTTTTTGGGCCGAAAATGGCCCAGAAGCAATTTCTGGGCCATTTTGGGCCCAGATACCTCAGCAATGGACCAAAATGGCCCACAAGTATGTATTTTTGGCCCAAAAAAAGCTTGTAGGCCATTTTCATTTTTTAGCCCATAAAATTATAAGTAAAAAGGAAAAAAAAATTTTAAAACCAAATTAAAAAAAAAAAAAAGTGTTATGAATGGTAATTGAAAGGCTAAACAATTACAAAATTACAAACATAAAAGTGTCCAAGGGACATTGTATCAACATTACAAATTAGTGAATACAAAATTTGAACAAATAATTAAAAACATCTTATATTTTAAAGAAGCTTGTCAGCTGTGGCTTGTCTTTGAGTCAAGGGGTGTGACAGTTGGGGCTGCCCGGGCTTGAGCACATTTTTATGTTGCAGAGGTGCTAGACGTCTCATGTGTTACTACAAAAATTAATATTAAAATTAATAACGATGAAATGGAAATGAATATAGATAAATTAAAATAATAAAATAAAAAACAATTACTAGGTGATCCAAATCCAGACTAATCACCACCCTCATCGGTCTCCTTAAAATCTAAAATATCCGGAACATGAATATCCTTTCCTATCGTCCAGCTCTGTGTGCATATCAATGCCTCTACAGTTGTAGGAGACAATGAACTACGAAAATGATCCAATATACGACCTCCGGTATTAAAGGCTGATTCTGAGGCAACGGTGCTAATAGGGATGGCCAAAATACAGCGGGCAATCTAAAAAATGATGGGATATTTCTTTGAGGCATTCTTCCACCATCCTAATATATCGAAATGATCATCATCATCTTGGACCATATTCGCTGACAAATAGTTGTCTAACTCAAAAACGACATCTGTAGATTGATGGACTAGTGTGGGATTCTGTGCGAGGGTCTTAGTCCACGGCATTCTGCGTTTCTTTGTAGGAGGCCCGGTCACGGTGTCTGTAGAAGGCGTTGGGGTCGGTGTATGTGTCTTCGATGTAGTACCACCCTTAATTGCCACAAACTCGTCATACAATTTTTTCAGGGTTTCTCGGGCCAATTCGCCAATAATTTCAGTCCATAGCTGATCGTGAACAAGTCCCAACCCATATAACAAGCCTGAAACTTTCAGACGGGGATCAAAAATAACATCCACATATAAGAAAATATTCATCCTAGTCAAATCTCCCCAATACTTGTCATATTTTAGCATCATGGTCACTGCCATCCCCCTCATCCTTTCATTGGAACCCCTACGCATATCTTCTAATTCTTCTTTTACTCTACATATTTGTTGACAAAACCCATGGGATGTAGGGTACAAAGAACCAGATATATTCAATGTGACATCATAAAATAATCCAAGAAAATCAACGAAAGTAGAAACTACCACCCAATCATCATCATTAGGCTTTCGTGATCCCCCGTGCTCATCAAAGTATTTGACATATTGGATGTCTTCATCACCCAATAATTGAAAGGCTGCCTTATATTCTTGGGCCGCCTCCAACATCAAGAAGGTTGAGTTCCATCTGGTAGGAACATCAGTACAAAGACCCTTCTTCGATGTTATGCCCGCATCCTTTGCAGCAACTTTGAATTTCTCCAATTTAGAAGGAGAATACCTCACCCATTTCACAGCCATTCTAACTCGTGCAACCGAGTCATCAACATCTTTCAACCCTTCAGTCACAATTAAACTCAAAATATGTGCAGCACATCTAACATGCAAGTATTCACCACCCAAGAATGTCTTATTTGCATCTTTAAGATAATTCTTTAGATATCCCAATGCGACATCATTAGACGACGCATTATCAACTGACACAGACAAAACCTTTTCCAACCCTCACTCCTTTATTGCGGCCTCCAAGGCCTTCCCAATCGTCTCACCCTTATGATCAGTTATTTGACAAAATTTAATAATCTTTTTGTGCAGAACCCAATCAGCATCAACAAAATGCACAGTCAATGACATGTAATTCATATTTTGGATTGAAGTCCAAGTATCGGTAGCGAGACAAACTACCAAACCCGCCAATTGGCCCCTCAAAACATCTTTATCATGGAGGTACATCTTCTTAATATCCTTCGCCACAGTGTGACGAGAAGGAATTACAAATCTCGGTTCCAACTCTTGGACAAATTCTTGGAACCCTTTACCCTCCACAAACTGAAAAGGCAGCTCGTTCATGACAATTGTGACGCCACGAAATTCCGCTTGGGATTGAACGGACATTTGAAGCGTCGAGACATGCAACACAAGGTTACCTGCCCCCGTTCATGACATATAAGATGCAATGTTCCTAACATGCATCTAACATTATGCAATATTCGCAGCGGATAATCTTTTTCTTTAGCAATACTATGCACCAAACTAAATATATCCCAAATACTTGAAACATAATTCATACATAAGGCATACTAAAAAGCCGTGATCATCACACTAGTCTAAAATGGTTGTGATCAAAAGAATACTTGAGATACAACTCTAAAAGTACAAGTATTAACCTAAGTTAAATACTATACCATCGTCAACATCGCACTGTGGCCTAGTCGACCATATTCAGATGGTCAGATTCCAATTCTCCTTTGGGTCCTGTAACAAGATCTACCATTCGGGGGGAATGGTAGTTGGGACTACCACAGTGAGATTTGATTACAAATCTCAGTAAGTTAACATAAAACTTATACACAGGTTAAAAATGCATGCATGGCAGTAAAAGCATAAATGCATAATTATAGTCATACATAAACATAGTATAACTTGACATATAGCATGACTTAACCAGAACTTAAGCGTGAACTGAACTTGACTTAACATGGCATGAACTTAAGCTTAAAACATAACATGAACAATCAACATAACATGAACGTGAAACATAACATGGACATGAACATAACATAACATGAACGTGAGCTTGAACGTATCATAAACGTGAACATAACATGATGTGAACATGAACTTGGAACATAACATGAACATGAACATAACATGTACGTGAGCATAACATAACATGAACTTGATCTGAAACTTGACTTAACATAAACTTGGAATCTTATTTAATTGTCTTGATTAATAACGTGCATTAATACGTACTCCACAGTTGTTGTGGCCCCACGTATTCAAGTAACATAAAACATAATACGTACTCCACAGTTGTTGTGGCCCCACGTATTCTACATGTCACAATTGCTGTGTCTCATGTAGTGTATGCTCCACAGTTGTTGTGGCCCCATACTTCATGCTCCACAGTTGTTGTGGCCCCATGAATTCACATAACATAAAATATAATACGTACTCCACAGTTGTTGTGGCCCCACGTATTCTACATGTCACAATTGCTGTGTCTCATGTAGTGTATGCTCCACAGTTGTTGTGGCCCCATACTTCATGTAACATAAAATATAATACGTACTCCACAGTTGTTGTGGCCCCACGCATTATAAGTAACATAAATATAATACGTACTCCACAGTTGTTGTGGCCCCACGCATTATAAGTAACATAACATTAAATATAATACGTACTCCACAGTTGTTGTGGCCCCACGCATTATAAATAACATAAAATATAATACGTACTCCACAGTTGTTGTGGCCCCACGCATTATAAATAACATAAAATATAATACGTACTCCACAGTTGTTGTGGCCCCACGCATTATAAATAACATAAAATATAATACGTACTCCACAGTTGTTGTGGCCCCACGCATTATAAATAACATAACATAAATATAATACGTACTCCACAGTTGTTGTGGCCCCACGCATTATAAGTAACATAAATATAATACGTACTCCACAGTTGTTGTGGCCCCACGCATTATAAGTAACATAAAATATAATACGTACTCCACAGTTGTTGTGGCCCCACGCATTATAAATAACATAAAATATAATACGTACTCCACAGTTGTTGTGGCCCCACGCATTATAAATAACATAAATATAATACGTACTCCACAGTTGTTGTGGCCCCACGCATTATTATAACATAACATGTCTTATCTTTCTTAATGCATGTGATATTATTTAATATCATATACTTTTCTAACATGGCGTATACTTGTAAATGGCATAATATGATTTAATCATAAACATTTCATGGCATACATGTATCATATGGCATACTTAACATGGCATACTTATAACATACATCATTGTATGGCAGAAAAGATTATTTAACAGATAATTATTCATGAGAGATTAAATCATACGTAACAGATAAACATGTAATGACATAGCATGACATGGCATATACGATAACATACATACATAAATTGTAGTTCTCTTACCCATCACACATACACAATAAACTGATAGTAAGTTAGAGGCTAACTTACCTCGATCGTCGCGTTCTATGAGAATAGAGCGCGAGACACGAGGAACTGCACAACAGCTGGAAGAGGAACACTCGAGTCCTTAAGATTTTCACTTCTGAACTCAATTGCCATATTGTAAGCACTTGCAACACCACGGCCAACTTGAGGTTTCACTATACTCGGAAGAGATAAATTGACTTCAGAAAGCCTTTGCACTAAAACAAGTTCATTAAAATTATCAATAACAACCAAACAAACAACTCATTTCTCAATCCATATACTCTTAGCCATAGTCAACCACAAGATGACACCAGTCATCCCGGACTATAATCCATATCATCACTGCTTCGGGACACTGTCATACAGTTTCCCAACATTACACCATACGCTCCACACTTCTCTGCTACGCCATTCAACCCTTCGTGACACGCCATCCGATGTATCACGACTTAATACAGAGTACACTCACGTGAACTCTCTTCCATCCACACTACAATACCCATCACTGCGATACACGTCTCACGGTGCATCGCTACGCGACACGGAGTACGCGCTACGCGTACTTCCTTCGCTACAACTCTCATCAACACGATGCACATCACACGATGCATCGCCATACAACACGGAGTACACTACATGCGTACTCCCTTCCTTCTACGACACACATCACTACAGTGCACGTCGCGCGGCGCGTCGCTGCATTACACAGAATACGCTACACGCGTATTCTCTTCACACAACCCGCCGTATCACATCTACGGCATCCATCTCACGCCTATACTTCACAGCACAGTCCACAAAATACACAATCAAACGCAACACTTCACAACCACACTTCGCTTCACAACTACGCAACGAATTCCACAAATACAACTACACAATCCACAAACCAACCAACTATTTTAAACGTAAAATAACTAGAGATAGAAGGTTATACCATCGACGGGATAACCCGTGCGTCGCTCGTTGTTCGTCACGAACATGCGTCGGAGGAACGTACGTGGCGGCGTACGGTGGCTGTCCACCACATAAAGTGGTAGTTTGGGCTTGAGAAAGGCTAGGCGTGGTCTTGGAAGACTCATGATTTTACAGCTGTCGGTGAAGAACAAATTACGTGATTTACGGAAAAGATAATCTATACGCGTGATTCCAGATGAGGGTAAAGACGAGAGAGATGTGATTGCTGTCGGGAAATAATCCAAAACTGATAATTTTAGCGGGCTGTTACAACAATCATACGAGCTAACTTCCTTCTACACTCATCGGGGTTATACTTCGTATACCCCTTCAATGTTGGCCCCCCGGCCCCACTACTCCCATCCGCCATTTTAAAATCTAGTATAGATTGACCCTTCTCCACTAAGGATTTTAAAATTGGACTCTTCTTGCATTGTTCCTCTAGATGGACCTTCAGCTGGAATGTATCATGTTTCCTATAGTGACATCCATACATTTTCCCACAGTGATTACATTTAGCTTGTGGGTTGTTGGGGTCACCACCCTCTAGTTTGGTAAAGTGTTGCCAAACTATGGATACAGGTTTCTTGCCCTGTGTGGGCTTCGGAGCAGGGCAAGGTGTATTCGTTATAGGGGTAGGAGTAGGGTTAGTTTCTGGGGTAGGGGTGTTGGCTGGGGTAAGGGTGTTGGCTGGGGAAGGCGAGCTATCACTGAAATTCGAAGACATTCCTGATTCTCCAACAAAAAAAAAAAAAAACAAAATTCAAAGTGCAATCCAACACAATCAGGGCAAACTGCATACAAAACCAAATAGGGGTTTCATTGATTGAAACCCCTAATTCAATTTGGGGGTTTCAATCAATGAAACCCCTAAATAAAATTAGGGTTTCGGATTGGAACCCCTAAATCAAATTAGGGGTTTCATTGATTGAAACCCCTAATTCAATTTGGGGGTTTCAATCAATGAAACCCCAAATTGGGGTTCCAATCTGAAACCCTAAATCAAATTAGGGGTTTCATTGATTGAAACCCTTAATTCAATTTGGGGGTTTCAATCAATGAAACCCCATAAAAAAATTAGGGTTTCGGATTGGAACCCCAAATTGGGGTTCCAATCCGAAACCCTAAATCAAATTTAGGGGTTTCAATAGTTGAAACCCCTAAATCAAATTAGGGTTTCGGATTGGAATCCTAATTTAATTTAGGGTCCCAATCCGAAACCCTAACCCCTAAATTGATTTAGGGGTTTCATGAAATTTACAAAAAAAAAAAAAAACAATCCAAAGTGTCCAAAAAAATACCAATCTGAAACATTCACACAATCACACGAATCCACAGCACACAATTCACAAATCCCATCCTCCATCTCCGATTCAACCTCATCCTTCCTCTAATCTCCGATCAAAACTCAAAAAAAAAAAATAAAAAAAATAAAATCAATGGAGAAAATCAAAAGAGGAGGAGAAAATTTACCGTGCGGCGTGCGTCCGGCGTCGTGCGAGAGAGATGGAGGAGGGAATACGGCGTGCGGCGGACGGACTGGTTGCGAGAGGGAGGAGGGAACACGGGAGTGGGTTTCGTGCGAACTCAGAAATGCCGAAGGGGGACTCGGGAGGGGAGGGGAGGGGACCGGGGGGGGGGGGGTATGGGTTAGGGTTAACCCACTAAATGAAATTGTGCCGTTTTGTCAACTACAAAACGGCGCCGTTTCATTTAAGTATCCAGTTATTATATATATAATATATAATATATTATATTATATATATATATATAACCGGTGCGGGGCGGGGGAAAAACGGACCGGGGGGAGTCTATTTCTGTCCCCCGCCTCCGCTGGGGGTGGCCATGCGGGCCGGGGGGCCCCCGCCCCAGCCCTAACGGAGCGGACGACCCGCCTCGCCCTATGCGGGGGCGGGGCGAACGGGGCGGGGCAGCGGGTTCCGGGGCCCCGCTGCCCACCCCTACGCGCATCAACTGGCGTAATGGACGGCTTCTAATCAAAATTTTGAAAGCATACCCCTGAACTAGATCCCTTCGAGTGTTCTAAAATTTTCAAACAAAAAGACCCTCCCTTTATTATTGTAATATTAATCCCCTACTCTATTGTACTAGTTTTTGAATGAATGCATATATTGCTTGAAACAAAAAAAAAAAAAGAAGCAAGCGAATCCCTCCTTATATCCATGGTCAAAACACCGGAACCTCGTTCGGAGATGAGTGATAACTATTATGTAAACGAGGGTAATCTTGTACTTTCGACTTCAAGCAGCAAGTCAGTGACAACCAGAACACGAGAAGCTCTTGCCTCTTCATGTCTCCAATCCACTCTTATCTATATCAGTGATTCTTTAAACAGCACACTGCACGGCCAAGCGGTACTTAATAATCGATTATTTTGAAGTTTTGTTCTAAAATTATCATAATTCGGAGATGCAAGTGCTCGCATGCAATTCTGGGCAACTCCAATCTCATGCAATCAGCGTTTTAAGTCGCCTCATAGGTCGGCGCGAGCTCTGCTTCGACGTGTGCTCTCACTCACAGCCTCACCACAATGATTCTCACAAAAACGCCATTCTTTCCCAGCACAATACCATTCAAAGGTTCGTTCTTCCACTATCTCTCCCTTATGTCGAAAGAACTCATCATGCGATAAATATGATTTTTCTTGCCAATGTCGTTACTGGGTATGTGATTGAAATATCGATGTTCTGCTTATGATGCATGTGTCCAAATTGTTATATTGACTTATTTCATTTATCTCCTGATTTTATTTTTGCCCAAGGTGCCTATAAACATTTTTTTGGGGCTCTGTATACATCGTATAAACATTTTTTTTAAACAAAAAATAATAAAGATGGGTATTTTGTATGATATCTTGGTATCGGCACTACAATTCTCAAATGTTGGTTCCCGTAATTGGTTTCGAGGATTTTGATATTTTCCCTTTTGATGGTTTTTGGAGTTTTAGGGGTCACTCAAAGAATTTGGACAGAGTAACGTGCAACAATGTTCTGGTCACAACTCGGCGGATTTTAGTTGCAAGTTTGTTCATGTACTCGTGTTATCATCCTTCAAGGTACTCATCAGGTCCGCACGGTTCAGCTTTGAATCACTGGTAGACTAGCAATATTCTCGAGGCCTCCAATCGTATGACTTAATTTTGTTTGTCATTAATGTTGTTCAACCTTTTAGGGCAAATCTATTGATGCTTTTGAATGAATTTTATTAATAATTAAAAAAGAAGAAGTATAGGCTAATCACGGTACAAAAAACTCCTGAACTAAAGTTGGGAAGACAAAGATGGGCTGCCATTCAGTGGTAAAGACAAGTAAAGAATAAAGCCTTGACTTCTTCCACTCGTGGAGTATTTAAAGTATAAACTGCGACATGTTGCCAACATTATATCCGAAGCTTGTGGGGATGTCAACCTGTGGATTGGTGTTGACATCAACAATAAACAAGTAAACCTAAATGTGTGTGTATTATATGTTTAACAAATTCAAACTAAAAATTAGAGAACAAACCAATGAAGGCAAATTCATGGACTCGATGGATTTGAAAAATGCCAAGATATGACTTGCCAGAATGGACTAGGTGAAACTTGGAACATCTCGTGCAGCTATATATAATTGAAGGCTTTAAAAAGGCAAAGCTTGACGAGAGATGCCGCATCATTGATGTATGTATGGCCAGTTTCAGTCTGTCTAAGTGATGTGAATACATGCTGAGACAAAAAATGACTTCTTAAAGTTTCTAAAATCTTCAAAAAGACCCACTGTACCGGGTGCTATCAGAAGGGTTGTGAACTCTATGGATAGATTTATATCCTCTGGTCACCAAATATGCCTTTGGCATATTGAGGTTCTAGAGGAAAAAAGGCAATTTTCAGGAGAGAGCTTTGGCATAACTGAGGGTGGTCATTAAGTTACAACTGATCCGAAGCTTGATGACATAAAACTTTTTCTCCCTTCGTTAGATAACAGATTTACTTGAATACAAGAATCCCCTTTTAGAATGGTCATTGAATTGGTGAAGTGTTTGGCTTGATTAATGGGGACTATCATACTTATTAACTTACTTCTGATGATGAAATTAACTGTGATATACAGCACTAGCTTTGGGGGATCCATCTGTGACAGTTGAAGAAGTAACTCCTCGTGTTTATCCTTCTGGCTCACTCTTCCCTGTTGAGGTTCTCTTCACCTTATTTTTTGTCCTGCACATGTTTTATGAAGGATTTATTTATCACCACAGTAAAAGGGAAAAAAAAAGGAGTTCTTTTCACACTAATTTGTTCTGACTTTTTTGGTAGGTAAATTGATGTTTCTTATTTACAGGAAAGAATTGTCCAACTCTTTGAGAAGAACACATACTCTGTTGTGAACATTTTTGATGTGACATTGCGTCCTCAACTTAATGTAACTGGTGTGGTTGAGGTATTTTTGCAGCTAGATTAAGAGTGACTTCATTTATTTGCAAAGAAAAGAAGAAGGAAAAAAATGGCTTTATATCAGTTGTCTTGTATGAAGAAGCACAGTTGTAAAACTAGATAGCTTGCTCAATAGCTTTTCTGATGCATTAATCACATTGTTCTCTAAATAATATGACATCTTCTCATTCATTCAAGCATAAAACTGGGTGACAGCACATATAATTCGTATTATCCATATTGACAGATTCCCGAAGGAAATGGTTCTGGTGTAGTTTGGGATGGACAAGGACACATTGTAACAAATTATCATGGTGAGAGCTAGTGAGTGAATTTACTATAACAAAACAATAGATGAATGCATTTTGAAAGATCTTTTCATGATGTAACCATGTTGTTGTGGCATATCTATAAGCTTTCCTCTCCACACATTGTTAAATCTGATAACTGAGCGAGAAACTGCTACGAGCAAAATTATTCATCCATCAAGATATTTGCAGTTCAAATATCTTTTGAAAAATTCGAGTTAACTCTAGAAAATTTGGGCTTTGGAAGGGAATTTGATCTTAGTTATGTGCTATAATATGTAGTTTATACTGACTGTGGAATCTCAAGCTGACCATCTGTTTTTCTGTTGCCTCAGTAATTGGCAATTCCCTTTCTAAAAATCCAAGCCCAGGACAGGTTGTTGCACGAGTTAATATTCTAGCATCAGAAGGGTGAGACTTATAAAAATCCTTTAGTACATTGTACTAGTTGAATTATATTATTTCTCTATCATTATTCTTCTCATTTTATTTTACTTCTCAAAGGGTACAAAAGAGTTTTGAGGGTAAATTGATTGGTGCTGATCGTGCAAAGGATCTTGCAGTCTTAAAGGTAGCTTTTTTTTGTAATATACTTTTTCTTCATCAATTCCACCTATGTGATATCTTTGCTGCACTAGCTAATTGTAAGCCCGTATGAAGGAGGGTTGTGATGGGTTTACTGTGAGCATAAATTTTTTTTCAATACTTACATCTTTTGAATCTGCAAGCATACCGGTGCAAAAGAGTGATCTTGTTAATGTGGAAGGAGCAAAAAGAATAAAAGAGAGGCCAAAAATGACGTGGGTAGGTGTTGTAGGTGAAGATGGTTATTAGAGAAGAACATGGGTACATGATGACAGCTAGGGCTGAGTAGCATAAAAAGAGTAATGTGGCGGACTCCAATTGGTGGGGATGAGGTTTAGTTGAGTTTAGTCTTATCAGTGAGATTGCTTATTTAAACTTCTAGGTTTCTTAGTCTGCTCAGGAAGCCATGTAGATATGCTGGTTTACTGGATGATGTCTGTCATATTAGTTTATGTGCTATTTGGTTTCATCACTCTAAATAAGAACATCCAATCTGATAGGTATTAACACCAAATATAAACCTGTACAGATAGATGCCATCTCTCAAGGTAATGGTTCCTTCTGTAGTTACATTGTTCATATGTTTGTTTACCAATGAAAGGATTTTACATGCTTATACGTTCAAAGTTCCAAGCAAAATGTTACTATGATGTGATTGAGGAAATGTTATGTCTATCTATATAAACACAGTTGCATGTCTAAACATGAAAGTATGTTCCTTGGCCCAAAGTTAAAGTCACAAAGAGGCAAAGTAACAAAGGAGTATGGTACCGCTACTTAAGGAGAGAGAGGAGAGTGCAACCACACTAAAGGACATGAGAATGTGTGGTCCGTGTAAAGTTTTGGAGTCCCTTTCCGAGTGCACACTTGGTACACCAAGATTAATAGAGCTGGTTTTCACTCAAAAATGACTTAGTTTGGTTGGCCCTGGCTAAGTATGAAATGATGTATGGGGGTAAATGTTAAATATTAAGTCATAAAGGGCGATACGTATGATGAAATATGTAAGCACCACAAAAGTAAGGTGTGAAATTAATGAGCTGTTACTATGGATTCTCAGCATTTCACTTATACTGTACAAGATACTAGTAGTGGAGTACTGATATCTTTAAAATGCTAGGTAGAAGCCACTGAAGATCTGTTGAGGCCAATTAAGGTGGGGCAGTCAGCTTCTCTAAAAGTTGGGCAGCAGTGTTTAGCAATTGGGAATCCATTTGGTTTCGATCATACCCTTACTGTTGGAGTTATCAGTGGACTGAATCGAGACATTTTCAGTCAAGTTGGAGTCACAATTGGTGGAGGAGTTCAAACAGATGCTGCCATTAATCCTGGGAACAGGTCAGTTGGGACCATTCTTATCTAAATATTTTCATTAAGACTTCGCCCATTCCTCTGGTGGTATATCTTATTGGATAAATTTCACCCCTCATTGGGATGTCAGAGGTGATAGACCTAGTGAAGAAAATACTTCCTTTGCATCAGCAAGATATTTGTGTTTATAGTAGTTTGTGCATTGCCTAATGCCTGAATTTTTTATTTTATTATTATTATTTTTTGTTGTGATTATGGCAGTGGTGGTCCTCTTCTAGATTCCAAAGGAAATTTGATTGGTGTTAATACTGCAATATTTACTCAGACAGGTAACTTTTTTTTTTCTTTTTTTCCGTTCTTTTGATGATATTAGGATGGGTAAATTTCCTTATATATGCAAAATTTTCTTACACAGATCCTGAGATATTGATTTGATAATCTTTTGAAA
Organism: Carya cathayensis; assembly: GCA_011037825.1. NCBI lineage: Eukaryota > Viridiplantae > Streptophyta > Magnoliopsida > Fagales > Juglandaceae > Carya > Carya cathayensis. The sequence continues at coordinate 63,127 of QGSO01000225.1, forward strand.
CTCTGCATACATTTCCCCAATATTTGAATGATGCATTAGGCTTTCTTAAATTCTAGGAATATGCAAGTTATTTTGAAGGGAGTGATTGTTTCCTCTATTTGGTGGCAATGAACTCCATCTATACACCACATATATCTCTGGGGAACTGCTTTCTGTATTACCGAGTTTTTCACTTTTGGCTATCTTAGAGATTTATGATCATAAGAATTTTGATATGGCAGGTACATCGGCAGGTGTTGGTTTTGCCATCCCTTCCTCAACTGTAAGCAAGATTGTACCTCAGTTAATCCAGTTTGGAAAAGTGAGTGCTTTTTGCGAATTAATTTTTCATTTCAAATTCTCATTGAATTTTATATTTTGCTAGAAAATATCTGAAACCCAGGACCTAAGCCAACCTCCACCTGTGTGAACTTGATTAAAGTATTATACTTCTCATTAGTTTTATCTTATTTTATTGGTGTTCTGTACATTCAACAAATTAGTTTTATTTGTTAAGCGTGCCTGAAGAAATGATCACAACTAACATGGCAAATAGTAAAGCTTTTGGATTTTGTTTCATCAGAAATGCTCTAGAAGCTACATACCTTCGCATAACTCCTATCTCATTATTTCTCCATCTTAGGTTGTTCGAGCTGGTTTAAATGTGGATATTGCTCCAGACCTGATCGCCAATCAACTTAATGTTCGGAATGGAGCACTTGTCTTACTGGTATCCCTTTAGAAATTTAAATTTGCATATTGTTAGAATTTCCCTTTGTGCTATTCTCTTATTCCATTATCAACATCTCAAGTTAATCATATGGTGTTGTAGGTTCCTGGAAATAGTCTTGCAGCAAAGGCTGGGCTACTACCAACCACAAGGGGTTTTGCTGGTAACATAGTACTCGGGGATATCATTGTTGCAGTTGACAACAAATCTGTGAGCGCTTTCTTGCTAAAACTGTTTCCTTTTCTATTTTCCATTCTAATATGCTGCTTTTTCATCATTGATGATGAAACTTTTGTATACTATTAAAGAAAAGATATCCTTCGAAAATGTTTTACACATGTGGTGTGTGTTATCCTGGGAAAATCTACCAGAAATCAATTCGTAGCCACTGTAAAGTATACTTGTTTTTTTTTTTAATGTTTTCATTTTTCTTGGGTGATAGATGGAATTTAAGACCCTGAAGTGTAATCAAATCTAGTTTCACATATTGTGGGTTTTCCATCTTGGATAGGAGAACTCATGAGGACTACAAGTATAACTGCTTTCTGTTAGTGTGCAATCGATACTCATATGAGATATGAAAATTATTGTAACATATTTTTTTAATTATCATATAATCCTATAACCAGGTTAAAAGCAAAGCAGAGCTGTACAAAGTATGGGATGACTATAATGTGGGTGATAAAGTAGTCTTGAAGATTCTGAGGGGCAGTGAAAATGTGGAGATACCTATCGTATTAGAGGAAAAGAATTCGTGATAGGGTAAGTCCATAATCATATTGATTCTTATAAGGTACTATTTTTTCAACTTGTTCTGTATAAAGAGAAAAGAATCATGCTGTAATTTTAATGTCAGATGAGGAAGTGTTGTACACATCATTATTCTACTTGTGAAAACATTTCAATAACTAAGACCTAAGCATTTTATGGTTTTCTCTCTTTTTTCTTTTCAACTTGTCATGAATTTCTCTTTTAGGCACCCAAATGACCCAATAGAATCAACGATATTTGGATCTTTACATGATTTGAATACCCACATCTGTTTATGCTGAATCCAATGTTGCACAAGGTTTATGACTCAGCCTGCTAAGTTTATAACTCAACTGTAGCCCATAAAAAAGAAAAAAATAAAATAAAAATAGGAAGGATTTTTCCCGACTTACTATCAATGCTTGAAACCATCTGATGTCATTGAACAATCCGACTTGGAGTATGAATAGAAGTGTAAACATGGAGTTTGGTCGATGGCGACGATGATGTTTTATGTTCTTGTCTTGGTGCGGTTCCTCTACATCTGTTATGTCTTTTGTATTGTTCTTGCATTGAGATTATATATGTGCTATGCAGATTATCCATATATTTATTTATCTAAGACGTGGTTAAACGACAGAAATTTCCAAGAAAGAAAAAAAGATGAAACGACAAAACCTAATGAAAAACTTAAGTAAATGCCACATTTCATAAACAAGTTGAACTTGGATTTACTTGATCCTGACTTTAAAGCATCAGATCTCAATCATGATTAAAAGAACAAAACAAAACAATTTCATTCGTAATAATGACAGAATCAGCTACAATGACAAAATCATGGAATTAGAAATTAGCATATAGTAAGATTCTAGATTGAATAAAATCCGGGCATTGAGGCCACTATTGAACTGTATCATCCACAAGACGAGCATGTCTCTAACCATCATGAGGATCGTTTTAATTGAATGCAGAAGAAATTGATTATAGCGAAACTTCTGCGAGAAATACGTTTTCTTTTCAATTGCACTGTAATCATCATCGTGATTAACAGTAATATTAATAATAATTTATTGAAATCATTTGCCTACGAGATTCCTTAATTCCACCAATCAATTGCTATTTGCCGGTGGTGGCCAATTAACTGATCATTTCCTGCCTCTTCAAATTTTCTTAGTTATCATTATTTCTCGACATGATATTAAATTATTAAGAGTTATTTATTATTTCTTAAATATTTATTAATAATTAATTTAATACTGCATCTAAAAAAAAGCCAAAGAAAAATAATTAAAAAAGACTATAAATAACATGTTTTTTTTTTAAAGAAAAATAATTGTAACAATTAAATTATAATTAATGCAAGTTGATGATGTGGCTACTATATATATTAACATAGTGGTCAAGAAAACTTGGTTTTTTTCCCCAAGAATTATAGTTTACCACTCCAAATTAGCCCACTGCTCCAACCCCTCCAAATCACAAAGGACGCGCGACCATGCCACTTCAATTAATTAACTTACCCAATCTCATCATCATCATGACCGTCGTTGGCTCCATGCATCCTGATTAAACGTATTAATTTAGAATCCATTTTTACAGGCAGCTGCCGATTGGCATAAAACACTACCCTATGTCTTATATTAACGACACCAATAGTCTCGAGACAATTACGACCAATTACTTCACTGCGGTTAGAGACAATCAAAGATGGCCTGCAGGATTAACGTACAGGTCATGATCAGGACAAGGAGCTAACGAGACTACGACGGCAGAATTTGATCAGACATATGTATTAATTTAAGTTAGTGGCAATGGAATTCATCATGCTGACCAGCCTAGTTAATTTATGAAACTATTTTAGAGTTATACCAACCACCTAGCTAATTAATTTGTGGTACCGCTGAATTATAGAAAGAAATTACCATGTATATATATATGTATGAACTTGAACGAGGATTTGCCTCATTCATGAGAACATGCGCGCGCCTGCTTATAGGTTAGGGCATTAATGTTCACAAATAAAGAGGTTCGTAAGCAAGCTGGTGGCTAGACAAGTTTGACCCATTTGTTCAACTTGTGTGCATGCATGCTGCATGCATGAGTGCCAAACCCTAGCTAGCTAGGTTAAGGAACAGACGAGAAAGCCTTCGAACGAGGGCTACATATTGGGAATTAATTTGAATATATTTGGAGCTCCGATCCCCAGTGGGGCGCGCTGGCGCTATTAATGGACTCAAAGATCTTCATGACCTATTTCCTAATACGTACGTACCAATATTTAGGTTGGTGGTGCAAATTAGAAAAAGTATAAATGCCCGCCCATGACTATTAATTATTGGAAAACAGTAGTTTGACATGTGCACATGCATTCATCTTTGTTCCACCATTAAGAAATTATGAGAGCCCGAGTCCCTACCAACGAAAACCATGGTACTGTTTGGCATCACTGAAAACGTACATTTGAAATCGAGAAATTTAAATATTTTCCTGTATATGTTCATGGAAATCAAGGTGATTGACTTGTGCCATGATCTCTTTCCATCAGGCTAGCTTCAGAAAATTAAAAGGTGGCTTATATCATGGTGAGAGAATATTTTGCAGAAATATAGGGGAATATCATGACCATAATTCGAACTATATCTACATTTCTAGATTAGTTGTCAATTACTGTATTATTGTGAGAATTCCAAGACAATTCAAAACTCTAGATCAATCTTGACTAGATTTCAATTAAAATGGTAAATTTTAATAATTATAATGTTGATTTCTTCCTTCGTACTGGGAGGAAAAGAAAAATAGGATGTGGAAACTTCGTCTATATGTTCCCATTCTTGACCTTATGCTTTGCTTGGCTAATGCATTTTCCTTTTTATCAGGAATTAATGGATTTGAAGAATAGCTAGCTAGCTACCACTAGAATAAACTGTTCGATATAGAATAGAAAAAATTTATTCGTTTCATATTATATATATATAAAGATGTCTAGATCATAAGTTTATCAAAAGACATACAAAATTATGATATCAGATGGCATCATTAGTCAAAACCAGAAACGGGAGTAGCTGATCAATGAACTGCCGTTTTCTCACTGTTTGGTTATCTGTCAAATTTTACCCTAAACAAGGCAATATTTTAAAAACATTAAGCCTTGAGCGGTACTACTGTTTGCCTATCCTTATCATTAAGGCATCAACATGTGTATAACCGGGAAAATTCTGGATGTATTGGCAAAAGTTTTTGGTGTCAGGAAAAGAAAATGAATTATGGTATGGTATGGGGGCAGGTATTCAGTCATATTGCTTTAGTAATAGGGCAGATTTGTTCCCTTAAGAATCATGCATTTTTACAAAAACAGTAACTTCTGTTATTCACCAAGTTTAGTACTCTGCTTAAGCTGCCCCAAGGGATGCCCTTTCCAAGGGTCAAATGGTTATTCAGTGCTGTATTCCAAATGTCTTAATTAAGAGCCCCACTTTCCCTAATTATTATTGAGGAATCTTCAATAATCCAAAATATCCAATCTGACATGTCACGTGTTCATATGTGGCAGAGGAAATTAAGGGAATAGAAAGGTCAGAGGAGAATGGAATAAAAATGGCATTTTTGGGTCCTACACATATCAGATTTTAGAATTTCCCCAATGGATTTTAAGGAGAATCTCTAAAAGAGTGAATATAAATTTTAGTTTTTTTTTTTTTTTCCAAATATTGGAACTTAGTCCATCCTATTGTCTAGAAAAAACTTCAAGCAAATAATATTTTAAACGAAAAAAAAATATTAGTATATGAATAGTCATGTTGTGGTCGATTTGTTGAAGATAAATGGAGACGTTTCCATGGCAATTGAAGATGAGACAATAGGGTGGAAACAATTTGGTTGTTAAAATCCATGAAAGCTGCTGATTTAATAGTCCTTGAGATCCTTAATTTGGATTTAAAACCACCCCACCCTCATATATGGGGGGGAGGTTCAAGAAGGTCACGTGAGAACTTCTAGTTCATTTCCTTGAATTTGGTTCCCTGCTAGCTGTTCCATTAACGGAGCTTAGCTTAGCTTAGCTTTCTTCTCTATCAATCTTCGTGCCTTTCGTGGAAAAAAACACTTTCCATTACTCGCCCTGAAAAGGGCGGCTAAAGCTTGGGAAGAAGACCCCTTCTCAGGAAGCATCGACGTCTTTGAATTAAGTGAACTGTACAGGGAACCAGTTCTCCTTGGAGCTCATAATTTAGTACTGCCTCAAACGTTTGAGCTGTTATGCCGTTGCATTAATACCTCAAAAAGCCCAATTTCCAAAGTTGAAAGTTGGGTTCAATCAGAGTCTTGTTCACTGAACCCCATCAAGATTGAATATTTAAGGAGAGGAAATGGATGAGAAGAACGATGTTGAGAAGGTTGATGATGTTATATTGCCAGGTTTTCGTTTTCATCCCACAGACGAGGAGCTTGTTGGGTTCTACCTCAAGAGAAAGATTCAGCAGCGAACTCTTCCTATTGAACTAATTAAGCCAGTGGATATTTACAAGTACGATCCGTGGGATCTACCAAGTAAGATGGTCCATCCCTTGATATTCGTTTCAGAACTCGAACTACTCTACCTGCTTTTGTTTTTGTCTGACTTGTTTTTGTAGATTGGGATAGGCTCCAAGCAAGGAGGAAGCTTTCCTCTGTTCATTGATTTCATTTCTCAATGAAAAGCTTCCTCTTTCATTTTACTATCTGTAGACTTTTATATCGTGAGCACAGTTAAGCTGTTTCTGTAGCTAGGAAGTGCCTCTAGTTTCGTGTAGATTAGCCTCATGTCATATCCTGAAAAGATCAACATTGTTACTGTACTTTGCATATCTTTGTCTACCATTATATTTTCTGAGTGTTATTAGAGTTCTGTGATTATATCCTTCTCCCTGAAACCTTGGAGGATGAACTTTCAGAAGCTCGATTCTTAATTTCTTGGTTCAACTTTTGCTACTTCTAATTATTAGTGAACTTAGTAACTTATCATATAATTTTTTTTTCAAAAGAGGTGGCTGCTTCCGGGGAGAAAGAGTGGTATTTCTACTGTCCAAGGGACCGTAAATACAGGAACAGTGCACGGCCAAACCGAGTTACTGGAGCTGGGTTCTGGAAGGCAACTGGAACTGACCGGCCTATTTACTCCTCTGATGGCAGCAGATGCATCGGTTTGAAGAAGTCACTTGTCTTCTACAGGGGCAGATCTGCCAAAGGAATCAAAACTGATTGGATGATGCATGAATTTCGGTTACCTTCTCTCTCGGATTTGGCGCCCCCGAAGAAGTTCCTAGATAAAAACATCCCTGCAAATGTAAGTGAAATATAATTCTCCATTTCCTACCGTTTCTTTACTGAAGTTTTGTCTCTAATGCCCTAGACCATGTATTCTAAATCATTGTTTTCTCATTGGATGACAGGATTCATGGGCAATTTGCAGGATATTCAAGAAAACAAACTCCATGGCTCAAAGAGCTCTTTCCCAATCTTGGGTCTCTTCACTGCCAGAAACTTTGGCAACTGAGATGCTCACAGAGGGCACACACTGCAGTCAGCTCAGTCCAGAGAACATCTCTTGCACCACTGAAATTGGGTCAGCCATGCAGTTTTGCCATAACAATCATGACCTGCAACAATCCTCTTCTGCCTGTTTCTCTGCTTTTGACATTCCTTCTTATAAACCCATTAATAATATAGTCTCCAAGCCTTTGCCATTCCCTCTTTCTAACGGAGAACTTCCCGATGGCTTCACGTTGATCTCCTCACTCGATGTGTCAGGACCCACCAAGTGTACGGTCGATACTCCTTCCTTCCTTTTGAAATCTGCTTTAGGCGAATTGACCAGTGCCTCTGAGAGCATAGACTTTGAAGCGTCCCAACAGCAGTTAAGTGGCTTCTCAGTCAGTTTGCCACAGGATGTGCAAGAAAACATGGGCACAGGAGAAGATGAGGCAGGCCTCAGCAGGAACCTAGATGCAACCCTCCTAAATAACCAGTGGGGAACCATCCGATCAATCGGATTTCCTTTCAGTTTGCCTTCAAATGATGCTTGGAAGCCCAATCTGTCATGGGATTCACCTCCTTGTCCTAGTGAGATGTCCACTAGCTACTCTGCAAATAAATATTATACTAGAAACAAAAATGAAACTTTGCAACAAAAAAAATAGATTGTACTGTTTGCTATGTCATTGTAAAATTCCCCTCTATTCGACTTATAATTGTTAAGTTATATATTGTTTTTCTTCTCTTTTGCCTTTTTTATTATTTTTGTTGGCTATCGTTTGAGAGGTTCTGACGCATTTGCAAATATGGATTCTTTTGGTCATCTCTCGACACATCAGCTGATATTTATTCTTGATTCCCATTGAAATCCGTGGTTTTGCTTTTGGGTTAGACCAATTCTTCGGTACTGCAATTCTAAAAACAATTCCTTCCACATTGATCTATCTGAATAAAAATTGGGAATACAGTTGGCCAGACGTGTGAGTGACCTTCTACAATGAACAGAAGCAGATATAAAGGGTTGAGAGGGCATGAGAAAGGGTGAATATTCACACCCTTTCTCTAGCCCTGTTTCCCGGTGAACTTTATGCGTGTTGTTGATATGATGGTTGAGTTGCGATGATGTTCATGGTTGCAATACCTGGTTGAGCCATGCGGTAAAGCAGTTCCGGAGACGGGAGAAAGCTGTGTATATGGAAGGCGTGTTTCTTCCAAGTTGCTGAGATATTTCGGTATTGATCTAGAACCTTTTTGGGAGATAGTATTATGGAATCCGGCAACAAGAGAATCAAATATACTCCCCTTGACCCACCGCTGGCCGGATCCCTCGTTCTGTCTTTGACTTCGGTATGGATCCTAAGAATATAGCTTGCAACTTTGATATTCAGCGTTGCAAAGTTGAGGTATACAACCCTTAGTACTGATTCTTGGAGAGTGATAAATACATCCCCTAACCCAGCCTATGTTAATTCTCGTTTCCCTTCACACTTGAATGGCTTGCATTATTGGCTGTCTCGTGCCCCTGATAATATCGAGCACCGGTTGTTGCTTACTTTCGATATGAGCGATGAAGTGTTCCTAGAGATATTGGTGCCTCCCGCGATTAAAAGATCTGGTTTTGAGGATATTGCAGGTATCAATGACTCTGTTGCTTTGATTGTACTGTATTTTGACACGGATATGGAAACAATGCAGGACATGAAGGCCACTTTTATCAAGTCTTAGCAAGCCCCTAATTTCCTTGGCACCCGGGAGCTCGAAGTTGCGCTCTGTTGCCCCATTTTTTGCAAGCCAGTTCGCCACCCGGTTGAGTTCTCTCTCTATATATGTGTGAGTGAAACAGATATCTGTGTTGACAAATGCATGCCACAATCTGTTAGATCTCTTTTACCGTCCACTGTGTCGAATCCTTCCTCTGCCAAGTAAGCAGTAGCCGAGAATCTGTTTCCACTTCCCCCACCTTAATATTGGTTGGTGGCATCTTTTGAGCCCCACAAGCAAAGCTCAGCCATGTTGTTGGTGCCAAATGATCCATAGTATAGGGCAATAAAGCCACAATCAGGTCTCCTTTATCAACCCAGATGATACCCCCACAAGCTGTGTTGGCAGCAGCCTGCTGTATTTTTTCCTTCTCAGCTTCTGCTTTAGGAATTTCAGCGGCTTGTCAGATTCAGAGCCATAGTCCTTTTTGGAGCTAAGAAGCGCTTAAGTAGCAAGCCTTCTTCGTCATCATCCAAATCTTGAGGAGTCGCTTACACCTCATCATCGAAAATGGGTTTTCCTCAAGGAGAGTGAAAATATCATCACGCTTATAGAACAACTTTACAGATAAGAGTCTAAAAGGTAATAAGAGGCTGAAGCCGTTTAAACTGCAAGAGCAAAAGGCCCTTCCAATCCATGTCCTGAGCAAATCGATAACCAAGGCGCCAACCCATATCATAAGCAATAGACCTTATGAATTCCCCCCGTTATGGTGTGACAACGTCCAGTTTTAATTACGAATAAAAAATGTTTAAAAAATGAACAAAAGATACATAAACAATTAGAAATCCATCTCAGATACAGAAATTAGAGTCGATAAACATGATCATAAGGGAATTCATTAAAGAACAAATTATCATTAAAACAAAACCACGTAAATGACTTGTCTTCAGAGTGAAAAAAAAATTAGGTATCAACGTAATCAAGAATCGATCAAAAGAGTAAAAGCATTTCAATACCATTCAACTCATCAACACCAACCTAATTCAAAATTTCTCTCAACTCTAAACCATATTTCATAACTTGAATTACTTTCCCTTAATCCTCCACTCATTTCAGCTTTTTGAGGCTTGCTTTTCCTTTGTCTTCTGGATCTTCAACACCTTTTTCACAATCTTCTGCTCTTCAACCAAGAATGCTCGAATTATCCTACAAACACATAATTTAACTAGGAACATGCTCTAATCACTTAAAAAAATGGCAGAACCGTTAAGTGCTAGTTTTTGATAAAATACCTCTCCCTAACAGCAGCTCCAGAAAGGACACCACCATACGCCCGATTCACAGTCCTTCGGTTCCTTGACAATCGAGATCTCTTGTATTCAGCAGGTCTCAAATGGGGAATCTGAAAGAGAAAAAATTGTATGAGAATTATTATTATTATTATTTTTGCAATCAGCACTACCTTTATCAAGAATAAGATCATAAAACAAAAGATATAGAGAGAAACATAAAATAGAAAGAATTACCTGAAGATTGAAGAGAAATAAAGTTCAGTTGCACAAAGATACAATCAACACACCCCGGGGGGGGGGGGGTGCCACAATTTAAGTACAGCACTAAAACAGAATTTTATATTTGATAAATAAAGCACTAAAACTAAGTCTTTTACTTCCTGATTAACTAAGTACATATAAATTTTGCATGCCACTATGACCATCAAGATCCCACAAGAATTAATAAAACTGTATTTTCTCTCTCTCACAAACATGCAGGCAAACATTTCTCACACATAATGCAACTCAAGAGCACAATTAAAATAATTTCTGAGCTGAACCTTTGCAAGCATTCTACCCACATTCCACTTCACAAACTATTCAGTCCACTCTAAATCTAAATTCTTGAATTAACCTAGACAATATATAAAAAGTATTCTTCATCATATAGTCTCGACATTGTTGAAACCTTAAGTAGTAACTTGAGACAATCCCTGGATCTCAGGAGGAAAAGGAAATGAAATAAGAACAAAAAACTAACCCCAGCTGCCCAACACAACCACCTATTTAGGCAATTCATTAGTTGAATGCACCCTCAACTTACATGATAATTTAAATAATTCTTCTAATATCTAATTTCAAGATTAATTCCCAGCACCAGGATTCAACTTTTTTGGGGGAAGGAAATTCCGTGCATAAATAATTAAATATTCCAATGCCAAATTAGTTTCAATGTAGTCCATGCAACCATTGATCCAGACATGTTTGCTTCCGAGAAGTGTGTCAATTACCAAGGACTTTCCGGAGGTTTGTAAAGAATGTCAGGAAACAACATTATCCATTTATGATGAACAGTGAATATCAACTCTATGGTATATGCAACTCCCCAAAATCTCCGTTACAAGGCTAAGCAGAGGTAAAACTTGAATCTTAATGTTATAATCCCTGACCAACACGCTACCACCCATTAGTTTTTGATAATTAGAAAAGAAAAAAAAAGGAATGATGGGCATGCTCATATTAATTCATTCACTGATTATCAAATCAATTCGGGCATTAACATATATCCAAGCCAAATCAATTTCTATATAGCAGTAACTACACCTTCAGGACACCCAGCCACGTATCTAAATCAATACCCACCGGCCACCCCCTACCCAGCAAAAACCCTAAGCCTGCACTTACGGTCATACTATAATTCGCAAACAGCAAGACATGCGTATGTATGATATCTAATTCATCGAAATGCAACAACTTCAGCCAACTTCACTTCAGAAATTGCCACATTCAGCATAAACGGAAGACTCCTAATGAAGATCAGCAAGCTCAATCAGATACATAAAAGCAAGATCAAACACAAGCATTACATACCCCTTGGATTCTCTTTCCAGTGACTGGGCACTTGGGCCCACTTGCCCTCTTCTTGGTGCTCTGATACACCAACTTCCCACCTTAAATCCACGAACAAACCCATATTAGAAAACAACATTTTCAAAACAGAAATCCATTTTAAGAAAAGCAATTATAGCAACGTGAAATGGTTTTACCAGGGGTCTTGACGACCCGGTGCTGGTTGGACTTGGTGGCATAGCTGTGGCGCGTGCGATATGTTAGCCGCTGCACCATTTTCAGGCACTCTTTGCGTGAGTCGTTCCCGGTATGTGTTCTTTGTCAGTGGCACTCAGTGCAACGAGAGGCCGAAAGAATTGCCATCGCATTCTTAAGCATATAAATAGGGTTTGGGCCTATGAAGCCCTAGATCCGACGGTCCTATTAAGTTTAAATTGCTGACGGTTGGGATTTAAGATGATATGGGCAAAAGTTTTTTTTTTTTTTTTTTAATTTAATTTTTTACATCATTTCTCTACTCATTTAATCTAATTATTATAATTTTTTAAATTTTCATAAAAAATAAAATAAATAATGCAAAATTTTCAAATTCCTAAATAAAAATAATATTAAAAAATAAATTTTAATAATTTTTAACTATTATCTCAATTCATTTTATTTTATTTCATCTCATTTACGAAAACAAACAAAGCTATCCGTCTGGATCGGAAAAACGAACCAGACCAAACCAATAGTCTTATTGGTTGGTTTTGGGGTGTGGTTTTTATAAAACGGATTGGGCGAGACTGACCGATGTATATTTTTAAAATATTATATATAATATATTATTTTATATTGTAGTTGTATAAGTTAATTATGTAATTTTCATTCAAATTATCACTATTGACCATATATACATTTCATCTGCAAAAATAAACAAGGCCATCCATCTGGATCGAAAAAATTGACTGGATCAGACCAATAGTCTTATTGGTCAGTTTTGGGGTATATTTTTTTGAAACAGACCGGACTGAGACCAACCAAATGTATATATATTATATTATTTTATATAATAGTTATATAAGTTAATTATATAATTTTTATTCAATGGATCACTACTGAATATTGACCATATATATAATAAAATTATTTAATATTTATTAATCATATAAAAAATGTAAAAGAGATAACTTAATATTAATTTAAATAATTTTTTAATTAATTTTTCTATCAAAAAAAGAAAAAAATATATTTATGGACCGATGGCTAACGGTCCAGTCTAGCAAAAATGATGGACTGAAATTTTCAATTCACAACCTCCCCCAATCCAAACCGAACCGATTATATCGCTAATGAAATATACAAGTCTCAATAGACAATTGTCGCGTAAGCATTTATCAAAAGATGGACTCCACTTTTTTGTTCTTTTTTAGTTGGATCCACATTGTTATAAAAAGCTTATATAGAATTTGTCTATCTGAGATTTATAACTAACATTATTCGTTTATTAAAAATCTTGCTTCATTGTGTGTACTGTGCAAAGGTTACGCAAATAATAATCAAATATGCGTTTATTTTTTTAATTCCGTTTTGTTTTTTCTTTTCAAAATTTTATTTTTATTTGATTTTGATTTTTTATAATTTTTTTAAAAAATTATATGCGATTTTTATACAAATTTTACATTTTATCACACGTGCACGTCATAAATCTGGCAAAAAGGATTTTACAAATGGAAGGAATGAAATGATAAATTTGAAGTTCAATAAACCATCGGAGTTTATAATACAAACTAAGGGCTTGTTTAGCAAACGTGAAAGTATTTTTCAAAATTCTTAAAATTTTTAATAGCTTTATTTTTAAACATTGCTCAAATGCTTAAATTTTTAACTTTTTCATCTATTCATTATTTAAATACAAAAATTAATACAATTTGTATAAATTTCAAAATAAGAAATAATATTAAAAAACTATATCAAAACAAATTTTTAACTTTATCTATTTATTTACTTTTACAAACTTAAATACAATACTTATTTTAAACATATTTTTATTCAACTTTTCTATTTTTCTTTTACCTAAACCAATAAATTTTTTTAATTCAAATAATTTTTTAACTATTCACAAAATTATAAAATACTATTAAATAATGCCTGAATCTATCGTTAGGGTAGGTTTGGATAGTGAGATAAAAATTTTTAATTTTAGATAAAAGTTTATAATATTATTTTATAATATTATTATTATTTTAAAAAATTTAATTAAAATTTAAAAATATTAAATTATTTATTATATTTTATATAAAATTTTAAAAAAATTATAATAATAAAATCAAATAAAATAAAAATTTTACATCTCAATCCACCCAGTCAAACCTGTATGCAATTATAGGTTTTAGGTAAAGAGGGCCTGAGACGGGGGAACAGAAGGGCCTCTATGTCAACGAAAAGTAGCAAGTAACAATGTTACATTATCATCAACTTTGGAAATGACGGGCAAAAAGACGCGTCAGTTACCGGACCTATTTGTTTAGCTTTGCTCCACAAATATTCGTGTAACACACGGCACACGCTCGGCTTGGGCCCAAGTTTTCCCCCCGCGGTACCCAACTACTACTACCACCCTCTTGGTTTACTTTACTACAACTACAATTATTTATTTGAAAAGTGAAAAATCTTATAAATCGTTATTTTAATATTTATTTTTACATTATTAATACATAAATCAATAAATAAACAAATAGTATAAAAAAATAATAAATAATGCTACTAATTTGGGACAATTTACAAGAATATCCATGTTTTTTTAATAAATTTATACCGGAAGTAACAGCATTAATTATAGCATAAATAAAATCAGGGCTCCTGAGCTCTCTCAAGTATACGATGGCCGCCAAACTTTGATCTCTGTGGTATATTTTATGTACATGACGTGGCTGACAAACCTAGTTAATGTATCAACATGGGAAAAGCAAGATTGAAGGTTCTACTTGCATCTTTCGATTCACAAATCTAATCTGATTTAATTTACTGCGACACCAAAGTAGTTGGTCTGTTGTTATTCTAGTCATGTTTAAGACCCTCGACACTAGTTTCATATCCACTTGGCAGAAGAAATAATGGTGGTCTATGTTGTCTTCTTCATTCTTTTGGAACTTCTTTAATATGCAGTTTCCACTCTTCAACATGTCTCTCAGTTTCTTCTCTTTCTGTATTAATTCCAAAATCGTATGATTAGTTAAGACTTGAATGAGCGTTAATTATGGTTCAGCAAAAAGTTTCACAAGAAATGTGGGAATGTTTAAAGAAACTCTGACCTTTTGAATATCCGTTCGGACTTCCATCAAAAGCATTGAATCTGCTGGGTCTTGGAGTTGATCAACCCCGCGACTATCCCTTCTACACGGTAGAATCAGTACGGTGCTTGCGTCTTTATCAGCTCGGATGAATTTCCAAATTATTCTCATCGATTCTTCCAAGATCTCTATAACAATATCAATCGAGATTGCATTTGCGCCATCGTCTTTTCCTCTTCTTTCTTTCTTTTTGTCTCCTGCAAGTTTATAATTTTTGGCCGGGTTTGAACTGTTAATACAAAGTCAAGAAATTAATAAGCGCGCAGTAGTTCAAGTGCTTATGGCCTCTCTTTTGCTAATTATTTTCCAGAACTCCTATGTTTTTCGTATCTTTAGAATAAAAGTAACTAATGTGGTTTCAATGATTCAAGCAATTCTCACCTCTTATCACTGGCACTTGAAGAAGATTACGCATAACACATCGATTCTTGACATAATTCTCAACCCTTGGTCCTTGAAAAGGTTCGTTTTCTATAAATCTTTGCAAGAGGACTTGAAACTGTTGAAATTCACCTGCAACTTCGTTATATGGATGCAGTCCGTACGGGTCAGACTCCCATAACTCTAAAGCCTTCTCGTATTGCCAGTGAAGGATTTCCCAAGAAAGGCACAACTGCCCAACATAGACCACTTCCAAATCACAACGCAAGTCTCTAATAAACTTCATCGTGGGGTCAAGTTCAGACTTTTTATGCTTGCTAAGCCGAAAGGTTTGAGAAAGAAGGGATGTGATCCCCGGCGCAGATGATTTGCGGCTTGAAAACGAATGATCATGTCCGTCCTTTGACCTCAGAACACCTGCAAAATAGTCATAATCAGACGCGTGATACGTGGATCTTTCACAAAAAATTAAAATAATAATTTGATAATAGGTCAACTTCTTTGGTATTTTAGCATTTGTTTATTTGCAAAATAAATAAGCTAACAGTCAAAAGATGTTTTGGTGGAGCATTACCATCCACGATTTATTGTAGTGCAAGAAAAACAAAACTTACATTAAGGTAAAGCCATTCCGGAATTAAATAGTCATTAAAATGAAACGGTGGTGCAGAGTTGGAAGTTCGGCCTGGCTGGATGGTACTGAAGAACGTGGATGTGAAGCTTTAACTAACCATTGTTTTTGGACTCAAGCTTAAAGGTACATGGAGTAACTCTATATGCATACGCGTTTAGGATGTACAATTTTTTGGTACAAAGAATATTTAAACAGCTTAATGAGAAAGCGACCGCGGACCGCGCCTCTTTATGGAATTCACTAATTTCAATAAGTACAGAAAAATCAACTCCTAGAAGATGCTTGAACTGTTTCATGTACACGTTTATGCACACGCATTTCTTTCAAACCCCCCCCCCCCCCGGTCGACGAAAAGAACGCAAAAATATCCCCAGGAAATAAAATTAATGCAGTGTGTGACATGAATATCTTCTTCCTCCTACCTCTATGTGATAATCACTCTAATATTTGGTTGGGATTTGAGACAATTCATGCTTCCCCATGCCCCCACAAATCAGATTTAGCGGGTCCTTGTCTGCAACATAATAGACTAATGGGTTGGATTAATCATGTATATTGCTTACTTGAATGTTTTACTTGATTACGAATAGGCTTTTACCGACAAGCCTGATATGAAGATTTTGTTTAAAATTAACAACAAAAAAAGGGGTCGTCTGAAATTCATGTAAGTTTTCTAAATACGAGGTGGTAGAAAGTGACTGACCTATCGCGTACATCTTCTGGTAATTCAAGATATCGAATTTCCGCATTCGTTCTCTGTAACTCTTGTAGAACTTGTGAACCTCACCAATTCGATCGGCATGCTGAAACTTCTCGTCAATTTTCCAAGGCTTCAAATCTTCAATCATCTTGGGACACTCAGATTCCTCGAGAATGGTGGGCAGGCCTGTGGCTCTGACCTTTTTCAGCTCCATCTTCAGCTGCTCAATCAAATCTTGATGTTCCCACAACGATTCCAATTCATTTGAATCCTCAGAATCCCACTCCGATGAATCCTTTGAATCGGGTTTTCCTTCCATTTGTTTTTCATCATTTCCACCAAAGTCTTCGTCTTCAGAGTTTCTGTCACCATGAAAACCATCCTTGTAAAACTTCTCTGAGTTTTGACGATCTGATTTAGGCATATCAGACTCTTCCAGCTTTTGAAGTTCTTCCAGAATATCACTATCTTCACCATCAAAATCTTCTGGCTCATAACCAATATCCAAGTTCTGCGAATCTCTGTCCTCCGATTCCAAGTCCTCCTCAGTTAATTCTACATCCACTCCTTCATTTGTACCCTCGAAATCCTTCTCTGACAAAAATAAATCGCTGGTCGAAGCCCCAAATTGACTCATTAATGAACTTGAGCAAACAGAATCCTTCAAGTCAGAATCTGAAGCAATGAAATCCTTTTCGGAAAGAAACTTATCATCGACCGTAACATTTTCTTCACCCAAAAAGTCATTCTCCGGCTCCTCCAATTGTCCTCCCCCAGAATGAGCATCTTCAACCGACGTCCTACCCCCTAGCTTCTCTGGCACCTCAGAGGTCTCAGAAGCTTTTTCATGAACAGCTTCTTTTAAAGAATTTTGCTGCATAGAATCTTTTTCGATATTTGGGATACTTTCAATCGAATGATTATTGGACTCAATATATAACTCTTTGACTGTAAAGCTTACAGCTTCTGGTTCCTCCAAGAAGTGGCTAAAACTTTTCCCAGAGAAGAACTCATACTTATTAGTGCTCGTAGAGGGAGCGGTACTCTCCAAGCTAACAGAATCAGCACTCCCTACATTAAATCTACTGATTTCTTCGTAAGTTGGAAACCGGAATTTGAACTCGAACTTTGGCGTTTCTGAATCTATTTCATCCAAAACATCGTGCCCCACGTCCTCGCCAGAAAAAACTTCAGAATACCCTGGTTCAGCATCTCCTTCTGATTCAGTATCATTGGAATCGATTCGAACGTTTTCCTGGGAACCAATGCTAGAATAATCTGAAGTTTCTGATGCAATATTAGTGTACCCTGAATCCCCATGTCTAAAACTTTCTGAATATGATACCTCAGACTCTGCTTCTGGCTCAATACATTTGGAATTAGTGTGATTGTTTTCTTGTGAAAGAATCCCAGAACTCGCACCTTTTTTATGTCTGAAAAAAAAAGGAAAACACAATTATTCATGGGATGACATGAAGTATAAACATATGTTTGAAGTCGAAATTAGTATTTAAATACCTGAGGAAGATTCTGTTTAGGTAACCGACCAGAGTGAGCCAAAGTCTGGAAACAGAGGCCAAGAGAAGGCCAGCAAAGAGAACTATCTTTATATAGAAAACTCTTTTCACAGAATCCATATTTAGAAAATCAAAGTGGGTTTTGGGCAAAACTCATTGAGGTTAGCCATGAAATGAATCCATCAATCTCTTCATTCATTTTGAAGCAAAAAAAGAAAAAAAAAAAAACACACGGCAGAAAGCAGAGGAGGATGCAAACTCTGATTCTTCCTTTGAAAATTACACGCGGAAAAAGGACCTGTTACCTGCGAAAACCGCCGATATTACCTCAGTTTTCAGTTTTGCATGGATATCCGACTCAAAAGGAAATTGAGGTCTGACCTAATTAGAGAGAATCATAGGGGACGGAAAGCGAAATCAAGGGGAGAAAAGAACATGTCAGCGAACTAATCTTTTGGTTGCTTAGAGCCTTGCGTTTCTGAGGACCGTTATGTGATAGACATTCAGACGATTCATCCGTTGGAGAGAGAGGGGGAGAGAGAGAGAGCGCTTAATTGAAAGTTCACGTCTTGAATTCTTCTTTTTTCTTTTTCGGGGTTTGGAAAGTTCAGGTCGGCATGTATTTATTAGTCGTGGGAAATTTCACTTATCACTGTTTGTAGACTGGGAAAACAAAGGCCAACGCCAACCTACAGAGCGCATAGCTGTAGCCGGTGTAAAATCATCGATTCATATGAATATTGCAGTGAGAATTATAATTATCTGTTGAAGTAAGAGATAATAATAGAGATAGGAATCACTTTCAGAAATTAACAATTAAATAAAAAAATCTAAAGATTACTTTTCTAAAAGACTACTCTTTATAACCAAAGTTCACCTGGTTGGCGAAATTCAGGATTTATTTAATAATTTATTTATTATTAATCATAGATCAAGAAAGTAATAAAGCTCTAAAAAAATCCAAAAAACCAAAAATAGAAAGTAGGAAAACCATTAAAGATAGAAACTTAGTCCCGAAGTTCTCTTTAGCAATTTCTCATTTCAAACGTAGTGGAGTTTGGACCAAGAAAACGTAGTGGAGTTTGGACCAAAACTTACACTGTATTTTAACCAAACCATTGCAAGCAAGAAAGGGAACGAAGTTTCCCAACCAATGCTGAGAAAAACTAGGAGAGTTTCCGAATTCCCACTCTCTTTTCAAATATGGCTAAGCTATATCGTTTGATCATTTCGAATGTGTAGAGCGGTAACTTCACTTATAAGCTCCATACTATTATATAGAAATATTGGATGGAAGATGATGAGACCCACATAAATTATCTCATTAAATGACAGATACTAAATAGCATTTGGCAATCAACAACTTAAGGGATAATGTCACCAATTAGCTTTGTGCTTTGGAGCCATCAAAATATTCTGAACTCAATAAATTATATATGAGTTGCCTCTAATTAGATATACCTTATTTTCAAACATGTCATTCAACTTTAATTCCAACTTTGACACTCGGGACGTTGTCCCCCTAGCCTCCATCCAAATTAGCTCTTGATTTAGATGGAAATTAATTAAGCACATAAATGATCGCCATTGTGTTACATTAAAAAAGAGAGAAATTAAAGAAAACTCGACGTAGGGTACATAATTTTTTTCACTTCGTTTATTACGAGTGGTTTGTTATTTATATGGCGATCAAGAGTTATTATTATTATTATTATTATTATTAATGTAAAGATAATCTGATCATTTATATGTCAATTCCCATCCAATCTAATAACTGGTAGTACTGTAGATGGAGGGAACAAAGTTCAAACTAGAGCGCGCTTTGAATTATAGGAATAGCTACACCCCGCAATATTAATTATTTCTTCCTTTTTCTAAATAATATTTAACGTTTTAATATATATATATATATATATATATATATTTATATATATGAAACCTAGTATTCGGTCCAAGTTCCAACCCTCTCTGATCTTCACCAGCAGTACCCGTACATGTTAAGGGTCAACTTACGGATCAACGACTCGTCTTAGACAAACTAGTAAGACGGGGTTTGGTCATTAATCTTTGATTTCAGGGTTTGAATGAATTGCCTTCCAACTCAAACATGATAGAAGGATGACAGTAATTAGGAGTGTCACATATCTCATGCAAATCTCGCCTTTGTGGAAAGCACAAAAAACAGATGCAGTAGTACTGTATAACTAGCTCTAAGATGATCAGGCATATCCATTATCTATTATGTTCTGAATTTCAATTAAATGAAAGAAACAGCTCATCATCTATATATATAGTTTAAAAGAAGCTCCGCAGATTGATTCCAAACTTCAGTCTTCTACCTGCAGTGCAGTCTTTTTTATATGAATTTGCCGGAAATTATGTCATTTCCATGACAACCACCGTGGAACGTAATGATATTCACAACATTTTTCTTTTTATACAGAGAAATTAAGACATCTCTATAGAGGTTAAACTCACAATTTCGCCATTCTCTTTGTTACTACCAAAAAAAAAAAAAAAGAAACCAGTTGAAACTGCAGGTTAATTAATCGATTCAGGCAATACATGACTCTTATTGGTGTCTAGCTAGGAGCTCTTAAAATCTAATGAAAGGGTTCTAGAGCCAACAATACCACTAATTAAATTGGACTACTGTATATTTAATATATTCTATCATAATAGACATGTTCGCCTTTTTTTCCTTGTTTTCTTCTTAATTGTAAAGTTATTTATTTTATTCAAGACATTTTCAATTGGCCGGATAGCTTTAATTAGCACTAAAACATATATGCTTTATATATAATGGACAAGAAACATTTAAAAGCATTATATCCCATGCAATAAAAAAGACACAGCTCCACCATTAACGAAATATTGAAGTCATTTCAAGTAAAAGATGAGGGGAAAAGAGTGATTAAAAAAAAAAAAGGGGGACAAACTCCTTGTTTTCATCATTCGCAATATTGAACTATTTGTTGAATGTGCACCACATCAGGAAGAAAATGGCTCACAAATCATGATGCAATACTATAATTATTAAATTTTATAAGTTGCTTTTTGATGTTTGATCACTAGTACTAGTGCTAGTGCACGCCGAGATTATAACGAACGTGTAATAATTAATGCTAGGATGATATATATTAATGGATGCGGAGATTAAGGTATCATTTGAATATTAAAAATATTTTAAAATATCTATAAATAACAATAATTTTAATAATGAATCCATCCGGCCATGATTATGGCTAGCCATTTTAACAAATATCGATCACTAATGATGAACCCCTCAATCGGGGGATGAAGAATGAAGATGATCACTCCACCTCCGTACGTACGTACCTACCACCACCTCCATACACACTGCTATATATATACCATCTGCTTTAATTTCCTTTATTGGTACATCGATATCTATCTTAAAGTTAGTTCAAAGCTAAGGGACTCATCAGCTTTTTATGTGTTTTCTTTTTTCAGTTATATATACAATGTTACGAGTATTTAGAGTCATGAAAAGTAATACTACATATAATTATAAAATATGTATCAGTTACAATTTTTTTGAAAAAAATAAAATTTATTATTAAAAAATTTATTATTTTTATATAAATATTATATTTATTATTTATTTTAAAAATAGATTTAGTAACATTTATATATTTTTTATTATAAATATTAGTTTTCTATATTTTTTAAAGGAAAATCCTAAGGCCAAAGCGGGAGCCACTGTTGGCCAAAAAAAAAATTTTTTAATTTTTTTTTCTTAATGATTAAGAAAAAATTATTTAATATTATTATAAATTATTTATTTTTTTAAAAATATTAAAAAGTATTAAAAAATGATTTGAAAAAAAAAAGCAAAAAAACCTTTTTACTTAACGGTGGCTCCCAGCGACCAGCGGTGACTGTAGGACCTCTCTTTTTTAAAAGAGTTTTGCTATATACAAACAAAGTCGCGTACTAATCTGCGTACCAATACTAATTCTTTCAAACTTGAAATTTAAATTAGTACTATTTTTAATAAAATTTACTTTTTAATCAATCACAATAAATTAATACATATATTAATACATAATTATAGTTACAACTAAATTTTTCTTTTTTAAAACTATGGCGGAGAAGGACTGACTTTGGAGTCCTGACCAATTCCCAATGTAAATTCCAAGACAACGTTCCTGCCGACTGGGACCTCGATCCCAATACTCCGTGATATCTGGGAAAATGCTATTCTTACATGAGGAATGCTACACAACCTCCCAACACTCCACATTTCACTTTTTTCAATTTTTTAATATTTTTTTTAATTTATTCTTTTTAAATTAATTAATTCTTTTATTCATTATTTATATATTAAATATTTGATAAAAGATAAAATAATAAAAATTAAAAAAAAATATGGAGCGTGGAGTGTGTGTGAATAGTAGGAGGTTGTGAAGATTTTTTGTTCTTGTATATAGTTTTTATCGGTTTTACTGCTTTGACTTTTTTTTTTGTTATTATTTTTTTACTTAACGATGAAATAAGTGTTTTTTTAATAATATTATGTATTTTTTTATTTTTCTTAAAAATATTAAAATATCTTAAAAAAATACAAAAAAAAAAAATCTCAAAAAAAAACAGAAGTAGGGAACACTAAGCGGTGGGAGAAGCACCGCCCTTTTTTTTTTTCTCATTTTTTAAGTACTAAATTCAAAGTTGAACCAAAATTTTTTAAATTGGTCAAAATATCTCATCTTATTTTATTTTATTTTATATAATTATTTTAAATTATTAGATAAAATATAATAAATTATTTATTTTTTTAAATTTTAATATAAAATTAATATTTAAAAAATTATATTATAATAATATTTTATTTAACTTTTAATAAAACTTCTCATCTAATTTTATGTGAAATGTATAACCTATTCTTTTTTGGCGTAGGCAAGTCACCCAAATGTTTCCATGGATTTCTAAACCAACCGACGAGGAAGAATAGAATAATAATACAATAACTTTTGCCTCTAAAACCGCGTGGAGGCCAGGAATCAGAGGTCAGTCTTACACGGTCTTTATCTAGAAGAAATTAAGCGTGGCATGCGCAAAGAAGCCAATAAAACAAGGAGGAAGAACCTAGTAAACCTGGAGATTTCTTTATATCATCATATGTGTGATCTTTTACCTTCCGTCGACCTCCAATTAAGTATCTTCTCCCATTTACCGCTGTTAGTGCCAGATGGTGACAGACGACGCGGCCAGCCAATCGAGTCAAATTTTTTGTTCAAGATCAAGAGGACGAGGACCTGACCCGCCAAACACCTGACCAATCCGCATATATTAGTAAGCAACCCCACCCGGCCTCTTAGTCAAAATCATCACCATCATCTCGATCCCTTCTAGGTCTCCATCATATATATTGATGAATGATGATAAAAATTAGTAAAAATGGTAAAATTAATCTGAAAAAATCTACTATGTTGGAATGATACTATTACAAAAGAAGATTCTGCTCAAAATGAAAATAAGAATCACCAGCAGTCAATCCAAAATAACAAAATGCAGCACACAGCTCTTTATCATGAGTTCCAATCACAGTATTGCAATCCATTTTAGGTCTGTATTAAAATATTTTCAAGTGACTTCTCCTTGTGGAGTCAAGTCATTAGTTTCAGATTCCTTTATTTATTTATTTCTAGTGTTGTATTGGCTAGTTTGGAATGAATGTTAGAGCCTCCCACCTTGTTGATTATTATATTATATAAATGTTAAATATAATATGCTAGAATTAAATAAAAAAATTAAAAAAAAAATTAATTATTAAAAAAAAAAGGAGAATGTGCCCGGTGGTATTAGAACGACCTCTCTGTAAAGTTGCCCATTTGGAGATGGGATGGTTTGGATTGCGTCCACAATAAAGTGTGAATTCATGACAAGAATTAGGCCTACCATACCAGCCCAATTTAAGCGTCGGATAGTTATTCTTGGGAATCTTGGGCCTTTGGGAGAAGGGAAGTATACAAGCGCACCGACTGGATGGCTCAACAATAGCAGGCTACAAATAAATAACTTGCTTTGCCGAGTACCGGAGAAACCAAGCAAAATGACACCTCCTCCACTGTCAATCTGAACAGCTTTCACGTACATGTGAATGCTACATTGTTTGATGGTTAAGAGTATGTCAAACTCATATCAAATTAATCATTAAATTTATTATTTTTTTAAAAAATTTCAATCAATATCAACTTATTTCGTACATTTAAATACATATTTCAATTTATTTACATTTAAATACATTTTAATGAGATCTAAAAATATTAATATTTACATATCAATCATCTTAGCATCCAAATGAAAGCTAATAATCAAAATCTCGTTACATTTGTCAAGACTGCTGCACAGTATATAGTACTATTAATGGTCGTAGGTTGTTTTTTCGTTTTTGGGCGAAAACTAGTGCATGAATTATACACAACACGTGGAATAAATGCATCGTATTGCCACGCCATTCTGAGCTGTATTCTTGGCCGGCTAATTAATTATAGGATGAATTTTGAGACAAATATATATACAATTTCGACAGAATTATAATGATAACCATATGAGAAATTAGTTAATAGACAGCAGAAGAAACATGATATTATTGACAAGAGATGATCGATGAAGAAGGATGTCATTTTCTTTTATCCCATGCCGTGCAGCTAGACTTAAAAGCCACATGGAGTTGCAGCTAGCTAGGGTGCATGCATGACGATCGAGCTGTGAGATAATAGTAGTAAACGATTTGGTAGCGGTCCAATCGTAATTTAATTGTTTAGATTTCTCCCAACCAATAAATATATTACACCTACATATTTAGATTAAAAAACTAAAGATACGCCTATATTATATCAACGTCATAAAATTGAACATAGAGAAAAATTGTATTATGAAAGCACAGCATGATCAGGACATGCGCAGCACACTTTAGCTGACAAAAAATGCCAAAGATTCATGTTTTAATTTGGTTTTGGATAGTTTGAGAATGTTCTATGTATGTTGGGCATTTTTTTTTGAAGGGATACGATCATGATGATAATTAAAAATAAAATACACGGATGATCGATAATAATTCATATATATAATATAATATATAGCTAAAGCAAATCACACATGTGATGCATTTATGCTTCATGATCATTTATTAGAGCAGTACCTCTTGTACTGCTACTGAATCATGTGATCATGTACACGTTTTTTCCTACCCAAATCACGATCTGATCGTCAAAGTGAACCGTGAAATCATGATATTATATATATAGAGAGTAATATTTTATTTTTATGTATTTTATTGATGTAATTAATTACATTAATTTTTTTAATATAAAATCAATTTCACTAATAAAATATATAAAAATAACTGTATATAGACTTTTTAATATATATATATATATACGTGTGGGTGTTTGTGTCAAATTTTGATTACTTCTAATCATTAATTTTGTCCTTGGAATATGGCCTTATCTTAACCACGGGATTAGGGTCCGCATGATGTCTGGCCTAGATAATTAGCTCGGCATGAAATTCCCTGCAGATTCTCCCTAGCTAGCTAGCTAGCTACTTGGAATTACATATCAATACATTAGACTAGGATTCTATACAACTATATGTCTCATAAATTCAAAATTTTATTTGAACAGATAATTAATTATATATAATGAATCTAATTAATCCTTTATTTTCACTTGGCCGGGTTTATATATAAGAGATCGAAATATAGGGATAATTAATTGAAAAATAAGATCACATGATCAGTCATGAATGGAAAATAGGGGATCTGGAGATCAGAAGTCATGCAAATTAGGACAAGTTTCAAATCACATCCAACTTGCCAAATTCATTTTCTCAAACACGGGATAGTCTCTAGTCTGCAATTAATTCCATGGTGTGCTTTACAACTCGATCCCTCTCTCCCTGAGAATTCTCAAAACCTAATAGTTGACTATATTAACGTATATATATGGTTGTTATATGCATGAAAGCAAGACTAGATGATCGTTTGCCAAACATGGAAACAGAAAGATAAAGATATATCTAATTTTATACCCTACACTTTTCCATCGCCATAAAGATATGATGAACTTCATAAACGATATTAATTATTTTTATGATTTGATCAATTTAAACCCAAGAAATAAATAAAATTAGTGAGTTGTGACCATATATATATATACATACGTTTCTCATAAATTAATAGACATTTAAAAAAAAAAAAAGGTCCACCTAATGGGAGCTAGGAGACCATTTATTTATTTATTTATTGTTATTAATCAGGCGGTTTAATTTAGGGGGAATTAATTAAAGGCAGGCTAGCTCGGACAGCTTTTCTTACTTTTCGAGTTTCAACCTTTCATTTTCCATTTTTCACAACCGAAGCCCAATACGTAAGCTGCAAGCCTAGTAATTAATGTACCATCTGCCTCTTACTATTCCTACCTCACGCGTACCCCACGTGCACCGGCAGTCTAATTTAACTTTCAGTTGGCCGTCCTGATCTGCTCAACGTCACTCATCCTTCGGCGCATCGTGAAGTTTCAACTTCCATTTCCAAGAAAATCTGATCAATAGATCCTTTTCTTTATTAACAAAATTGCTCTATATAAAGAATTCTTCTGACTATTGTCCAGTGTATTTTCGACGGTTCTCTTTTTTTTTTTGGTATTAAATACAAGTCAATCATAGTCCTGTTTGGGAGTTGATTCAGATCTAGTTGATGCATGCATGCATTATGAAGATCAATAGCAGTGCATTGCATCTGTCAACAAACGAGTAATGTGAGCATGCATGCATGCATAATATGTTAATTTATCGAAATCTTTATATGGGCAGCGGAGTTTCAATTACGTACGTTATTAGTTAAAGTCTTTTGGATGAGATGATATAAGATTGATTTTCAAACGCGGAACCAGTTCAACCCTCCACCCCTTAAATCAAAAAGAAAATTAGGTACCTTACATGGCGTGGTCTTGGAGATGGGAATTTCCAACACGCTCGAAGAACATGTTCCCCATATGCTAGTGGGCCCGGAACATTGACACTTGCCGGTTCAAAGGAGCTAGAACAGAAAAAAGAAAAAGAAAAAAAGACTACAGTCGGAAGTACTACTCGAGTTAATTACGTTTCCTTTCAATCTTCATGAACCACAATAGTCTTCACAGGCAAATGAGTCTCCAATTATGAATCTTATATTTAAAATATAACTAGCATTTTTTAGAATTCAGTTTTCGAATTTTAGTCTTCATAGTATATATAAATCATCATTGCTGAGTACGTAGCAATATTCAGGAGAAGATTGAGATGAAAAACTACGGCCTGATGCTGGGAATTAATACACGAGGTACCTTCTTCCGGGAGTTAGCATGCATAATTTAACCATAGAACACAACAAAGCCTTCTGATAGAACATCGAAAGGGCACCCCCACACGATCATTTCCCCCTCTATGCACCTATTTTCAATCTCTCTATATCTCTAATAAACGAGCAATATACATATGATCAGCTCGTTCCAGATCATTTTCATGATCATCATCATCATATATAATAACTACTTACATATCACGATGATTGAAGCTGATCGAAGAGCATTAAATGCTTTTTTTTTCCAGGGATTTAATCGGGAAAAACTAGTAAAAGAAGTTACCAGAGGTTTTGGTTTTCACTAGATCAGACACCGAGTCAGATTTGACTCATTATTCATGACATGTGGAGTTTAGAGGCTTAAAGCAGATTTTAGGGTTTTGCCCCAGTGCAGCCACATTGAATGCCACGCGGTTTTGTGAGGCCGAAGAGGTATTGTCAAAGCTGACTTTGGCTTTCGCTGGAGTTAATGCTCTTGCTGTCACCTTTTGACTCCTTCCTTGCCATTTTCTTCTTTTAGGTCAGCGTCTTCCCCATTTCTTTACATCCTCATTTTCTATATATACGGACCTAGTAAACCTTGGCCTTGGACGCATTGTCTTAGCTAATCCGAGAAAGATCTAAAGAACTTCTGGAGAGAAAGAAGACCCATATATTAGCTGGATCATCTGAAGACAAAACATCAGACGAATAGCGAAGAGAAGGGAACGAGTACTTGAAATGGGCAGGCCTCCTTGTTGTGATAAAGAGGGGGTCAAGAAAGGACCATGGACTCCTGAAGAAGATATCTTGTTGGTCTCCTATATTCATGAACATGGTCCTGGAAATTGGAGGGCTGTTCCTACCAATACAGGTTAGATTTTAATCGTTTTCTATTTTTTAACAGCGTTTGGGGCATGCGTTGGTTTGATTTGGTTTGGCTCATCGTTCGGGAAACGCACATAAAAGATCCAACACAAACCCCCCCCCCCCCCCCCCCCCCCCCCCCCCGGGGGGGCTTTTTCTTGGCTGAGTACAGAAGGAGGTTAATTGGTTATTTGAGATTGCCATCTGGGCAGCTTGAAGGCATTTCGGTAGGTGGTTATTAATATTACTGTTTTTTTCAGGGTTGCTAAGATGTAGTAAGAGTTGCAGACTTAGATGGACTAATTACCTCAGGCCAGGGATCAAACGCGGCAACTTTACAGACCAGGAGGAGAAGATCATAATCCACCTTCAAACTCTGTTGGGCAACAGGTAACATTTCTCTCTCCCTCATATTTTCAGAATTCCTAATTCCAACAGGGAATAAGGGTTTGTGGTGCTTAATTACGTGCATAAGAAATAATATTATTTAACTTATTTACCATGCGAAATAGTTTTCGATTCTTTAGCTTAATTACGGCGCATTGATTATGGTGCAGATGGGCTGCCATAGCTTCGTACCTCCCACAGAGAACAGATAATGACATTAAAAACTATTGGAACACCCACTTAAAGAAGAAGCTTAAAAAGTTTCAAACAGGCCCAGAAGAACACACCAGAGATGGTTTTTCAGCTTCGCAGCCAATGCCCCGAGGTCAGTGGGAGAGAAGGCTCCAAACTGACATCCACATGGCCAAGCAAGCTCTCCGTGACGCCCTATCCCAGGAGAAACAAAGCTACTTGTCCGAATTGAAGTCCTCCAATGACTGCTCTAATGCAATACCAGCTCAATCATCAAACACCTATGCATCAAGCACAGAGAACATAGCCCGGCTGCTGAAAGGTTGGATGAGAAATCCACAAAATCCATCTCAAACAAACTCAGCGATGACTCAAAATTCCTTAAACAGCATGAGTAGAACTGATTCTGTATCCAGTGAGGGAACTCCAAGTAAGGCAAACGACAAGGACCAGCTTATACCATCCGAGGCGTTTGATTCGCTTTTTGGTTTCGAGTCTTTCGACTCTTCACATTCTGATACGTCGACACAGTCGATGTCACCTGAGGCAGGCCTTTTTCAAGATGAAAGCAAGCCGGATTCGGGTGACCTACTGCCGTTGTCATTGCTTGAGAAGTGGTTGTTTGATGAAGGTGCAATTCAAGGGAAAGATTTCCTTAGCGATATCACATTAGATGACAGTACTGCTAATCTTTTCTGACATGATTGTTGTTGTTGTTTTGGGTCTTCGTATTTCGTTCTAGGTCTTGAACTAATGAATATCACAGTTGGCTTAGCAGTGATAGTTTGTTTAGTGCTAAAACAAAAGTGTAAATTTGACATCATTGTGTACGTTAAATCATGCCTTGATTGAGAATAAACTAGCTAGAGCCTAGAGTCTTGTATCTGGTGCTATATATTGAAAATTAATAGTTGATATGTAAAATCCTAATTAAGAGTTGCAAAAAACTAATTAATTTAATATATCTAAAGTTGTGAGGTCATTATAAAAAAAATAGACTTTTGTAATTAATTTATTGTAACGAAAAAATTATTTATAACTAATTGCAGTAGAAGCATAGGCATATGGCATATAAAATTCTATCTACCACATTATTATTTCAGTTTCATTACACTAAATAAGATATGGTATATTTGTCATCATTGAATGATTATTTATTAAATAATTTTTTATTATATAATAATAATAAATGTGTCATCTTATTTAATAAAATAAAAATAAGATGAAAATGTGATATATATCATTAGTTCCATTAGTGTATGGAGTAGTTTCCTCATTATGTGTATGCTTAATGGGGACCTGATCATCAGTATTATTATGGAGGGTCAGGTTTTTAACTGGATGCAATAGAAAAGAGGTTTAAAAAAAAAGTAAACTTTTAGTCCGTAACTTAATTTCTGCATGCCAGAAACGGAGAAAGCGAGCGAGCTACACCATGCCATTGGCTTAGCTAGCTGGGGAATTACGTACGAGATCATGCATCTCCGATCCCTTTTATTCTGACTTATTGAAGTAGAGAAGATGTTACTTAATTAGTAATTAAGGCGCGCTGGCTCGACTTGTGTGCGAAGTTAAATGGGAAATAAATATCCATGGCTACTATTTGGAAGGATTTTATGGCTTTCCATAAATGTTTAACATAATTTTGGTAAACAATAAATTACAATATATATATATATATATATATATATATAAAATAAGCTGTTCCGTTTTATGCAATCTTCAATAGAATAGGTGAGAGATTTATTGTTCTGGGCCTGGTGTTTGTTGGAGAACCCACCTCCTCGTGTATTATCTTTTCTACTTCTCTTTCGAAGATTACTTGTTGCTTAGAAAAAAAAATGGTGAGAGATTTATTGTAAGTTCTTCATTTCTTTTTATTAACTTTAATTCGACCAGACATGTTAATTAAGAGATGGAACCCGCAAACAAAATCTGCAGGCTGTAGATAATAATGTTGGATGATTTTATTGATTTAATCCCTCTACATGACCTATTCGATAGAAAGAAAAAGATAAAATAGAAACCAATACTTTTACTTACATCACGAGCTACTCTCTCTCTCTCTCTCTCTAGATCCCTCTCTCTCCCTCCGGCCAGTTTCTCACCTCTTATGTATCCCTCTCTAATTCGTTCACCAATTATAAGAAAGTGAGAAGCTGTAAAGCCGGAAACTGCATTGGAAATGAGCATATATTGGCCTTTAAATGCAGGTACATGTGAAAGTTTTGAAGTCACTTGTTTTTGCAAGCTGTAGTAGTCGTCCAAGCGAGTAATCCATACTGTAAAGGCGTGGGAAGAAGCATAAGCCCCTCATGAATACCATTATCAAATGGCCACTAAACTGTAAAAATTGGGGAAAAAAAAGAAGCTCTCCTTTCACCAACTTTGGTATTGAAGGTGAGTAGTCTATTAAATACTTGCCCCGTTGGTCCATATATCGTATCATAAGTTAATGGCTGGCTACCAAAGAGATAAAAAGTTGAAAGGAACCTTCCTCATAGATATGATCATTTACTGCACTTACATGGTGAGGACAGAAGAGTGATGGGTGACAAGTGTCCTGGTCAGAGGTGCATGAAAGCTCCTTTTCCTTCCCCCCTAGCTTGGTCTTCATAATTAAAACAACAAAAATGAAGTTTTTAATTTGCAGAAGATTCATTTTACTCTCAACAACAGAACTACCTGACATTTTTTGCAGTACTGGTTTTGCCATTAACAGTAGTACTGTAACCTCTAAAAACAGGATGTCAGGATCATGTGGCCCTCTCAGACGTGATCTTGCAAGCACACTTCATGCAGCATATGTTTATTGTTAGATGAAGATGTCCCAGTATTAGCTGGCCAATTGGGAAATCTTAGCTACCTAACATTAAATGTAACCTGCAACTAGCTGTTGCCAATGCGCGCAATTTGATATAAGAAAGATGATATATAACTCGTCTTCCAAAATACAATGAAGGCTATAAATTCTGCAGAATGCAATTGATCTATAGTTTTCCCAAGATTTTTCAAAACTCTGAAAATTCTGGCTGTTATATCTTACACAAAAAAAAAAAAAAAAAAAAAACATTAATTAGTTTGGTCTACTAATTTATAATAAAAAGAGTTTTACAGTTTTATTAATCACAATATTAAACCACTTCAATGTTCTTATTTTTTTGTGTAAGATTTTTGTAAACGTAACATTTCAAATCGAGTTTAAAACTTATTATAAGAAGGAAAATTCTTCTTGTAAGCAAGTTTGCCCGCCAAATCACGCACCAATACTAATATGTAAGGCATCAATTTAAAAAAACGGTGTGAATTAAAGATGAAAATAATTTTTTCTCTCATTTTATTTTTTGAAGATGAAAATAATTGAAGATAAATGACATTTTTTCTCTCATTTTATTTTTTTTCCAATAAAAAAAATCGATGCTATTGGATTTGATACTCTAAATTACTAGACTCTTATGAAAATGTGGCCAGATAATGTTGGAAACCTTGCGGATCGCTGCTGGATATGCCACCAATGTTTTGGGCATGCTAGCTTCGGGTGCTAGACACTGCGCCCAGGCTTGCAAGCTTTGTGGGCCGGACTTAGTCCAATTAAGCCTGCATATGTGCTTCGCTTAAAACTTTAAACTTCAAAGATATGGTAGAGCCATGACTTTCATTTAGGCATAAGAATAGGAAAGAAAAAATAAAAAAAAAATTGATTTTTAGAGTCTACCTAGTAAAAATTAATTATCAATT
This sequence comes from Carya cathayensis, assembly GCA_011037825.1. NCBI lineage: Eukaryota > Viridiplantae > Streptophyta > Magnoliopsida > Fagales > Juglandaceae > Carya > Carya cathayensis. The sequence goes on from QGSO01000225.1 coordinate 95,738, forward strand.
TGCCTCATTAAATCGATTGTACCTTCTTTGTCTTAGCATACTACATATATATATTATTCATTAATTGCTATTTAATCGACAATTTTCATTTGTGAGAAACCAAAATTAATGTGTGTTCCAAGTTTTCTCTAAACGCATTCATGACGTTTAGGCTTAGGTACTCAAATTTTTAGAAGTGATCGATCAGGCCGTCATGATCGAGTCTAATTCCATGTTAATTATAAGATGGATCTCTGATCATCTGATCTCATTTAATTAGCTTCATCGATCAGCCATGCATTTGATCATATATAGTAACACATGCAGTTGCATGCAGTCAAAGATCGAGCCCATTATATGATGCGTGTGTGGTACCATCGATCCGTCTCCATTAACCCGAGAAAGCAATGTCAAAAAAAGGCTCAAATCTTTATTGCCTTTAGCCTTAGCAGACATGCATTACATTGCTTACAGGGAAAAAGGTAGAGAAAGTATAGGATTAATTTTACTTTATTGGAATAATAAAAAGTACTGTAGGCTTAGCTTCTGTGGAGATTCATGACGGGCGCCAACACACGATATATATAGATATATCATACTTTTCTTTGGTCCAAGCTCAAAAGATGATCTATTTTCTTTTGCATGCATGGAGCAGGTTGACAGGTGCCAAATATATATTGGTCACTGCATGGGCGGCAATGTAAATAATTATATTATATATATCTAACTGGAATAAAAATCTTGCTGTAGGGTCAAGTAGTTGCATGATCAATCAACAACAACTTTCCTAATAAGTGGACATGCATGCAGTAGTAGCATTAATTTTGATCTAATTTAAATTTACATGAATTGATCATGCAGGATGATCATGATCATATCACCTCATGTTTTGGTCATTTTTAATGTTAATTTCTCATAACATGAATTAGCAATTACAAGCCTAAGATGCTTTTATCTGAGGATAGGACCCCCAACAGGCATAACCACCACTTGGTCTTTTACAGTGGGCCTCCCAAATGGGTTGGGTTGGGTTGGTGAGAAGCAGCAGGACTCCAACTCCAACTTCGCAGTACGCAATCATCACAAATTTAGTCCCTGTCAACTTTCAAATCCACCCTGTGATCTTAAAGTTAATTTCCAAGTAATGTCTCTCTCTCTCTCTCTCTCTACTTAGACCGATCACCTGATCATCTGTCTCAATTTTGTTTGTGCAATATTTCAGCTTGTATGTATAGACATATATATGCGGGATGAATGTCTTACCAGTTATTGTAGTATATAAATTTTATTTTTAGATTTTAATCACATGTACTCACGTGCACATGAGTAAATTTAGTGTACCCTATATATGTATATTCCCCGAGTTCATTTCTCAATAATATTCTAGAATACTAGTCTTTCATTTGTTCTCTTCGATTCCCGTCTTCGGTCCTCATTTCTCTTTTATCATGGTATCAGATTAAACCCTAATCCCAACTCATTGAAGTGCCGTCATGTCCATCCCTATTGACGAATCGTCTTCTTCTTCCGCTCTCCCCACTCATTCCTATGTGGATTACCCGAATCCATATTTTATTCAAAGAGGTGATCATCAGGGCCATGCTTGTCTCCCAACCATTGATTGGAGATAATTACTTTACATGGAATTGGTCCATAGACATCATCGCCAAAAATAACCTTTGTTTTGTTGATGGTGCTTTGCCGTTGCCTGCTGAGAACGATTCAGAATGCATCAAAATGGCCAGCTGCCCCATTTATATTAATGCAAGAACAGATAATGTCGAAGCTATGCATGCAGGTTATAATTGGCATATACAAACGTCTTAATTATCATGTAAAAACTTAATTAGCACATAGTATATAAAGTTCTTACCAACTTCGATCGATCTCTAAAGCGTATTGGTACATGCAGCAGCTTCTTCCTTCCATGGAGGGAGGAGATATCATTAAGAAAATGCAGGAAATTAACAAGTTAGCCACTACGTACGTACCGGCAAGGCTTTGCTATAAAGTATAAAAGCAAAAGATCCGATTCCATGCCAGAAGTTCTACTGCTGATCGATCTTCTATCCATTATGATATTATACGCCTCGGCCAAACTAATTATTGTTTTTTTCACACATGCAAACTTATAAATATCAATTTTAATGACAGTTAAAATATTTAATTCAGGGAAAAAAGAGGGGGAAAGGGGGAGATTAGCTAGCTAGCTAGCTTAGCATTAGCATTGGTTTATCTATATGCATATGCAATATCACATGTTTTAGAGATTGATTTTGCCATTCAAGAAAAGCTCTCACATTGAATTATGCATCTTTGAGCTAAAATAATAATAAAAATATTATTATTTTTAAAATTATTATTAGTTTTTTATATTTTAATAGTAGTACCCACTATAAATTCCATCATTTAACATGTGCTCAAAAACACTAATTTTTTTACTGTTGAGAGAGAGAGAAGAAATTAATAAAATAGGATTCGGGAGTCAACAGTATATCTACAAAGATTCAAAGTAACTATTCATAACTATCCATAAATTTACATATGCATATATTGTTGAGTGTTTCTCTTTGGAGTCCCACATCGGAACTAAGTGAGGAAGATGCAAGGCTCATGACTTATAATAAGGAGGTTTAGCCTCTAAATTTAAGTGAACAAGTCAAATACTTAACTAGTAACTTTTGACTCTAGTTAAATTTTTCTGTTGTCCATTTTTGTAAAATAGGAAGAGGTGTGAGTTAAAGTTTTGCTAGTGGAGAAAATCTTGTGGGTGTTTTTAGGGTGAGGAGAAAAATTGTGTGATTGTAATAATTTTTCACATAGTAGATTTTCTTCTCTGGGCCTGGTGGTTTTTCTCATGTTTTGGAGTTTCCACGTAAAATCTTGTGGTGTTATTATTTCTCTATTTTTCTTGTTATGCTTGCAAAAGGTAGATTCTAAGGGGGTGAATTTGGGAGGTCCAAATTTTCAACAATTGGTATCAGAGCCACTAGGTTCTTTTTGTAGGGTGAAGTTTTGGTATGGTAGTGTGGATACGTACAGTCTAAAGAGGTTCTGTCTAGGAGATTGGAAATTTTAAGCGTGTCCATTGTGACCCTCTAATCTTTCCTGAGAACTTACTTAGTGAGGTACTATTCATTTCTACGATAAATTCATCAAAACAATGTCAGGAAGTAGGGCTTCAAAATCCTATCAGATTTGAGGTGGAAAAATTTGATGGGAGAATCAATTTTAGCTTGTGGCAAGTACAAGTCAATGATATTTTGATTCAATCAGGATTGCACAAGGCTTTGAAGACTAGACCAACCCCTGAAGTCAACAGTGATACTAGCGACTGGTGAAATGGCTAGTACAAGGAGCAGGTTCAGCAAGTGGCTCTAAATCAGTAAATGGAGATACTGGAAATGATGTTAACGTTGTGTCTCTCTCCATGAAAGACTTTGATCTTTATAAAGACACATGTACATCATCATGGCATGCCGTTAATTTCCAAAAGTTGTCATGATAGAGGATGTGTTAATGTTAGCGGGTCCACAAGTTTACACACAGGCATTGGTTTGGTATTGATGCAAGATGTGCGATGAAAATTCATGTTGACGGCTGATGAACTTTCAGGAAAGTCAAATATGGAAGTTACACCATAATTTTCAGCAATGTCATTTTTCGACATGGGTCGAAGTAAAATGTTTGGAATTGGTTTATTCTGAGTGGGTATGCTTTTATGGTGAATCGTGATAGCGGTAGTTATAAAAATCTTCATTGAGGTGGAGTTATGGCTGTGGGACAAGCCAAAGTCGCAAGGTGAGATTGTTGAGTGTTGCTCTTTGGAGTCCCACATTAGTACTAAGTGAGGAAGAGGCAAGACTCATGACTTATAAAAAGGAAGTTTAGCCTCTTAGTTTAAGTGCACTAGTCAAATGCTTACCTTGTAACTTTTAACTCTAGTTAAATTCATCTGTTGTCCAGTTTTGTAAAATGGAAAATATATGAGTTAAAGTTTTGCTAGTAGAGAAAGTTTTGTAGGTGTGTTTGGGGTAAGGAGAAAAGTTGTGTGATTGTAATAATTTTTCAGATAGTGGATTTTCTTCCCTAGGACTGGTGGTTTTTATCCTGTTTTGGAGTTTCCACGTAAAATCTTGTGTTGTTATTATTTTTATATTTTTTTAGTTATGCCTGCAAAAGGTAAATCCTAGAGGGGATGAATTGGGGAGATCCAAATTTTCAACAATTTGTATCAGCCCCACTAGATTCTTTTTGTGGGGTGGAGTTTTGGTGTGGTAGTGTGGATATGTACAGTCTAAGGAGGTTTTGTCTAGAAGATTGAAAATTTTAAGCGTGTCCATTATGACCATCCAATCTTTCCTGAAAATTTACTTAGTGAAGTACTATTCATTTCTATGGTAAATTCATCAAAGTAATATCAAGAAGTAGGGCTTCAAATCCTATCAGATTTGAGGTTAAGAAATTTGATGGGAGAATCAATTTTGGCTTGTGGCAAGTACAAGTCAAGGATGTTTTGATTCAATCAGGATTGCACAAGGCTTTGAAGGGCAGACCAACTCCTGAAGTCAGCAATGATACTAGCGACTGATGAAACGGCTAATACAAGGAACGGGTTCGGCAAGTGGCTCCAAGTCAGTAAATAGAGATACTAGAAATGATGCTAACGTTGTGTCTCTCTCCATGGAAGACTTTGATCTTTAAAAAGAGATATGTACATCCTCATGGTATGTTGTTAATTCTCAAAAGTTGTTATGATAGAGAATGTGTTAATGTTAACGAGTTTACAAGTTTGCATACAGGTATTGGTTTGACATTGATGAATGGTGTGTAGTGGAAATTCATGTCAATGGCTAATGATCTTCCAGGAAAGCCAAACGTGGAAGTTACACCATGATTTTCAGCAAGGTCATTTTTCGACATGGGCCGAAGTAAAATATTTGGAATTGGTTTATTCTGAGTGGGTATGCTTTTATGTTGAAGTATGATAGCGGAAGCTATGAAAATCTTCATTGAGGTGAAGCTATGACTGTGGGATCAGCCAAAGTCGCAAGGTGAGATTGTTGAGTGTTGCTCTTTGGAGTCCCACATCGGTACTAAGTGAGGAAGAGGCAAGACTCATGACTTATAAAAATGAGGTTTAGTCTCTTAGTTTAAGTGTACCAGTCAAATATTTAGTTAGTAACTTTTGACTCTAGTTAAATTCATCTACTGTCCATTTTTGTAAAATGGGAATATGTATGAGTTAAAATTTTGCTAATGGGGAAAGTTTTCTGGGTGTGTTTGGAGTAAGGAGAAAAAATGTGTGATTGTAACAATTTTTTACATAATAAATTTTCTTCTTTGAGCCTAGTAGTTTTTCTCTTATTTTAGAGTTTCTACGTAAAATTTTATATTGTTATTATTTCTATATTTTTTTTGTTATGCCTGCAAAAGGTAGATCCTAGAGAGAATAAATTTGAAACTCAACATATATAATCAAATATAGTCAATTGAATAGTCTAATTATAAAAATATGTATTTATATATATATATATATACTAATCCAATACCAATACTCTAATATACTAATAAACAATCTGCTGCATGCAATATACTAATCCAATACCAATACTCTAATATACTAATAAACAATCTGCTGCATGCATATGCGTGCAAAGCCATGCTAATTCTAAGAGATCGAATATATTTTCCCCAAAAAAAAAAAGTTATCTGATATAATGATTAACTAATTTCGCTCTGTTGAGTACTGTTGGTCATGTATATATTTAATTGTATCGTTTTTAGCGAGCCGTTTGAGCACAAAATCTAGAACTTACGAACAAATTATGATGACATATAGGCCGGTGGGGTCTCAACAATTTCCGCATTTCAAAATCGGTAGTTTAGTATTTTTTAATTATGTTGGAATCATTTTCATAAAAATGATTAATTATGTATATAATTAATAATATTCGTATAGGCCGGTGGGGTCTCAACCATTAATTATATATATAAATATATATATATATATTGGTTCCGAGCGAATAGCTTCCAGTTACGTTCTCTTTAATATAATCGTGTCATCAGAACTCAGATAATGATTCACGTACGTATTAATGTTAGTATTAACCAAAAAATAAGGTTCCTTTTTTAGAGAAAAAAAAAAAATCATAGCCTCTTACGTACGTAAAAACAATTTAATCAATAATTAAATTAATTAATGGTCTGAATTTTAGTAAAATGGAACTCCGATATCTCTGTTTTATACGTAGCGAAAGTAAATTAATTCTCTTGGATAAATAATTAAGTTCTTTTTGAAAAAGGATGGCACACAAATGCATTGCCGATATATATGGATGTTTATTACATTAGCTTAATTACTTTAAAAGCATTAATGTTTTGACCTATATATGTGGAAAATATATCCAACCAAAAAATTTTATTTATAAGTCGGCGTGGATAACATAGAATATTCTTACATGTCATAATTTGATTTGAAATTTTAAAATTAGAATCATACAAAGAAAATAATTTTATCATATTTATAATGTAAATGGTGTATTTTATAGTACTCCAGCTTGAAAATAAAATAACATAATCCAATAATAGACCATAAGTATTCAACAGTTTTAATTTTTTAATGCGAAAAAAAGACTTGCACGAGTACTTCGACAATAACTAGCATCACCTGTTAATTACTATGGTCTCTCTATCAACGATGGGTAAGCTCCCAATTCGATCCAGAAATTCTAGCATCGCCTGTCCTTTGACTTAATTTTAAATATTCAAACAATTAAAATATTAATTAATCACGTATACAATACATATAAACACTATTAATATGTATGATACCATGATCATGTACCAATATTGCTTAAGTATTCGTTATAATAATAATAATACTGATCAATGTGATCATGTACCCAAGAGTACTGAGTAATTAGCTGTAAAATAAAAATCGTGACCTTTTATATATGTATAGAGAAGAATAAGATAAACCCGCCGGCCATTATAACACAATTAATATAAGCCCATTATAAGACTAGAACACATTAAACACCCAATATTATTCTTAAAAATTTATGAATTTTGAAACATGTAATAATATTTAATACGTATATATAAGAGAGGCAGATTGTTTCGAGTTTAAACCCCGATTCTTTCTAATTCATATTTTCTCTCTAACAGGTGGGTCCAATAAGGGTTATCTAAGTCTTGCACTAGAGGAGAGTAATACGTACGGGGATATAATTTATATGATCCAATACATCTTTTTTAAACTTTTAACTTAAAACTATTGAAATGAACGGTACAAGTACGTACTAGCTAGGCATGCATGCATATGTCAAACATGGCCAGCAATAATTAGTAATCAGGGCTGGCTCAATGGTAAGGCCAGTTAAGCAATTGCCTAAGACCCTCATCCTATGTAAGATCCTTAAAATTAAAAATGAGGTATTTTTTTTCTTTTTTTTTTAAATAAAAAATAAAAACCATTTTATTATATAAAATTTTAAATAACGTTTTTTTTTATATTTTTCAATGTGTGCAAGACCCCATAATACTAAATTTAATATTTGATACAATGAATTATTTATATTTTAAATAATTTTTTAAGATCTTACTAAATTGAGGAGCTAAATTCGCATTGAGACCTCATTTTCAGTTATATAGTATTCAATATAAACTCAAAATAACTTTATTTAAAGATTTTAAATAAAATCTCATTTTATTGTATTATAATTACAAATAACTAACTTAAATTTCGCATTAACCCTCAATTTGTATTGAGCCGCCCCCTGTTAGTAATAATACCATTGAATGTATGCCGGGCTTCATCTTTGGTAAGTAATTCTAACGACAAAAATTATAATTGATTAGTGTATAAATTGAACCAGATTGATTAATTACAGCTAGCAATAAATCATGTTCTTGTTGATCCGAGGAACCATTCCCGCCTTGCTGCTCATTTTTCCAAGAAATTAAGACCATTCATTAATTTTCCTCAAATAGTTGATCATCTCTTGGATAATAGTATAACAAGGAAGCTCAGTACACCTTCTGGATTTTTATGGCTATCAAACCAATGTATATGGACTTAAGACTTAAGAGCACTCTATATATACTGATCTTGTTGTAAAAGTACTACGGACAAGCATAGGAATGAACCACATGACATAATTATGTGATTTCACAGTTGTGGATATTATATATAATCAGATTAATTTTCCATGATTACTCAGAAGTTGTACGTGGTGATCGATCAGCCACATAATCAATTATGATAACAGATCAGACTACTGTTGATCTACCCAAGCAACGGTTATTTTCAGGAAGATAAATTGGAAGTGAATAAACTGATTAATAGAGTTTCATACTATCTCTAATGATGACAAGATTTGTACTTAATTTGTCCACAGAATAAAATTCATCCTGCTCATGATCGATACCATCGACCTTTTCCTGTAATTGCAGTTATTGATCATGATGGTTATAATGGCGAAAGATCACTATCCTTCCTTCTGATCATAGAGCTCAGCTGCTTGAGGAACTAAGATTTACAGGAACTGAGTTTGTGTCCTACAAAGACAAATAAGGTTCCAAAATTTTCGTCGCTTTAACCCCACTTTAGTTGAAGCTATATATCTGGCTTACCGCTTGCTACTCCGATAAACCATCAATTAATATATAATTCCCATGTGAAAAGCATGCATATTGTTGATATACCTGTAGCCCGGCCTTAAATATTCTTTGTCAACAAGTTGAATATAAAGGCAAATAGCTAGGTGTGCTCTTTAATTATGCATTAATTAACATGCTGCTAGGCGCTAGTGCTCGATATTGATCTTGTTAATCAAACACGTTTTCCTTTCTTCAACGGGAGTGAGAGTTGGACAAGCAACAAAACAAGAGAGAGAGTGTGATGCCCCCAACTCTCACGTGGAAATTGAGACATCGGAATGATGACAACACGGGTCACACATCTCATCGCCAAGTGTCAAGTATGTGTATATACAACACATGTACAACAAAAGTAATGTAGCGGATAATAAAAATCGTTCAACTAAGTATGAAAATTTGGTTTAAATACAAACTTGTTTAAAGCAAGCATAACCAAATATTACAAGTTCCAATATCATCATAAAACCAAAATACATAATTTAAAGACAGAGAAATAATTTTCCAATAAATCACCAAAAACACCAAATCAATCATCCAGCAGAGTCACCTCCTCAGGCTCAGCCTCCTCATCATCTGCATCAAAATCTACGGTACCAAAGACAGTACTGCATGTAAGTAATAAATCAAACAAACATCAAGATAAAAATATATCCATGCCACAACAAAATACATGAACATGCTGTCATATGCATATGTTCCGAAAATTATTATTTCTTGAAAATAATCATTTTTTCAACGCACGTCAAAATCCCATTTTGGCCCAAAAACCCAATCCATTAAAACAACCGCCATTTTCTCAGAAAATGACCCACATATCCAAGTCTCGCCATTTTCCCAGAAAATGGCCCAATAACCAACCATCATAGCACTGTAGGCGAGAATCACAGGCGGGACTTTACCACCATCCCAGCTTACCACCATCTCTACAGTACCTCTGATTCAAACCAGTTAATCCAATCGTTCAAATATACCTAAAATCATTTTTCGGTTGAAAACCCAGTTTTCAATTTTCAACACATGTACATGCATGCAATTACACGAAAAACCTAGTTTTCCTTTTCAAATATGAACATGCAGGTACTATGCAATGCTTACGACAAGATACCAAAAATAACCAACAACAACAATTTTCAACATCAAACAATTATATACACAACTTCGTCTTTCAATCCAACCGACCCCCAACTCCTCGAACTTAGTCCGGCACAACCAACCAACACAGTGTATTGTTAAAGCAATAATATGTTTGAACTTACTTATAGTGTTATAAAATAATTTTCCGATGATCAAAGAGCTGTAAAAAGTGGCGGAAGAGCAACGTAACAGTGCAAAATGCATTGTGGCCGTGGGTCACAAAATACCTACTTTTGAATGGGAATAAACTAAGACTTGGGATTGATAAGGAATGACTTAGAAGTGTTTGTGAAGCTAGTGGAAGTGGTGGTTGGCCGTGGGTGGCGGCGAAAATGGCGGTGGAAGTAAAAAATGGCTAAATCGAAAATGGCGGTGGTTGAGCTTTACCGCCGATGGATTAGAGCTGGGGATGGGTGGTTTGGGATGCTAGAGGGCCAGTGATGATGTGGTGAAGAGATGGTGGCCGGTGGTTGTGCAATGGAGGTGTGGGGAGGATTTTGGGCTAAGGCTTGGTGGTGCTCGTGCAGCTTAACGGCGGCTCGGTTGGGGCTGAAATTTGGTGGGGGAGCTCGCCGGCCATAGGGGAAGAGAAAGGGTTGGGCGGTGTAGGTCATGGTGGCACAACAGCGGTGCTAGGGCCAGACAAAAGAAACGGACGGGGAGAGGGGAGAGGGGAGAGAGAGATGTCGCATGGGAGAGAAACAGGGGAAGGAAGAAAAAGAAGAGAAAAAAGAAAAAAAGAATGAAAGAAGTGAGATCCAACCCTCACAGCTCGGGTCAAGAAATTGATCCAACGAAAACTATTTTCAAAATTTCAAGTTAAATAAAATAATTCAAATGCAGTGATTATACAAAATAATAAAATCTAAAAAAACAATAATTTTAAAGCCCAAAAATAAACTAATTTAAATTAAAAAGAAATTAAATTATAATATAATAATAAATAGCAAGAAAACACGTTAAAATAATTTCACCACTTAAAAATCATAAAATAATATTGTAAAAATCACCTTTAATTTAAAACAAGAAAACCACTAATTATAATAATTTAAATAAAATCACTCAATAAAAATACACATAAAATAGGTGATCACATAGAGAGAGAGAGAGAGAGAGAGAGAGAGGTACTATATGGCGCAACAAGTGAAAAGAAAAAGAAAAGATTTTTTTCTCTTTTGGGTAGGGGTGAAAACCGAAGTATCGGTGCGGTTTTTTGTCCAAAACCAAAACCGTAACGATACCCTAAAATGATGTAAATCTTGACCGAAATCGGCCGGTGAATGGGGAGGAAATTGTCGTCCTCGGTGGCTGCGTGCGCCGTGAGAGAGAGAGAGAGGGCGGCAAAACTCAGAAATGTGAAATGTTGAAAGTCTGAAAGTGAAAAAAAGAAATGAGGAAGAAGAGGAATGTGCACCGTGTGAACCCTTGAGTTAAAATGACACCGTTTCACTTCAGTTTAAGTGAAACGGCATCGTTTCATATATGTATAATTAAAAAATAAATAAATTTAAACCATCGGTCGGTTCAGTGGTCCGACCCAGGTTCAAACCGGGACCGAACCGCTGGACATCGATTTTAAATAAATTACACCGTGCGCCGGCCGGTTCTACTCCGGTTCTGGCCGGTTCCGATCTCCGGCGCGTGGTCTGAGTCGGTTCCGGTCAGTTTTTCGGTATTTTGTATAGCAACTTTTGGGTGTGGATTTCACACAGATATTTTCTTTACACATTACAAATTGGGAATTTCTCTAAAAAATGAATTGTTTTTGGTACTCCATAGAGCTGTGCTATTCAAAGTGGGGATCTCACAGGCATTATCAAACTGGTGGTTTGGGTGAGATTATTGTTTTGTTAGAGATTGATCATTATTGTATTTCCAAATTTGTTGAGAACTCAAGTTTTGGGCATAAACTTGAGTATTGTAAACTGATCTATATTATTATAGTGGATTTGATCGGAGTTGCCCAGCGATCCTTTTTTTTCTTTTTTTCCCTCTACACTGGAGGGTAGGGTTGTATAAGAACCGAAGAAACCGGCTGGAAACCAATCACACCGGTCGCCGAAGTTGGGAATCGGCTGAAACTGGTTAGCTGGCTGTAGGATTTAAGTCAAACCGACGTCGGCCGGTTCGGTCCCGATTCGATCTATGGAAAAACCGTTGAACCAACCGACGTCTTTTCCTTATTTTTTTCATATATATATATAGGCACAAAACAACGTTGTTTCACTTATTTAAGTGAAACGGTGCATTTAGATCCTGCAGTTTTAAACAAACACTAATGAAACGACGCTGTTTGGTATGTTGATACCAAACGACGTCGTTCTGGCTATGGTTATTTCAATCAACCCCCACATTTCTTTCTTCTTCGACTCCAGTCTCCACCGTCAATCACCCAGATGGCCATATGCGCACAGAGACTCTCTCTCGACTCTCACCTCTGTGCTCTCTCTCACCATCGTCACGGACTCACATCCTCCTCGACTTGTCCTCTTCGATGTCACTCGCCACTGCCAGCCACCATCTCCTCCACTCTCGCCAACGAATATCATTTCTAACGTAAGCCTTCAAAATTTCAAATTTCAATTCTACAATTCCAAACTCCCACTGTCTTAAGTTCCCATCGTCATTCCCAATCTCCTTCTAGGGTTCATAACGCCACACACAGACTCCCTCTCATCTCCCAATTGTTTACCTAAAATATTTTGATCCAATTGAAGAAATTTGTTGAATGGGACCAAAACCGAACTGTGGTGATCAGTTTTCACCCTACTGGAGGGCTTTTTCCACTTAAAAATCTGCTATGTTTTGCTTTGATTGTTTCCCTATTTAATCATTCTAGTTATTGGCTTGGATAATAGATTTATTATTGTAAGTGGTTATATTGCCCAACATCTGGAATGTGCGACAATTAGATTGTAAGCTTAATTTGAGACAAAGCTCAGGCATGGAGTTATAGGGAGAAAAAAATAAAATTACACGCATATATATTGCTTTAGTTTCTACCCTTGGCACGTATATATATATATAGGCGCGCCATGCATATATAGGCGAGATGGATGTTTCTTTTTCTTTTATCAATGGAATGTTGATCTTTAGGTTTTTTTACAGAAAGTAAAAGGAAACAAGAAAAAAAAGTGGTTAAAGCTCAGACCCAAGTTTTTAATGAATTCCTTCGTCGGCGAAAGGACAATGCAAAATTGTCTTCACGACATCGATCAATTCTCTTACATGTGAACGAAGATGCAGGCCAGTAATGGTTTCTCCGTACAGGTTAGGCAAGCTTACCTATCATGCTCACGTTTTTAGGTCAAGCTAAACTACTGTTTCTGGTACCATATCGTAGAGGAAGCACCCCCACAAACCTGCCCTTTTGGCATCAGTTGGGGGCCACACCATATTTTAGGTTTAAAATGTCTCTTAGCTGGTCATTCCAAAGCAAAATTACCATCACTGTTTTAGATGGAAAGCAAATCTTTTTTCTTCATTTTTAGGGCTTGGATTCTATGTTCGGGAATCATTCCCTTTGCACTATCGAGTAGACATGAGAAGGTTGGACAGTCAATTTACGAAGACAATTTTATGGTTTTACATGGTGAAACGAATTACAAAAATGAATATATAGTCCTGGAAGATGATCAATTAATTCTATCTTAAAACCACAGCATCTCGTGGACTGCATGTGCTTTTATTTGTGAAAAATGTCAATTAAGTCCATAAAAGAGATTTACATGCTATATATACATTGTGGAGTTAGGACTTGGCCATAACCACCAAGCTCTCTAGTCTTTCTCTATCTGTATACGTCTCTGCCATCACATTGCTCAGGCTGATATGATCGGTAGTAAATAAGTCAAAAGAGTAGTACTTCCAACATCTGTTCAAAAAACTTTAGATAAGAAAAAAGAGATCAGGAATTAAGATCTTAATTACAAGATGAGGAAGCGGCAGGTAGTCCTGAGAAGACAAGAACCATCCGAAGGTTCCACAACTTCATCTCTCACCGTTCGGACAGTGAGATATGCGGAGTGCCAAAAGAATCATGCAGCTAGCATCGGAGGTTATGCGGTTGATGGCTGCAGGGAGTTCATGGCCAGTGGGGAGGAAGGGACAGCAGCAGCACTAACTTGTGCTGCCTGCAACTGCCACAGGAACGACCACAGAAGGGAAGTGGAGGTTGATGTAGGGAACGAGCGTCCTTGATCCCCTTCTTCAAATGGGCCTTACAGATAATATTATTAAATCCATTTTCAATCGAAGTGTGCCGTTTATCTTTATCTTTATCTTTTCTTTTCTTTTGTTGGTTTCTCGTGGTTGTTGAGATATATAATATAATATATGAATGGATCATCATGATGTACTGAACTGAATTGCAGCGTATTTCATTTGTGGATTTTGATTGTGATCGTTTTTTATCAAGTTTTAATTTTAACTTGTGTTGAAAACGTACTCTCTATTTTCATAAAATTGTATCGAGTAAAAGAATGAAACAATTATATTTTGTTTATGAAACTAACGATCCACCCATATATTCTCCCTCATTTTCATTTTTGCACGTGTATAGCAGATTTGGGAATTCATCAAAACAGGTATGTATATTAACTCTCAGCTGATAAAGGAGAAATTTCAGCTTTGGTGTCTTATATAGTTATATATATATATTAGGCCTGGAGTAGCTAGGACGAAATGTGATCTATCCATGGCCAAGGAGCTGCGGATGTAGATCGATGAAAATGTAAAACTATTATTATGAAATCGTTATATATATTATACTACTTATATATTCTGAGCATATGATTGTAAGTGCAACTATAAAAACTCCATAAAAGGATAGAACTATATTCAAGAAGAGTGCGCGCCATCCACTTGACAAATTGGGCAGGGAAGGAAAATTGATCCAGTACACTGTACTACTACTCCATCTTCCGAAAGTTCTGGAAAATCGCAGCAGGTGCCAGATTGTTAGCCTAATTCTTTGGGATTCATCTAAACCAAACAACCTCATTAAATCATCCTCAATCTTCTATACGAATCCCTGGAAAGAAAATCATCAACCTGCAACTTGATGCCATACGTTATATGATGGGATAAAACTTATATATGCATGTTTATCCCTTGATGGAGTGTATAGTTTTCCATAGAACTTTCCCAGAAAAAGGGTTTCTATTATCTTCACTTCTTTGATACCATCTAGCTTGGGATACAGATCGATCATTTGATCAAAGTCATGTAGGACGTAAGGTCAGTAAGAATGATGGGTTAGTTGGTGGTATTTGGATATGGTTTTGTTTTGAGTCTGGTCATTTGTTTGATTCGTTGTTACCACGGTTTTGTTTCCTCCACCATAAGTGACGATGATATATAATAAGGAAGCTTGTCTTCCAAAAAAAAAAAACTCGATAGACTAGCCATATAGCTAGCTGCACCATGTCGAGTACGCGGATCGGTACCCTATTCAAGCAAATTTTTCACAATTTACAGTACTTAAAATTGAGAGTTTCAATTTTTCCTGATGATTTCATTATCAGTAGTTACATGCATATATATATTCATTGTTTCTGTCTATATATAATAAGTTTATAGCTCTGTTAATTTATAAGTAGTCACTGGTACTAACTACTTGAACCTACATACGTCTTCTCTTATTTTTCTTTGTTTTTTTTTTCTTCCTTTTTCCAGATCATCAGGAAGCCTCTGATCATAATATATAAATCATGTAATCGATCGGAATGGAGTATCATTTAATGAATTACAGTCACTGATTCTGATTACTAAGTTCTGCACTAATGATGCATCTTTAATATTGTCTAGGGCAAAAATGCATGGGATATATATTTTTGTATATATATGCAGTTAGCATATTAATTACATTCAAAGTAAAAGCTAGCACGCAGCAGTCTGATTACAGTATTAAAGGCCCCCACAAATCTAATCATGCAGCTGGTTGTTATAATGGAGAGTTTCTTTAATTAGCAACTTCAAATGTAATTAAAAAAGCTTAGTGTCACTAGGAATATTTATGACACCTGTTTTTGGAAAGGCACAGCGAATGATCAGTCAAGAACTAACTCGAGAGATCGAGAAAGAGACAGAATAACTAATCCCCACAACATGAGATCGATGCTTTCATTTGCGAGGATACCAATTAAATTTGTTACATATATGAGACGTTCAATCAACCCCATGTACCGATTTAGGATAACACAAGCACATGAATATGGTTCATATTATACCAAAATTGATCTGATAAGAAAATTAATCACATTGCTTAGTACCAGAACAAGGTTGAAAATTAAGGAGTTGCATGTTCTATTAAAGGTACGTACGTGGATCCCCCTGATATATCATTTAGATAGATCATAGCATAACTCATGAAGGCGCGCGGAGGATCACGAAGCCATTTAATTTGAAACGATTTTCAAAGATAATGAAAATTTGTAGATCATGACGTACAATTGTATTAATGAGTCTTTTTATTGAATAAAAAACTTTCTGCAAAAATATATCATATCGATTTTTTTTTTACATGATATTTATTTTAAATTAATTAGACTTTACACGTACCCACTAAAAAGAAAGAAACCTGGATTCCGCCCTGCGAATCCAATCTTATATTAATGTAATAACTCTAATACACTACACAAAATATTCATAAGGAACTTATAACTGGCTAGTAGCCTAGTAGCACTCAATTAAGCTACAGATATCTAAATTTCTGGTCCTCAAAGAAAGAAAACATGTATGGAAGCTGCAAAACTGATGTTAGTATATATAAGTTGATCTGTTCTGTTTGTTATCTGAAAAACCAACAGATCGATGATCTATAATCGAGTCTTTGCATGGACATGTGGTTAGATAGAGTATAGTTTGCATGCGCATGTGAACAGGTGTACGTAGTAAGCAGAAGTGACCGACCGAGTTAGGCCTTTCATGAGCATGGAGCTGAGAAATGAACGAACCTCCAGGTATATATACGTACGCTGTCCCGATCGAATTGGGTACATGTCATTTCTGAAAATTTCAGCAAAATTCAGATCAACACTTGGAATAATCTTGGGGTATATGAATGCTTTTATTTATATATATATATATAGCAAATTAAAACTTAAAAATTAATTAATTAATTAATTACCCACCGTCAACTCTTTAAAATTCCCCTTTTTTGTTGATGCAGCTGGAATTCGATCCACCAAAAAACTATGATATTACATGACCAAAAGACCGATGCTCTTGTTGGTTGTCGATTTCCACTCATCACATGATAGGCCATGGTTGTCAAGTTGTCAGGAAAGATAACCTTTTCTTATGCTTGGTCTTTAGGCATTATAGCCATCATTGATTTCAACCGTTTATTTACACCAAGTCATGCCTTTAATTAGTGGTTTCTTAAGTGGGCTTTAAATTCAAACTTTAATGTGGGTACCCAAAAACAGAAAACCGATGCTTCTTCCATCTTTTTTTTCCTAAGCTGGAAATCAATGCTTTTATTTTGCCCCTTTTAACCTGGCCACTACTGATCAGAACCGATTGTCGGGAATTAAGATTCTCTCAATTAAGTCGATCGTTATCTGAATTTAATTAGAAACTCAATTGTGACATATAGATGTTAACCCATGAAATAGGTTTTACAATATTTATTAATATCTTGTTAATTTTTCTAGCAATATTAAATAATCAATAAAATTTGTAGGACATATTTTATATATTTATCTAATTTTAAGCATTTAATTGATCTAAATATCGGAGTACCATTAGTACTAAGAATAGTGTTGGGTAAGCGAGACAGTCTTTGTAGGTTAACTCCAGAGATAAATAAGATCAGAGGATTGCAGGGCCTCATGAAAGAAGGGAGATTGGTTTCCTTATGCAATCCATTGGCCCAATGAGCTGCTACGGGGACTAGGAGGGCGACATCGAGACTACTAGTGATGATGAGCAGAACCAGCCCAACTCTTTGTTTCTGATGGATTGCACAAGCAGGCCATTTTCCCCCATGAGTGGGCCGGTTTCATTTAAATCCCATTTAATTGATTTGGTCTGGATAATAAGTTGTATATTCTGAATGATTCAAAGGACAATTCTGTTATCTTGAGTCTGCCTTAAATGGGCTCTTTCCAGTTTCAATAGTCCATGCATATAGCCCTGGGACTCCTTGAAGGGTTACCCTCAATAGTTCCCAAAGTAAGCAACTGTTTGAACGGAAACAAAAGCCTTCATTATTCCTCATTTGGGGTAGACAAATTTATCAATCACAAAAAGGGCTCTTTCCAGCTCTTTGTTTTAATATGCAAATCCATAGATTTATTTGACATGACCATGCAAAGCAAGTACTTGATCAGCTTTCAGTTCAGGCTTCTTTCTTTTCTTCTCTTTTTTTCTTTTTTTTTTTTAATTTTATTTTTGGGTTTTAACTTAATAGTTAAGAAAGTTAGTATTGATAAAAAAAAAATTTTAATTTTTTAATTTTTTTTAATGATTAAAAATGTTAAAAAAATATTTAAAAAATAATAATAAGAAAAGAAAATCTTCAAATATACTATAAAATAATAACAGAATGGTAGAAAGATAGTAACCCTACAATTGTTTTCTCTTCTTTATTTTTTTGGTCCGAAGAGAATTCAAACCACTACGTACGAAACAATGCAACTGTGGTGGCCGGCGTGGTGGTGATAATGATGGTGCTCGATCGCACCAGTTCCGTAGTTTTGTTTAATGTTCTGGTTAGCCATTACTAGCAGCTAGCTAGCTCGCACGCAGGTTGGACTTAATTTCAGAAGAAAATACAAGTAAAAGAATAATAAACTCGCACCAAGGAATTTCTTCGACGACGGAGATTGCTGGCTATACAGGCATAGGATCTGAAAATGGTTGGACCACCCGAGCACCAAGCCATGCTATAAATCCTTATTCCTCAAATAATTGTGCGTACGTGGTCCTTCCTCTGCTTGTATTATGTGTTTTTTTCGTTATGCTTTGCATGCTTCTTTTCTTTTGCGAACTGATCAAGTGTTCAACTTGACCGAATACCACCAATATTGTTAAAAGCCATTGCTAGCTCAATCGTTCAACCTGGTTATAACATCATGTGAAAATTACTATTTATTTAATAAGTTTGAACATTATTTATATTTTTTTAACAATCATTAACATCAAATTAATTAAATGACAAACAATGACTTGTTTGCCATTTAAATCTTGATCAGTGAATGTGAAGTTCTTACACTAATATTGTTAAAGCTAAAAAATAAAAAAAGAAGAGAAGGGCCAGTTGAGAATTGGGATAGGGATTTGAAATCGATCTTGAAAGAGATGGGTAGGCCTTTTTCTTAGTTGTTGAACCTTTTTCGAAAGTGGCTTTGTGTGCTAATTTGCCCAACTTTTGGATTACGTCCAAAGACAGGGTAGTCCACTGCTGGTCCATATATATATATATATATATATAGGAAAAATCTTTTTACAAGCACAATAGTATATTAATATATACACCAATTAATTATGATTGATCAAAAAGTTGATTTGATTGAAAATAATGTTAATTTAAATTTTAAATGTGAATGAATCAGTATTGGTATACAGATTAGTATACCACTTTACTTGTATGTAACAAAACTCTATATATATAGTCGGTGCATGGACAAACGCCCCGTGTATAAAAGGACACAAAACACCCGACCAATTGCCGAAGGATGCCTCTCTCTCAGAATCCAATCTACAATTGACTACCAATATATACCGTTTGCATCCCAAATTTACCCCTACCCCCATCAAAGTTGACACTAACATTACACTTATGTAAGGTGCATTTAAATTGTTTCTATTACTCCATGATCGATCCTGAAATTCAAACATAATTTGTTTTGGAAAATATATGTGAATAATAATAAAATAGTTTGTAAAATATTAATAAAATAATTTAAGTTAAGATGCTTGATTAGATTTTAAGAAATGAGAGAGAAATAGTTTTATAAAATTAAAAATTATTTGAATATAGTTTTGTTTCTAAATTTTTTTTAAAAAAAGTAATATTATTTTTTATATTTTATTGAAATTTTAAAATAAAATAAAATGATTATCTGAAAAAATTAAAAATTAAAATTTATTTTATATTTAAATAATGTTTAAAAATAAAATATCTAAAAATATCTAAAACACTTTAAAACCATTGTATTAGTAAAGTGGCGCTTAACCTCCTCCAATATGTGACACAACTACACATGTAATAGTCTAGAGTCTAGAATTTTGGTCGGGGCCGCAGTACTTGAGGAAAGTAGAGTGAGAGACATTGCACGATGGCTAGCGTCCCTACGAAGTACATGTGTATCGTGCTTTTGCATATTCAGGCCCCCACCACTTCGGCCATTTGCGATGGAAATTAAAACATGCACGTTGTAAAATTAAATAATAAATTAGTCATTGATAAAGTAATCGGTGTGAGTAATGATTCGGGTGCTTAAATATTTGGCTTAAGTTGCTGCACAAGCACTATAAATGTTAAAATTATTTCATCCACACACCATATATGTGATATATGAATGTGAATGGATTTTAATTTTGGGTATTTGCAATCGAATTAGTGGGTTGCATATATCAAAGCATTATATAATCACGAGTGGTTAGCCCAGTGATGAGTTTCTGATACTACGTCCACATGTATTTGGTTGTTTTCTTTCGTACCAAGTTACAATGATCACCTTTACAATTTAATTTATTCATAAAAGTTTCCTACTCACCTCAACTTAAAAAAATGGGAATAAATAGTAGATCAAATATATTATTTTAATTTATAATATCATGTTTGATATGAAAATATCTCATAATGTTATTATATATAAATTTATCTATAAATTAATAATGAGAGCTTCCTTTATGAAAAAATGAAAAAAAAAAGAGTGGTGCTAGTACCGATCTTCCTTACCGTTAGCACATTTTGAAATTTTTTTTTAAATTTTTATTCTTTTCACATTTTTTTAATATATTTAAATATTTTAAAAAAATAAAAAAATATACCAATACATTAAAATTACTTTTTTAATCATTAAGTAAAAATAATGATTTTTTTTAATGAGGTGTCAAATGGAGTAGGGATATTGGAGTGGCACGGTAGCTTTATTATTTCTTCTATATATAAAAAGTGTGTATGAAACGGAAAATCTTGTTTTAACGATTTTTCTTATTTTTCCGTTAAAGTTAACACCGTTTGTTTAAATACGTGTGAATGTAATCAACATATAAAATGCAGACATAAATATTGAGAGAGATAGCATTCAATGTTGTTATATGATTTATTAATCACAATAATTACAATACTTAATAGTTTATATAATAATAACTAATTAAAAATTAGTTATTATATTTTTCTCTTTCTCCTTAACATATACACGTGTATTAGGGACATAAGACGTGAATCCCTAAGTATAATACACATGTATTATACGTTTCATTAACTCAGATTATTGAGTATTCCAAATTTAAAAATCTAATATAATATATAATACAAGTGTGTTTAATTAAAGTGTTTTTTTTTTCCATGGTAGTAGAACGTAGCTTCCGCTAAGTCATATTCTACACGTGGGCTTGCTATGATGGACACGTGACGAATACCATGATCCTTGAGCTAATCAAGAAAGAATAAATTCGGCCAACAATTTCAAAATATAGTTTAGGATTTATATATATGCTATATATAGAAAATATTATATCACAAATTTTATAAAAAGATTATATTTTAACTTTATGTTGATCTTGATCGACTCAACCAACAGCAAAATAAGAATTTCAATATTGTCTCTATTGATCGTCTACAAGATAACATAAATTGATGAATTATAATACAAACATCAAATGACACATATTTTGAACTACTGTTTGTGTTGGACTTTTATTAAATTTTTCGTATGCATATTTGCTAAAATTATGGATGTTATAAATATGTATTGGATTATATGATATTTTGAACTAATTTTTTTATCTTCTCCAATATGTCTTAAATTATAAATGACATTAATAATTTTTATAAAATATAAATTATTTTTTACAAATAACCATTTCATAAAATTAGAGAAACGTATTTTACACGTTGTTCCCACCTAGTAAATAAATAAATTTGAAAAAAAAAAAAAAAACTCCACACTTCAGGTTCTGTTGATTTGGATAAACGATCTCTCTCTCTCTCTCTCTGGGGATAAATGAGTACCGAAATATGAGGATAGAGACGTTTCCAGTATTTGACTATGCTTAAAAGCAGCATGAAACAAAAAAAGACTTGATTATCATCTGCCTCTGGGAAGGGAGTGAGTGGTTGCCGGGAAAATGAAAGAATTCCTTTTTTTCGTTTACAAGCTCGACTCCTAACCGCATAAATCTTAGAGCATTCACGTTAGTTTATGCATATGCTTATGAAAAATCATTTATTTTTATATATCTATTTTGTTATTAAAATAAAATTTTTACATTGACTTATGTATATTTGAGATAAAATAATAATAAAATATTATATTTTATTATTTTAGAGGAGAAAGAAATAATTGTGTGGAAGAGTGTGGGAAGAGAGAGAAAAAATAAGTAAAATATATTTTGGAGAGTAAATAATAGATATATAAAAGTATAAAGTTAATGTTCATAGTTAAATAAATATTTGGAGATAGATAATCTAATGTAGATGAATTTTTACTCATATTATACAAAAATAACTTTATATATACATATGCATATACCAATGTGAATGCTCTCCCATTGCAATTTGCCGAATAGAAGTCCCATTTGAAAAATAAATAGATAAATTATAGAGTTATCATTGTGTGTGTATATATATATATATATATATATGCGCGCGCGCGCGCAATAATTATTTTGGTAAATTTCAAAAAAAAAGAGAGAGAGAGATATTGGTCCACCAAATAAATTGGTAAGCCCCTGTCAATAAAAGTTAAAACAAAGACAAATCAACGTTCAAAGCTAAATGGGTGGCATAGTAAAATTCTGGGAACCATAAAATAATTTGGTTTTAAGTTCAAATATCAAATCGTGGCATATTTGGGTCGCAGTCATGCAATAGTGAACTTAGGCGTAGGGACAAGCAGCTTGCATGCTTTTGCCAGATTCAACAAACAAAAAGCACGAATTTAGCATATATATATATATATATATATGAGTTTTGCTACATACAAGAACAGTTGCGCACTAATCTGTGTACCAATACTGATTTATTCATACTTAAAATTTAAATTAACACTGTTTTCAATAAAATCTACTTTTTGACCAATCACATCACATTAGTGCACAAATTAGTACACAATTGTGCTTGCAACTATATTTTTCCTATATATATATATATATATATATATATAAACTCCAGTATAAATTCCATCAAAACTTAACTCTCTTATTAAGCAATTAATGCTCATAATAATGATTTCAACTAGTACTGGTGCATTGAATCTATATATTAAGTAAACATATCAAAAAAAATATAAAATAAAATTCTAATAGTTTATATATGTATGGATGGATGCATTTATTTATTAATATTTGATATTATTATTGCGTCCGCGTGTTCTTTGTAAACCAAGTACTTCTTCAATAATTTCGGCAGCTTCTCACCTCACTGAGTAGGAGGATAATTGAATGAGGCACGACCCATCTCTGTCTTGGCATGCAGTTAGCTATGACTATGAAGAAGTCGATCACGAGACCACCACCCCGCCCAGCTCCTAGCCAAACAACATCCCTGACTTCATCAATGACCCATGACAAAACAACCCAAGAAGTGGTAGACAAGACAATCCATATTTAGTACTATTACTTCCATCATCATCATTTTTAAATTATACTAATACCATTATTAATTATATATAATATTATTGAACCCATCTGTTTCCCTTAAAAGGGAAGGGAACAATATTAAAAAAATATTACAAATACTTTGCTTAATTTATCCTCTAATCTCAATCAGGTTTGGTAATCCGGGTGGATTTTCCCTAAGTAGAAAGCAAAGCTAGCTCTAACAAGCTCATAAAGTACGGATCCCATTATTTAAATTAAAGAGGAAAAGCTAAAGCACATGGCAATGGAACAATGCTTTTCTAAGCTCGAGAGAATAAAAAAAGCCATAAAACAGTGTCTTTAATACAACATTAGCCTTATCACAAGTACTAAAATTCTATTGTAATATCCACACGACCATTTGCTACAGAATTATAAGATATCTGTTATTTATTTATTCTTTCTGAATAAATTAAACAGTAAAGAATTACATAAAGCTAAAGGTCCGGATGATAGATCACTAGGTAATAATATAATCGGGCTCCCCAGTTGATCATGTTGCAACACTTTCTGCTTCTTTCTCTGAGACACAAGGTAAAGAAAAATCTCCCTCTCACCATCGATCCACCTCTGATGAGACACTAGATTCAGAAGCTTTAACTATAATCTTGCTGTCCGGGAAACAGAAAAAGCTGCATAAACTTCTTCTTGTTCTAACTTATATTAATAGAGAAGAATAAAGCTAAAATTAACAATCAAAGTTAATGATCCCCACAAACCCTTCAACACCACGCACAGTCCCAATATATATCATATAGGCACCAAAAGATCAAGGATATGATCATGCGAAATAAAAAAGCGTAAACGAGGTTTCAAAAAGAATTAATAAATATAATCGCTAAAGTACTTGAAACAGTAAAAAGAAAGCTAAAATAAACCAAATCGAATTTCCTTTTGGATCAATCTAGCTCTTCCATGATATCCTCAACAAGGTGATCATCATCTCATTAAGATCATTAACTGAAAAAACATTTAAAAACTGAGCAAGAACCAACTACAAGTAATTAATACTCTAGTCTTACTGATCTATCTAAAACCTCCTTATTATTTCATCAAAGATCAAGAAGATGAGGAAGACCCATTAGCACCATGAGCCCCGCTGTCACTCTGGTAGTGATTCGGGTTCTCGCCGAGGTTGTTTGTTTCGTTGTTGTTGTCGTCCTCGTTTCCGTTATCGTTGCCGTTGTTGTGGGTTTGCTCAAGAATGTTGTTGGTGTTCATATTCCCAGTATCATCCGCATCTCTCCTCCCAAAGGTGTTCTTATTGTTATGCATCCACACCTTTAGAACACCCTTTTCCACCCCAATTTCATTGCAGAACTCTAGCACTAATTCCTGGTCTCTCTTTTGCATCTTCCATCCAACTCTCTCCGCAAACTGGTGCATCTTTTCTTTCTGTTCCTGGCTGAACTTGGTCCTGAACCGCTTTCTTGCATTGGGGCTAGGCGAGACCATAGGGTTAGTAGGCCCACCTGCACTCTCCGGTGGAACTGAAAGGCCCCCAGACAGAGCCAAAAGCATGTGGGCCGGCGCGGAGGGGTAGTAGGAGGAGGAGATCGGCGGTGGGGAGGCTGAATTGGGGCTTCGATTTGAGACAGGCGGTGGTGGTGGAGGAGGGTGATGGCGGTGGTGGGGCTGGTACTCGATGACGTGGGTGGTGGCGGCGGTGGGGATTGGGTCCTCGGGCTCGCGACGGTGGAAATTGCGGTGGCAGCCACAGGCAGCGCATTTGAGTGATGTTGGGTCAACGGAAGTTGCAGAAGGGGAGGGCATGAACTCGCCGCAACCGTCTAAAGCGTGTCCTCCTAAGGATGCTGCATGGTTTTTGAGGCATTCTTTGTAGGTGACAACCAGCTGTGGAGTGATGAGGTGATGGTGGTGGTGGTGAGGATTGTGGCGTTTGAGTACACCGTTGGAGAAAGATAAGGGCTTGGAGGAGGGTTGGATCCGAGTTGGTGTCTCACTGTCAGCTTCTGGGGATTTGGTAGCACTAATGGTGTTGGTATTGGTGGTGGTGATGGTGGGGGTTATGTCCATCGCTCTAACATCTAGGGTCCCCAAAAGAATTATAAAAATGAAAAAAAAGAAAAGATCAGCTTTTTAAAAGAGTTGTTAGGGTTAGGTTTTTGTGCAGATTAGAAATATCCGTCCATGGTAGTGGTAGGAGGATGGAGAAAAATGGAAATTATAGGTGGAATACACCAGAGCGAGACAGACGATATTAGTTTTTAGAGTGATGAAGAGGAAGGAGGAGGAGAAGGAGAGGGAAGGAGGAGAAGAGATGATGATGATGATGGAAGTGATGCTGTCGATAATAAAAATCTGAGTTTTGTGGATGTCCTTCTTAACCACTTGTTTTTTTAACCCTGGTTCTAAATCCATGGTTAAGTTCCTGACCCCACCTTGGGGTTAGATGTTGTGTGTAATAAATATACCTGAGCTAGTGAACCTTCCCTATAGTTTCTACAGTCCAAATTTCTCATCCTGATCTGAGCTTTTGACCGGGTTTCCTCTCAATAATGGTCCGAGTTATCGGTCCTTGTTAATTATTGTGGGGGAGTAAAACACAGCAGAGAGAGAGAGAGAGACTGCCACTCTGAGAGTCTCAGACATTGACTGTAACCCCATCTTAATTTTGTCAATTTTGCTTTCAAGGTATGGACCCCCTTCAAAACCGTAAAATCCCATTTATAGTTTTATAATTTCTATTTACCCTTTTCCCGACTGCCCAAATACACCCTTCTTTTATGAGAGGATTTACGCTTTCAATAGCACTGATTTAAGAGTGTGGAGGTCGCCCTAAAAACTGCTACTAGCTGATGGCAAAGCCATGTTTTCTTGAATGTGTCTGTTGGTTGTGTTACGACCACTTGGTCTCAGGAAGGACGGTAAAGATCGTTGTCAGTATGTGAGAGAATTCCCGGACGTTGAACGGAGTTGTCGGAGAACACCGTGTTTTGATGGGCAAAACGACATCGCTTCGAGTACTTTGCACGGTTGCCAACCTTAGTCCGGACAAATAACACGTCCCGAAACCGTACCGTGAACCTGGGTCGTACTTTTATCCAATGACCAAACTGCACCTCGAATATCGAACTATTACCCAGTCCCGCCCACAATTTGGAACTTTTTAGTGCACGAAACCTACGATTTCTAGAGGTTGCTAACTATTAATCATGATTAGGACGTAATTAAAAAGCGAGAAATAGATGACACGTGTAAAGACATGTTGCACCTGGCGACACGCGCGTCTCACCCTTTTCATTTCTTTGCTGCCAGGTGTGTTGATTGACCCCTGCCCACAAAATTAAAGTCAAATTTCTAGTTTCGAGTCAGCCTTGGTGATCGATTAACGGGAGAACAAAGCGGAAAGAGAAATAGTAAGCTGCGGGAAGACCACTTTCTTAGAGTGCACTGACTTTTGGGTGGAGTATTTTACTAAAGAAAAATCAAGCGGTGATTAACATGGGGAGTGGAACATAATCAGATTAAAGAGAAGAGACTGAGTTGGATGACGTAAGCGGACCAATGATAGATCAGCTAAGGTTTAATCATCAAACGGCGTGCAAAGGTTGGTTGCATTGAAACTCACGACCCTTGAATTTATTACGAATGAATAGGCTGTGGGAGTTAGCTAGCTGCAGTACGATATGGTCTGTATTTCAGAGTTTTTAATATAAATGAAAACCGTTTTAATATCGTCCGTCGAATCCAATACGTTGGATTAACGTTATGATATCGGGGGTATCAACATTCAAACGTACGTACGTACTCACCCTTTAGCAAGTTTCATGTAAATGAAACGAGACTGGCAAAACACAAAAGCAATTGAAATGATCAGAACCCAAAAGTGTGTTTTTAACACGAAATGTTTGATATATGTTGACAGTGCATCGCATGCCTATAAACAATAATAAAGTGTTTCTTTTTCTTTTTATATAATTGGTAATCGGTCGGAAAAAGTAGCACGGGGAGATGTTTCTTTAGTGGGTGGAGGAGATATATTGTTTGCAAGGAGTGGAGACCATTAGTCATATGCGTCCCCAAACGCAACAAATTAATTAGAAGCTGAGTCCCTTGCATGAGCAGGCCCTGCCTTTATAAGGACACAACAGCTGATCAAACAGTCACGCCAACATTACATATGCTCGTATGACTGTTAATATAATTTTCACCCTCTTATAGATTCACGCACTTTATTTTTTCTGAGTTCGCTACAATAGATTCACAGTCTTTTCCTACTGTAGCACGAAAAGAGAAGACAACCACATCCAACATTATATATGCAGCTAGGCGTTTTGGCATGATCGAGTTGATTGCAGTTTGGGGTATAAAATCACGAGGACCCCAATGCTCATTATCGGCAAATATATTCTTCGCTAGCTCATGCAAAGTCTTCTCAATCCCATGGAACCATGCACCCAACAAAAATATTTGATTGTTGTGCCATCTTTTTTATACTCACTGTATTACTGAAGACAAGAATATTTGAAGAATGTTGGAATTCAAAACGACACGACCCAATAAATCATTAATCCAAGGTTGAAAGTACAAGGTGGTGATCTAAATGTCGTTGATCAATGCAACTCCATACTATATATATATATATAACCCCAAACGAAAAAAATGCTGCTACGTTGAAAGCTCATGCGATATTCTAGCTACCAAGATCATTTAAAACTTGTAATATACCTCGATCATTTAAAAAATAGGTAAACCCTTAAATGATAATGGAACATGAGCAATTTGCATCTTACCAAAAAAAACATTAAACAGCAAGACCAGACGCGCGAGCTATCCCCACCGTCCAATAATGGTACGTTTTAGATACAATCATTTAAATATATAAATGTGATACCGATGTTATATCGGCTTTCATATAGGATATCCGTTTTTCTCATCATTTCTAATTCTATTCTTTAAGAACAATACAATACGTGCGCGACGCCGCGAACGCAGCGTCGTCTATGGCTAGCTATCAATATATATATATATAGTAGTTTAAAGAGTAAAAATACAAACGACAAATAAAGTACGAGAGAGTTGTAAATGAGATGATCGATCTCGTGTTGTATAAGAGGCAGATACGAAATATATATTAACGTTTAATTAATTATTTTCAAGTATAATTCGATTTATAGCTTTGGATTCCGTCTCATTATAAAAAAATAAAAATTTTATGTGAACTTTCTTATATTTTTTAAATATTTTATTAATGTAATTAATTATATCATTTTTTTAATATAAAATAATTTATTTCATCAATTACATTAATAAAATATAATAAAAATACGTATCAAAGGAATATAAATTTATATTTTAAATATATATAAAAGGAATGTCGCGTCACTTCCGGAACTCACTTCCAATTGACATCTTTGCCAACCCATTTAAACCTACCTTAGTAATCTATTTTGGACGCTAATGGAGTGCGTAGTGCGTACTACTTTGACGCAAGTGAGCCAGTGTTTAATGTTCTAATAAATTATCACGTCGATTCCCCTGAAAGCTGGCCCCACCTTCTTGTAATTTTATGAGAATCGACACTCCTAAATCTGGGACTAATTTTTAAAGTCCATCCAAGGAATTAACAGCTTCTTTTGTTTTCTTTCGGTCAAAAATATATACACGACTTTGTTCGTTGAATTAATTCCGTAGTTTTTTATTAAAAAAGAAAACCAGGCTTTTTATCTCTCATCATTGGAAAATCGAAGAACTCGTCCTCCTTTTAATAAATTATTAACATCGGTGTACATTTTAAATCATGTGTCATTCTATACGTGAATCATGCATGTGTCGAATTTGGTCGTACGTTTTTCTTAATATTGTACGAGTAGCTAGTACAAAAGAAGTGAGTCGTGACCAAATTTAAGCGCTTCAACTAATTTAATTAGGCCATGTTTAGAAAATGAATGTTTTATCTAATATCATCTTATCATTCTAATTTTCTTAAATTTCTATACAAAATATAATAAATAATTTAATTTTTTTAATTTTTAAAATAATAATAATATTATTAAAAATAATATTCTAATAATATTTTATTCAACTTTCATATCGACTGATAATCTCATCTTTAACTCAATGTAAAAATGCACCTTTTGTCTTCTCACTTGGGTATTCAAAATCTAAGTTCTTTAATTTCCAGGTACGTAGAACCGTATATACTAGAACTTACACTAGTAGCTAGCTAGGCACCTTGCTGGCTCAACTATTGGAATGTTAAACACAGATATATCAGATCACTAGAAGTTGACCGCGGGCAATCAGTGCGAATTATTAGGCACATGACAAAGATAGCTAGGTCACTAATTATATATTATAATGTTCCACGCATAGTAAAGTTATACAGTAGTAACCTATTTCTGGACCATACTGTACATATATACTGATCATGATAAATATTGATGTATGAATCG
This sequence comes from Carya cathayensis, assembly GCA_011037825.1. NCBI lineage: Eukaryota > Viridiplantae > Streptophyta > Magnoliopsida > Fagales > Juglandaceae > Carya > Carya cathayensis. The sequence continues at coordinate 125,752 of QGSO01000225.1, forward strand.
ATTGTATATAACCATGCATGCGGCCCATTAATCCAACGGACAAAATGCTAAGAGTTCCTTATTTTGGGGGGTCAAAGATTAAGTTGTACAGCAAATACCTAACGTATATGTCTTGCCTAGCTAGCTAGCTCCAAACCCCCTAAGCTGGAAAGACGGTTTCACCTAACTTTCAACAGCTCACGATAGCAATACCATATTAATGGACTCTTATAATGGCCCAAAATCAGCAAGAAAATGGCCATATTATTGGTGTAATATATACATATATATATATATTTAGATTAGACCCTCATGAAGTGTGACGTTCGTTAGGGCATAATTCTTGGTCTCCCCCAAATGAAATAATGGGAGGGATGGTCAAGGCAACAACCGGCACTGCTTTTTGTACAATAAATAATAATGGCGAGATTTATCTTCGAGGCGGTATGACCTACACGTCTAATTGATCAGGAGGAGGACGAGGAGGACTCATAGCTAGGCCAAAGAGGCGGTGGATGGGTTTTGAAGGTCGGTCGTTTTTGTTGTTCGATGAATATCGGTGCATGCTAATTTAATCTTGTGCAGCAGTACTAGTGGCTGGTCCACAGGCTCTTTGAGTGGCGTTTGATTATTAGGCGCGCTTCTGGCCTTAATAATCCATTGGTCAATCATCCGCATCCTGGACGTACAGTCTTCTTCTCCATGTTTAATTCCCCTGCGAAAAAATAAATATTGTTCATTATCTGCTTGCCTTTCTCAGATTTATTAGGTAAGATGTAGGTTGAATTCAATTTAATTTAATTAGTGCATATGCTTTATATAGTTTCTCTTCTGCAATTTCAACAAGTATGACACTTTCTGAAGTACTTTGCCTCCAATCTTCACGAGCTTCTTTACATATTGTTCTGTAGGATTAATGCACGTTCCAGACTTGGGGAGTTTCATGGATATATCGATGCTTGAACGTTGGAAACAAGTACATGCATGATGGGCAGTGGGCACAGCCTTCTTAACTAGATAGCTCCTGTGAAGTCGAGGTATCATTTAAAGCATGAATTCAAACTTCAAAAACTATTCTATGGATATTAGTAGAGCCTAGAGGGGCCCAATTTTGCATGCATCAATCCCGCAAGAAACAGGTTAAAACCCACTTCGAAGAATTTCAAACATAAATTAGGACATGATATATCGTTGTACTTGGACAAACTATAGCCAGCCTGAATAGAGAAATCAAGCAAACTTGTTGGGCGTGTTTGGAACTTATTTTGGGTTCGAGTTTAATAATATTTGCATAGAACCATATTAAGTACATAAGATATATATATGACATTAAGGAAGTTTCCAATGGGTAGTGAGTGTTATTAATGTTGAAGTGCAGTGTAGGGCCTCCATTATCCTACTAAGCCAGTCTGGGCCCCTATATTTCTTTGATTGTCGCTTTTATTTGCCCTTTTGCAATGGCCCATTTAGGGTAAAAATTGAAATGAAGAAATGTTACCAAGCCCATAATACCTCTTTACTCCGGATGTATAGCTCCAACTTGTCATGCTTCTCTGGGCCCGAGGACTTGTAAACAGCGCGGCTTAACCAGTAAGCAGTTTCATGACGTCAAGGCCTTCGGATTTACCTATATTTACCAATTCACCGAGCCAACTTAAAAGATCCCTTTAAATTCACATCATAATTTTAAAAAGAACAATTAAAATCTAGCATATTTTATTACATTTAAGGAATGATAAATATTGATGTGACATGTTTTTAATCATTGAGTTAGGAAAATAATGAAAATTTGATAAACTCCATAAACACGTTAAAGATTTATGTATAAGAGCATTGGCATTGGCTTCATCAAAAGCCAAGTCAAATGTAAAAATAGATGAATATGTGAAAAAATGGCTGCATTGGATTAGTCAAACCCATAAATGGGTAACTTTGAGCTACAGTGGTTGCCCCATTTCCTTCAAATATGAAGGGCTACTGTACACTCATCAAATGAATATTTTACTACATTTTAATTCATTAACTATATATATATATATATATTCATATAAGTTAATAAAAATAAATATATATATTCATATAAGTTAATAAAAAGCAAAAATATATATATCCATATAAATATATATCCATGTAATTGCAAAATATGAAAAAAAAATTATATTATTATTAAAATAATATTATTATATTATTATTTTGATGAATCAAATGGCTAATCCAATGTGGAATTATAGATAGGAATGTTTGGATTTATGGAAAACTTGTACTTTTTCATCAAATTTTAAAGATGACTTTGATGAAGCCAATACCAATGCTCTAAGGGATGTAAATCTTAGAGAGGAGTCTAGATTATATATATATATATATATATATATTTAGGTTTGTGGCGATCGATAGAATCAATGGATAATCAAGATGAAAAAGTATCCGATCGGCAAAGAGAATTAGGAAAAAAAAAACATATTTTATAAGCATACTCTTCTTAATACAATAAATCACATTTACTTTAGAATAAAATAAATAAAATCATACAGACAGTAAGACGAGAGATACAACATTTATAGAAGCAACCACTACCCTAATAATGTCGTCAGAATAGTATACCTAACAGGCCCTGCAAATTAAGACAGGCTACTTTAAATATGCGGAAGCAAAAGCAAACTAGCTAGCTAGCAAGCATGGTGTGGTAATGAGTCAATGAGGGTTTAGAGGGGGAAGAGTTATCATAGATCTATCTACAAACTGGTGGCGGACCTACTTGCTCCTCCTGCATACTGCACCCACCAATTAGTGTGTTTACCCCCAAAACCAAAGTCAATTCAATTTTTGGTGCCAGAAAATGAGATGTCATTAGCACACAGCTGGCCTTTTTGGCACCCTTTGCTTTCTGTCAGGGGGGTGCACAACTTGTTTGCATTACCCACATCACTCTGATTGCTTTGCTGTACCCTAACCACCCATATCATTCTTACACTTATTATTATACCCTTCCCCGGCCCTTTCCCCTTTCCAAATTATAACATTTCGAAGTTTCATAATCGGGATTGAATTTCATGGACTTTTAATGATTAAGAAACTAGAAAGATTTTGTAGAGCTGGATCACAGCCATATTGATGTGACACGCGTACGCATATAATTAATGTTTATTGATTTTATCTCCTAGAGTCCAGACAAGTGATAATTTGACAACTTTGACTCGGAGCATCTCAATGAATTAGTTAAATGTTAAGTTATTAAACCCTAAAATACTATCATAATAGATTAGTCAAAATTTAAATATTTGAACTTTAGCTACAGTAAACACTAAAATTATTTTCAAATTTACTTGCTACTATAGCTTCATCAAATATTTATTTTATCCATTATTTATTTCTCTTCATCATTCATTTCATCATTCCACAACTATTCCTACGGAAAATTCACTGCATACAACTCAAATAAAATAAATTATAAAATGGTAAAAAGTGATAAAATAAAATAAAATAATATATAGTTAAAAAATATTAAATATTTTTTTAATTATTAATTATTTTACCACTATATAATGAATAAATAGATAATTCAATATAAAAATTTGATGTGAATAGTCAAAGGAAAATTTATCTTATATTATTTTATTATTATATAATAATAAAAATAGCTATTCTAATGTTGTACTTATCTAATAATTAAAAATCAAAATTTATCTTATATTCATCAAAAATTTAATTTAACCTTAACTGATCCATTGCGGATGCTAATAACCGCAACTGTTTCAAAATTTACTATATATTTGATTGCCTCGTCGCTTGCATTGCGTATAATTTTAGAGATTTGAACCGATAAATGTTGGAACCGTGAACAAAAACTTGCCATGAGGCCCACTCGTCCAGTGTTGCCTACATAAACCCAAAATCCAGGAAAAACCTAAACCAATCACAGAGAGAGACACACATGCCTGATTCGAGAGAAGCCCAAATCATTACCACTTATGCCAGACAGGCAACTTCCGTCTAATACCCATAGTTCCTCAACTTTGTAAGTAGCCCAAACACAAGAAACCAGCAGCCCAGTAACGAGCATATATAGCTCTTTTGTTCTCTTTTCTTTCTTTTTTTTCTTTTTATTGAGAGATAGTGTTGTTTTTCTAACAGTGATAAATCTCTGTCTGTCCTGTAATAAGAATATTAATTTTGACACTGTGCAGTTGGAAAAAGATCGAACCGAGGTAATGGAAACCAACCCATGATGGACCAAGATAATGCTACCAACTGGAGTATTATTATGTCTATTGGCAATGATGAAAAGATGATAATGTGTCCGACTTTATGTACGTAGTTTCCTTTGAACAGAATCAATAGACGCTCCTCCCAACCCAAAATCGCACGAGCTAGGATAAATGAGGCAAGAAGATGCTGATTTTCTGGGCTCCCAGCAGGATTAATGTGATCTTCTTTTTCAAGCAAGAAAATATATAATAATTTGGAATAAGTGGGTCCATGTATATTCTCAGTGACGGTGATTTATTTTTGCATGCCATGAGTCTAGACCACTGAGATAAATCAGGCTCCCCATGTGGAAGGTAGAACATACCCACATGCAAGAACATGATTGTACTGAATTAGAGTTGTCAACTTTGGTACTTTTTCCCGTGCTTGAACCTAACCGTGCCATGCACGACCCCTTTTTTATGCCTTTATCTTCATGTTCACTTTGACACATGATTCATATACGTTCAAAAAGCAAATTAATTATGATTTTGATGCAACTTGTATTATTTTTTGAGGCAACAATTCATTGAAGTAGTTATGATTGATGGATGCGATCAAGAAGTTAATTTTTACTCCAAGTTGTTGCCTGCCTGCCACACTTTCTTTAAGACCCACATATACAGAATACCAGCAATATTTTTGCTGATTCCATGTGAACTGGTTAATGGCTCGCACATGTTTCACAGTACTGATCTCGTCTCTTTCTTCCTCTCTCATCCATGGAAAACTAAATTCTCAGCTTGCATATGCTATTAGGCGTGCAATGCTACTTTGGTTTTCTCTTTTTTAATGATTGAGAGCAAGAGAAGTCCAAAATGAGACAACTGTTGAATCATGCTGTTGAGGCATTAAATGGTAGCCATCCTTCCCCACCAGATCTATCATTTATTATATATATCTAACAATATTATATCATTTTTTTTTCTGCTTAGATTCATGAGGACGATATTACGCAATATTGTTGCACACATTCGGGATTATCTTATGCATTGTTGCATATAATTAATAAATATATATTTTTCGTGCGATTTTGCATCGATTTACGTAGACCTGTGTACATTTCGTACAGGGTTAGCTATTCGTACTTATTAAGGTATTATGAATTATAATATTTAAGTTTCTGATCACATTGCTGCCTGCTTGTACCCGGCATGCCTCTAGCCTCGATGGACAAGAATTTCATTTGTAAATTGCTCATCCTAGTCTTCCCCTAAAGTTGCGTTCTAATTATTGATGTGCTTACAATCAGTTGTCTACATGACTAGCTCCCTCGCGCTTGAACTCGATCAATGGTTATGGTACTGCCCACCACATAGCTAGGTTTTCAGTCCATAGCAATTGAAAACCTTGTAAGCTAGGTATATATATTTGACCGGAATAGGTCACTTTTTCCCCATTCTTTTTTCTTACCGAAAAGTACAAGAAGTAGAATATAAAAAGATAAGATAAGAAAAGGACAGCCACATTATCCTTAGAAAAGTTTCACACACACATATATATTCACAACAAAACCAGATAATAGCCACCCATTTTGAGAAAGAGATGCTTTTAAAATAAAAAAGATTTATAGTTATAAAGTATGTAAATATTATATAATATTTTTAAAATATAAATAAATATTAAATTTATATGAAAATAATAATAATTTTTTAATAATAAATTCTTTTTAAAAAAAAATAGAAAACTTATTTAGTGCTTACGCATCCATCGACACTATCAGGATTACTCAATGGGTAGTGATAGACTATCCATTTATTACTTATAAAAGATTTGGAGTTTTTTAATTTTTTAAAATAATTTTTTAATATTTTTAATCATTAAAAAATTAAAAGATATATAATCTTTTTAATAATTATTTTTTTTAATATTAAATATATTAAAAATTAAATATAAAGAAAATAATAAATACATAATAAGAGGATTGTCACCCTCCATTTTCCTTACTCATTTACTAACCGTCGGTGAGAGCACATTCGTCCAACTGGTGCAGCTTTGGGTAACGCGCTATGGTCAGATAGAGTAGCAGAATACCACATGCAATAGGACAAAGTGTTTTCATATTTCCTGCCTTCCCTTCACTTCCCTTCCGTCTCTCATAAATTATCTTTCTTTTGACTTCACTGTCTCTGTGGGATCCTTTATCCACAACTACTTCAACTACCTTTTACCGTCCTTGCTCGTATGCACCAACGCCCTCCCTTATCCATAAAATGTCGGATCATACATATAGGCTCTTGAATGTTAGCATTCAATTACTTTTATTTTTTGGGGGGTGATCACAAGCAAAATAGTAAAATAATAAAAGTAAAAAAATTCTACTAGTTATTCTTGTATCTTATATGATTTTTAATTATTTATTTTTTAAATTAAATATATAATATATGAATAATGGTTGAAAATTCATTTAATTTAATAAGAATAAAATTAAAAATTAAAAATTAAATATAATGTATATAGGAATGATGAGTATGATAACTTATAAATCTAACAACATAAAACAGTAGAGTCATCTCCTCAGCATTCATACAACACACTATATTTTATTTTTCTTTTTTTTATTCTTATTAAATTAAATAAATTTTTTTTAATTTTTATTCATACATCAGAAATTTAGTAAAAAGAAAAATTAAATGTGATGTGTGTTTGGTGATTACTAGAATTCAAAACAGTAATGTCGGTGGCCTAATACACCCAATTTCATTTGTGATACGATTTTGTAATTTTACTGGGAGCAAGAGGCAAACCACATTAATGGTATCTTGCACCAGATTTCAATGGTATAGCTACCCTGATAAATGTAATCTCTCACAGGTGTCATTTCCTGTAAGGGAAGACCACAGTATACTCCATACAAACGAGCGCGCCCTAATAATTACTTGGTTCACCGCAACTCCTCAATAATGTTCTATTTATACTCCCATCGCCACTCCACTATACTACTTACAACCCAACCCCTCGCCTCCTTCTCCTTGGTCCTGTTGTACTCTGTCTTTTTGAGGTGGGTAGGTCTACCGAGGGGGGTTAGTCTGTATCAATGGCCATGGCTAAGTTTGTTGCTGTTTTGATCTTGGCCCTCATTACCATCTCCTTTCTTCAAACAATGGTGGGTTTTTCTTCCGGAACTTTTAATTCTGAAGTGAAGCCCAAATTGAAAAGGAAGAAAAACATTTACTGATGCGGAGTTTTGTTGACATTTTATTTTCTCTTGTTTTGTTTACAGGCCATGGCATCTCATGGGCATGGTGGTCATCACTATAACAACGGAGTGAGCTCTCTCTCTCTCTCTCTCTCTCTCTCTCTCTCTCTCTCTCTGTGACATTACCACATTGTTTCTTTATCTTTTTGTATTTGGATCTAACTTGTTATGTAATTTCCAGGGAAAGTATGGACCAGGCAGTCTCAAGAGCTACCGTAAGTGGTTGATCTTCCCCTCTCAAATCGATTTATTTCTTCACCTACAAACTATTCCGGAAAATCAGCCATTTCTAAGAGTTGAAAGTTAATAGCGGCATCAGTCACCGTATATTGTTTTGAAAAAATCCGTTTTCACACCACCCTGACTCACATTGGCGAGATCTATTGTGCAAATGGCTTGGTGGGTTAATCACATTGAGGATATCCAGAATGAGAGTGGGGTGTTGTGGAAGCATGCATCACTTTGGGAGCCTCTTGTTCTGTCAGGCACACATTTGGGCCATGTTTGGTTTGGGGAAGGAATGATCTAGAAAGAACAGAGCATGAAAAGAAATTAATTGTTTGGGTTGGAGGGAAATTGGGTTCAGGAAAGGAAAAGGGAGGGACTCTCATTCTGCATTGGAATTCACTACTTCCCTCCCCGTTTTATTAGTAAATGCATCGGGACCTACATTTGTGCTTCTTTGGTCAAACTTGTTTTGACTGGGGTTTAAACTCGTTTGACGCTCTCTCTCTCTCTCTCTCTCTCTCTCTCTCTCTCTCAGAGTAGTGGAAATGATTTTGTTTCTCATGCCGTCTGTTTTCATGAACAGAATGCCCGTCGCAATGCTCGAGGAGGTGCGGAAGGACCCAATACCACAAGCCCTGCATGTTCTTCTGTCAGAAGTGCTGCGCGAAGTGTCTTTGCGTGCCCCCGGGGTATTATGGGAATAAAGCAGTGTGCCCTTGCTACAACAACTGGAAGACCAAGGAAGGAGGTCCCAAATGCCCTTGAACCAACCTTGGCTCAACTTCCCTCTTTTGTCTTGTTCCCGGCATTACCGCTAACTATTTGTATTTCTTTTCTTTTGAGATGGTGAGTTGTTTTGTTTGGTCTAAAGACTTTGAAAAACTGCTGTATCGGACAGTCACTCCTTGGGGGGTTTCACCTAAATGAGAGCGGCTAATCTATATAATGATATTATTATTATTATGTGAAATCTTTGGTTTCACTTTCACTACTTTCATTAATATATAATCTATATTTGCTCTACTTTTTCGTTTGTGGAGACAAATTTCCATACTTTCTGTTTAATTCATTCGTCGTCTCTTATTTTGTAAAATGTGAACCATTTAAAGCTTCTTAACGTATAATTATTATTAAGAACAAGCATTTTTTTTTTATCAAAAGTATTTTCAGAGACTATAATACCGACCATTGAGCTGTGAAGACTAACTAACCTGCTCTGATCCAAAACGAAAATGGGCTTGGGTTTTGTCTTTTGGTGCAACTCGGCTTTTGTATAAAAGATAGTTGGGAATACATCGGTCTAACCAGGGCGGACCCATATATTCATTCAATGGGCCCTTTGGGTAAGCTTACGGGTTACCGTTGGCCCAATCAAGAACAATTTAAAACCAACTTCAGTTCTTTGCTTATATATTATATTTGCGCTGGGAAAGAGTCACGCGATCATCCGAATTAGCTAAAGCGCAAAAGTTTTAATATTTGATTCCTTTACAACGGTTGTATCGTCTCACTCATTTTAATCTATTTAATAATTAATTATAAATTAATCAACAGAACAAGTCTTTTTATTTTTTAATAAAAGATGGAGGTCAAGCCTCCTTATTACTATTATAAATAACCCTCAAATCAAGATTGAGGAAACGTGGAACAATAAAGAATACACAACCTCCAAAAAAATCATCAAGGCCAAAGCAAAAAATAGACCAAATGTAACGTTTCTACCCATTAACAATTATGATCTGATAAAAGAACAACCCCCCTTATCTAAACGAAAATGGCCCCGAAGAGCGTGAGGAAGCTCAGCACTCTAATTCCAGCTCTTGCATGCACCCGCAACACCCATGCGAGCGAAACTATCTGCCAAAAAATTGCACTCCCTATAAATATGTTTAAAACGGTAGCGTAAACCATCTAACAGATGAAGTAATTCCTCCCAATAATCCTCCTAGTACCACAGACCACATTTCCTTTTCCTTAGCCATTCAATCACCAACATAGAGTCCATCTCAATCTCCACATTTTGCAACCCCAAAAAACACACTATGCGCAATCTTTGAATAAGTCACATAAACTCAGCAAAATTATTAGTCCAAGTGCCAGTAAAAATGGAGAAACCAGCAATCAATTCACCCCTATAATCGCAAATAGCACCTCCCGCCCCTGAAAGACCTGTGTTCTCTAAAGAACTTCCATCAACATTTAGTTTGGACTTATCAAGATACATAACTCAGAATCACCCAAGAGTATACCCAAGCAGCGTGACAACCAGACACAATGCATAAATTGCTAATATGCACACTGGACAGGAACCGTAGATAGAAATACTCTAGATGCTTATTATTCTTCTCTACAGTTCTTTTGTAACAAACTATTATTCCTTTTTCATGTATATAAGGACAGCACTATTCAATAACAAATAAGGAAGAATTCTTTACATTTCTGTTTTTATAACATGGCATCAGAGCCTCTCGACTAAACGTCCGATCCATGGCTTCCTCTTCTTTCCCACCCACCCCTTCCTCAACTCATCTTGTCACTACCAAACTCTCCTCCGATAACTTTTTACTATGGAAAGTGCAAATCACTGCCTACCTTACTGGTCAGGATCTTTTTTCTTTTGTCGATGGTTCCTCTCCTCCTCCACCCAAATTTCTTGAAGATTCAAACCCCAATCCGACTTTTCAAAAATGGCGTAGAACTGATCAGCTTGTTCTCAGTATTCTTTTCTCCTCCATTTCTGAATCCATTCTCAATCATGTCTTATCCTCCACTTCGGCTCATCAACTCTAGTCCTCTATTTCCTCCGTGTTTTCTTCTCACTCCCAGGCCAAAGACTTTCAAGTTAGATTTTAACTTACAAACCTCAAACGAGGTGATCAAAGTATTTCTGATTACTTTGGCAAGGTCAGATTTCTTGCTGATACTCTTGCTAACTCTGGTTCTCCCCTCTCAGATAAAGATTTGATTACCTTTGTTCTCAATGGACTAGGGCCCTCGTATGAATCTTTTGTCACTTCCATTACTATCAGATTGGCCCCACTTTCCTTCTATGAGCTTTACCAACCATTGTTTTTGGTACCGTACCGTACCGGCCGGTACGGCCGGTATTTTTCGTACCGGTCACTAGGCCGGTACAGGTATGGTACCTGTTTCGTACCGGCCGAAATACCGGTCGTACCGGCCGGTACCGGCCTATATTTCGGCTTGTACCGGCCGGTATTTCGGCCCTTTATCTTTTCTTTTTTTTTTCATTTTTTTAACCTATAATCTCATTTTTTGATCCCTAATTCATACTAGACTATTTATAATTTATATATACATATATATTCATGTATAATTTATTCATATATAGACTATTATTTTGAAATATATTTTATATATATATTTTTATATATAATTTATTTATATATCGATTATCCCGAAACGGTACCGGTACCGAAATATTTCTTTTCAGTACCTTGACCGGTACGCCATCCGGTACGGTATTCAAAACACTGTTACCAACTCCTTCTAATTCATGAAACCCGACTTGATCAAAACAAATCCTCCTCTATTCTCTTTGACCCATCTGTCAATTTTTCTTCTGTCACCCGTGATCAACGTGGTCGTGGTCACTCATGAGGAGGTCGACATGGACGTAGCCGTGGTTCTTATTCCCACAATGGCCGTTCTGGTCGATCACCCCTTGCTCAAAATCCATCACAGCGGTACAATACGCACCGCCCAGTTTGCCAAGTTTGCAATAAGGCTGGTCACATTGCCTTACAATGTTACCAGCAATTCAATCACTCATATCAATATGAAGCCCCGAAAGTTTTCTCTGCAAATTACTCGGCTCAAACTCCATCATCTGACTCGGTTTGGTATCCTGATTCAACAGCAACTCATCATATCACTAATGATTTTTCTAACTTGAATGTGTCTTTTGAAGCATATGCAGGAGGTGAGACAATTAAAGTGGGCAACGACACTGGTCTTCCAATACAATCTTTCGGTGACTCTTCCATTACTCTTAATGCTTCATCTTTTCATCTACGCAATCTCCTACATGTTCCTTCCATCACTAAAAACCTTGTTTCAGTTCTTCAATTCTGCATAGATAATGATTGTTACTTTGAATTTCACTCAACTCATTGTGCTGTGAAGGACAACCAGACTGGGAAAATCCTCCTCACCGGTCCGACGCGTGATGGTCTTTACGTCTTTCCCTCTCCTGTGTCTACTTCATCTTCTCCTTTAGCTCACATCGGTGAAAGAACCACTCTCGATCAATGGCACCGGTGACTTGGACATCCATCACTCTCCTTAGTCTCACATGTACTGCACACCAAGTGCTTGCCTCTTTCTCCCAATGCGTCCAAGTTCAAGTGTTCTCAATGTCCTCTAGCTAAATCACATCAATTTCTGTTTCCTTCAAAACAGGCCCAATATACACAGCCTTTACAATTGTTGTGTGCAAACTTATGGGGTCCAGCCCATCATATTTCAAGAAATGGTCATAAATATTATATTTCTTTCATAGATGCTTACACCCGTTTTACGTGGTTATTTCCCATTAAGCTCAAATCTGATGCTACTGAAATTTTTTCATCTTTTTTACCCTTTGTTGAAAGACTTTTGAATACCAAGTTACTTACTCTTTAAACGGATGGTGGTGGTGAGTTCAAACCTATCACCACTATGTGTAACAAACTTGGTATTTTTCATCGCTTCTCATGTCCTCACACTCATCAACAAAATGGATTAATTGAAAGAAAACACCGTCATATAGTTGAAACGGGCCTTGCACTTTTAGCCCACTCTTCACTTCCTTTTTCATATTGGGCTGAAGCTTTTGAAACAACGGTTTTTCTTATCAATCTTTTACCCACCCCGGTTCTTGGTAACAAATCACCATACAATTTGGTCTATCAAAAAGAACCCGATTATACTTTTCTCAAAGTATTTGGATGTGAGTGTTGGCCGAATTTACGCCATTACATTTCCCATAAACTTCAATATCGATCCACTCCTTGTCTATTTATTGGATATAGCATGATTCACAAAGGTTACAAATGCTTGGATGTTCAAAACAATCGGTTGTATATTTCAAGGGATGTTGTTTTTAATGAACATTCTTTTCCCATGTCCAAAGCTCAGCCCAAGCCCAATAAATTTTCCCTTGCATCTCAACCGGCCCTTTTACCCCTCTTACCATCACTTCTGGGCTCCCCATCACAAGCTCAGCAACCCCCTTCACTTCTCGGCCCAGGTCCACCAATATTACATCCACCCAACTCCGACCCATCTCATCCCTCTGAATCTCCAAAACCATCGTCCCTCCGAACCCCTTCTCTGCAACACGTCCCCGATTCATCAGCCTCCTTGCAACATTCCTCCTCGCTACCTCATGCGAATCGTTCATCCGAAAACCCAGAATCACCCCCTCCACAAATCTCCCAAATCTCTTCTCTGCCAGTCCTTTCCCACCCTCCTGACCCATTACGAAATCCCTCTGTACAGTCCCCTGTCAATCCGCCTCTTCCTCAGGTCATCCCTCCACGTTCCCCCATTATTACTCATTCCTTCACAGGTTCTTCTCGTCCTCGAAAACTCACTGATGGTACACATCCTACTCGACATTGTCTCACTGTCTCTGCAGGTGTTCCAGATGAGCCTTCGAGTTTCTCTGATGCAAACAAGTATACCGAATGGCAGGATGCAATGAAGGCTGAGTATGCTGCACTTGTCCACAATCAAACGTGGACTCTGGTACCCCCTATCTTTCAAACTAATATACTTGGTTGTAGATGGGTTTTTCGTACAAAAACCCATGCCGACGGATCCTTTGAAAGGATAAAGGCCCGTCTTGTTGCAAAAGGATACCATCAACAATTTGGTATTGATTATCTAGACACTTTCAGTCCGGTTGTGAAAGCCTCTACCATTCAGCTTATTATTTCACTTGTTGTTTCTCATGGTTGGCCCTTACGTCAAATAGACATTCAGAATGCATTTTTGCATGGCCTACTGACTGAAGATGTGTACATGCAACAACCTCAGGGTTTTATTGATAAAACCCGACCACAACATGTTTGCAAACTCAATAAAGCCATTTACGGCCTCAAACAAGCCCCCAGGGCTTGGTTTCATCAATTAAGTTCTTGGCTCCTCAACTATGGATTTGTTGCCTCTCGAGCTGACCCATCTCTGTTTATCCTGAATTACAATGCCACTAAAATTTATCTGCTCGTCTATGTGGACGATATAGTGATCACTGCCTCACAACCATCAGCTATATCAAATTTAATTCATGATCTTGGCATTGCTTTTCCTGTCAAGGACCTTGGCCCTCTATCTTTTTTCTTAGGAATAGAGGTTGATTACACTCCTACTGGCCTTGTTCTATCTCAAAGGAAATACATCAATAGTCTCTTAGCCCGTACTCAAATGATTACTGCCAATCCAATGTCCTCTCCCATGGTAGCATCTCTAAAGCTATCTAAGCATGACACGCCTGAATTTGATGATGCTACACTCTATCGTAGCATTGTAGGAGGTCTACAATATCTTTCTATGACCAGACCTGATATTTCCTTTTCAGTTAATAAGGTTTGCCATTTATGCACTCTCCCAAAGTTCCTCATTGGAGTGCTGTAAAACGCATTCTAAGATACTTAAAAGCCACTATCAATCATGGCTTATTTTTCTCCTCCAACTCTAGCCTCACTCTTCAAGTTTATTCCGATGCTGATTGGGGAGGTTGTCCCGATGATCGCAGATCAACTAGTGGCACTTGTATATTTCTGGGCAAACACCTTATCTCTTGGAGCTCCAAGAAACAGCAAACAGTTGCACGCTTCTCCACTGAAGCCGAATATAAGGCTATTGCTTCCTCTGCAGCTGAAGTCACATGGCTACAAACTGTTCTTAGAGAGCTTACTGTTCCATTATCTCAAGCCCCTACCTTGTGGTGTGACAACCTAGGAGCCACATACCTCTCGGCTAATCCTGTTTATCATTAAAAAACAAAACACATGGATATTGATTATCATTTTGTAAGAGACAAAGTGGCTGCCCATACACTCAAAGTTTCTTTTATCAGCTCCAAAGATCAGATTGCAGACATATCGACAAAACCTCTTGTTGCTGATAAATTTTCTCACTTCAGAACGAGTCTCAAAGTTGTTGATACTCCTTTGGACTCGAGGGGGCGTATCAAGATACATAACTCAGAATCACCCAAGAGTATACCCAAGCAGCGTGACAAGCAGACACAATGCATAAATTGCTAATATGCACACTGGACAGGAACCGTAGATAGCAATACTCTAGATGCTTCTTATTCTTCTCTACAGTTCTTTTGTAACAAACTATCATTCCTTTTTCATGTATATAAGGACAGCACTATTCAATAACAAATAAGGAAGAATTCTTTACATTTCTGTTTTTATAACAGGACCAACCTTCTAGAGGAGGAACCCATTGAACTATCTGAATATCAGCTTTCTTTCCAGGTTTAATAGGAAGCATCAAAACCTTCAAAATCTCCTCATCTTGCCAACTCAACTTTGAATGTCCCTTGATCTTCTCCCCTGCTACCACTAGCCAATACTTGATAGATCCCCAAACCGCCTGCACAGATTCATATAAGCCCTCCATTCTCGCCTTACAACGACGCAACCAAAGCCTCCAAGTGATAATAGAGGGAAAGATGCCAATAAGTTGCCCAACCTGATTATAATTTTTTGCATGCCGATACCAGCATTCCAATTTTTCTTTCCAAGTTCGGCCGTCAAGCACTGGCATTCCCAGTTGCAGAGAACAGGTGCACCAAACTTGTTTGGCAGAAGACCCCAGTGCAAGAATGTGGTTATGATCCTCATATCCCCCTAAGCTACAGCAATCACACTTAGAGACAAGATTAATACCAACTCTACTTATCCGATCATCCACTGATAGACATCCATGCATAGCCATCCACATAATTATTGACATATTTATGGGCAGCGAAGGATGCCCACATCCAATTCATCCAAGGTATTTTAGGGACACGAATACGTATACAATCCCATGCACTACGTGTTGAGAAAGTACCTTAAGCGTTCGGCAACCATAGAAGCAAGCACATCCTCCCCTACCTTAATTCTTCCCAGCAGCTCCATAATTTGATATGATTTTCTACACCAACCAGTCAATCAAAAACCTCTACATTCCAGCCACCTTCAGTTTTACAATCAGACAACATTAACTCCGGTAGCTCACTAACTTGCTGTTGGTCAATAATCGGACCATCACGGTGCCACTTATCACGCCAAAAATGATACATTCCCTTCCCTAACTTTCCATTGTGAATTTTGAAGAACAACAGACAAATTTTTCACCAACAATTTCAATAATTTAGATCCTTTTCTAGAGTTAACTAAAGTAATATGTTTTTTACCTACATATTTAGCCAATAAAAATTGAGACCAAATCGATTTACCTTGAAGAAGATTCCTGGTCAATTTCATATGTAGCAAAGACTACACCTCCTGCAAATTTCAAATTCCTACACCAGCCGACATAGCTCATCCCATGCATGCCATTTTTTTTCAACTTGCCATCTCAAACACCCTAGAAAAAAGTGCTCATTTGTTTATTCAATTTTTCCAGGACCACCTTAGGAGTTTGTAAAATAGAAAGACAATGAATAGGAATGCTTTACAGAACATGCTTCAGTAATAATAGTCGAGAACCACTAGAAAAAGTTAAGCCTTCCACCCCTCTAACCGAGTCCTCACTTTATTAATCAACCATTCAAAGTGAGCTGCAAGCAACCTTCCAAAAACTATAGGTACTCCCAAATAAGTGAAAGAGGATTTTCTCTTGTTTACCACTTGACCAAACCAATCTTCATATTGCTTTAGCACCTTTGATACCGCCCTCAACGAAGCCTTTCGTCCATTAAAAAAAATAAATATATCACCTGCATAGAGAAGATGGAAAATAATAGGAGCCCATCTTGGGTGATAAAATGGTGCAAACTTAACCAAACCGACCTGTTTTCTTAGCATTCTAGAAAAAATTTCCTCCAATATAATGAATAAATAAGGAGAGAGCAGATAACCCTGATGCAAACCTTGACCTCCTTTAAAAAAACCTTTTGGGATACCATTTAAAACCACAGGGAACTAAGGGGAGGTAATACATTGTCTAATGAGCCCACAAAAATGATCAGAGAAACCAAAGGAGCTTAAGACATGCATGAGAAACACCAAATCAATGCTATCATAAGCTTTAGCCATATCAATTTTCATCATCACATTTCCCCCTAGAGTGTTTATTCAAACCATGTATCATCTCTTATGTCAAACTAATATTTTCAAAATGCTTCGACCCTTAATAAAAGCATTTGTTCTGGGGAAATAATTTTGGCTAATAGTGGAGATAATGGAGTAACCAAAAATTTTTAGCAAACCTTATAAAACACTGAGCACAAACTTATAAGTCTAAACTTATCAAAACTTTCTGGATTAGGAATCTTCATAATTAGAACCAGAGAAGAGACAATATATGTTGTATGGGTCTCTCCAATTCTGATTCAGAGCAGACATGGATTTCTCCCTCTTCACATTCTAACATTTCCTCTGACATTGTATACAATTGATTCCGAAATATTCCTCTCTTTGCATTAATCTACAAGCAAACTCTATTCCACCTTATCTGAGGCCTCAAATAATTCAGACGATGCAATCTCTAAACTGGAATTATGGACTTCCCCACGATCAGCTCCCTCCAAACCCTCAGGCACCAACCTCTGAATATCTTGTATCTCCAAGAAACTTATTAGAACCTTAGGTTCTATTAGTGGCAAACTCTGCATGTTTTGTTCTTCAGTATTATCAACCTGCTTGGGGATAGTTACACCATCTATGGTTTTTCCTTCCACGTTCTTATCAACATGAATCTTGCATTTTTCTAGAATTTCCACTAGCACCACTTCCGTATTAATCCCTGATCCACCCACTTCCCCCGCTTGAAAAATCACAATACTTTGATTCAGCACTATTAAAGCTTCATCTAGGGTTTTCTTTTTCTGCTCTTTCCTAATCCATGCCTGATCATTATTTACACCAGCCCCTTTAGAATTTGAGTCATCCACCTTATGTTTCCCAATCCATTTACAAGTTTTATCATTATGCACTTGCATCTTACACAACTCATTTCATGTAAAATGATTGAATTAGCTTGTATAAACCATTTGACATGATTAACATAATTTCATATAAAAGTTAAAATCTATTGTAATGATTAGCCATTGTATCTAAAAAAATACAATACAACTACTTACTAATAAAAAAAAATCAAAATTTTTCAGATGTTAACCTATAATGAAATCAATATTACAAACTTAACAATAATAAATATGAGTAATAATCCAATATTACAAACTCGACAATAACAATACACGAGGATAGACACAAATTTACAAACACAACATAAACATATAAGCAAATTAAAAAATACCAATATTACAATCCAATAATAATAAAATTGTAATTTTGAAATAAAATTTAAATAGGGTATTGCAGGTTGAGCGGATTGACCCGTTTATCAGTCATGTCTTAACGGGTCAATCTGTTTTGATACGAACTCATTTATATCAAACTCAAATACTAATTTCATGTATTGTTCATATTGAGTTCACAAGCCGTAGAACTCGTATCACACATTGCCATCTCTATATGTAGTGTAATTGATACACTGTATTTGTATACAAGTGTCAAGTTGAATATGGCATCTATTTATTATTGAAAAACTAAACTCAAACTCATTTTAATTATATCTTTTCATCATTTCTTAAAGTCATAAAATACATAAAAATAAAAAAATAATTAATAAAATAATGATGAATAACATGATGAATATAATTTATCTTTATTATTAAAATATAGTCTAATTTGAAATTTAGGATTATAAAAAGTTGACGTGAAACGTTATCCTCAGATATGATCTATCCAATAAAATATGTATTTGTATGAATGGTCATTCCCTTCCCAATAGAAATAACAACTAGCAATGAAAAGCATTTTGATAGGCCACCGCTAGGACCCAAGTAAAAACATCCCGAAAGTTGACATAAACTTTATAAAAAATTAAGGCTTTTGCTTTTAATAAAGTCATATGATCGATTTTTCAAAAGTTGCTTTTTTTTCCTTCTTTTTTTTTTTTAAAAGGAGGGGCCGAATCCTTTATCCCCTTTTTTAGAGACGTGCGTGGAATTTGTGCCATCAGGGCATATGCGGTTGGCAAATTGCCGTTTTGTTAGAATGCCCTATAGGTGGGCCAAGAACTGCTGGCTTATTATATATATGAGACTTATCTTAATGCTGTTTTGATAGAATGCCCTGTAAGTGGGCCGAGAGTTGTTATATATGTGAGACTAATCTTAAACTGCACCGATATAAATACAATTAAATTTGCACATCTTCAAACTATTATATCACAATTAAATTTGTATATCTTTAAATTAGTATATTATATAATATTAAATGATTAGTAAATATTATAAGATTTATTTTATACGTCCATCTCTCTTTTATTTTAAACTTTAAAATTATTGATCGTTCGATCAATAACTCTAGTTTGATGTTTAGCGATATTGATCTTATTGACACATTATTTTCTAATATTATTTTCTGAAGATCACTTTTCTTTCATTTGAAATTCATAATATTTATTTAACATAAAATATAAAACGTTTTAACATTGTGTTTCTTAAAATGATTTATTTTTATTGGCCGAATACTTGAGAAAAAAAATTCGGAATAAATTGATAATTTAATTGAAATGGTTAGGACATGATTAGACATGTTAGACTAAAAAAAAAACACTATCAATTTTAGTCAAAATTGAGAATACTCCATTCCTTCAAAAAGTAGATACTAAAGTTGAATCTATATCAATTTTGCCTTTTCCGACAATGTTAATGCAACAAATGAACTTTAGTCTGTTCATGTGACCTGACCAGACCATAATTTTGTTTTAATTGTAATGAAAGCTAGGTATGAAACGAATATCCTTAGCTGGATTGGATATGTTCTTTTTCCATTTTTTACGTTTGTTTTTATTTGTGGAAATCATTTAAATGATCAGTGTCACCCTCAATTTTAAATATAGTATTTGATTTGGAGTTACATCATTGTTTAGTCATTGTCAAATTTAAAATTTGATTAAAAGTTGAAGTTGACATAATATAGCCATTTTTAGTAATAAAATTTTTGAAAAGAATTTAATAAAACTAATTTATTAATTATTTATGAATAAAATATAGATTTGATGAGTCAATAGTCACCCAAACCAATTCGACCGAATGTTGACATTTCGGCCTGAACTTGTTCGCTTCTGCAAGATGCTTCCATTGCGCACTTCTGAAACAATTTTTCCGAATGGAATCTGATATTTCGATCAGGGCTTTTTTTTTTTTTTTTTTTTTAAATACTACCATGGGTGGATTCGAATTTTGTTTCTTTTGCCCAGTAATTGAAGTTAGGTATCATGTATGGCTTCACCATCGTCCTTCGCTTTTAGGATCTTCTTCCTCACCAACGTAACAAAGAACATGAATTGCTTGGAAAGTGGCTGAACTAGAGGACCTAGGGTCGAGACTCCTGATTTTAGTTTTCAATGCTTTTCCGGCCACTACCATTAATTCTCGAGCGAGGGAAAATAAGAGATAACAAGGAATTGAAAATCAGTTGTACCCTAAAAACAAAAGCATAACTTTTTGACGAAATGGTAAATCGGATGGAATGAAGTAGAAGAGAAAAAGGTAGAAAGATGTCTTATTGGTTGGTTACCTTCGGCCTAGAAGTGAAGACTGGCCATATTTGGCAGTAGACATGATCGTCTATGAGTGTTTTGCCAATTGAGTTTTTAACCGACCATTCCATAATAATACGGAAGCAAAATGGAAGTATTTCGTTTTCATCCCTTTTCACGTTGGGTCGGTTAAACGGAATAATGGGAACTTTGGGTTCAGGTTGGGTTGGCTAATGTACAGTCCTACTGAGATAGTTGCTAGTTGACCCGTCGATGGAGTTGGTAAGTAAATAAGACTACTCCACAAGCTGCTTGAAATCGTTTCAAGTTCAACTCGAGCTTGGTTCTTTTATTAAATAAGTTATTCGTGAATACAACATCATGATTGATTATTAAACGATAATATTTATATAAAACTCGACTATATTCCTATAATTTCGAATAATTTTATATTTTTTAAAAAATTATTATCTATATATTTATAATGAAATTATTTTAATATTTATAAAACTAGAAAAAATCATGTTCCTAATACTAAACATATGGTTTGAATCTTTATAAATATAATCACTTATCTACTTATATAAAAACTTTAGAAAGATATTGGCAAAATAAAGTAATTTGTGATCAAACTAGAACTTGCTAGAATATTAAATGAGTTGTTCCTAAACATAAAATCAGACTTAATAAATAGTTTTAACTTAACTCATGTTTGAATAAAAATTAAACGTGACCGATTAATATTTATTTGGATTTGACTCATTTGTGGCCTACAGTCACGAGACATTGACAATTAGAAAGGCTACGTTTAGATGCTAAGGTAATTTTAAATGATCCGTAAATAGTAATGACAAAATAATAAATAGTAGTAACAAAAATAATGAATAGTAATTATAAGCTTAAAAATAATAATAAAATAGTCCCAAACCAGTACTTCACTTACCAACCATAGCCTTAGTTACAAAAGCTTGGACAATTGTGATAATCCAATGGGCAAATTGCCCTTAAGGCTTAAACATTAACTACTTTTTATGCACAATCTGTTTTTTATACACAACCTAATTAAATTACATGAACTCACACTCACACAATAGCATATTGGCAGTCCGTAAACTCAGTGAGTGGGACTATCTTTGATCTCTATGGGGCCATCTCTCCTGTCTTCTTTGCTGCTTCGAATAGTGCCAAAGTCATGAGTCATGCAAGTTGATTCACTAATTGTAGTCGTGGTTAACCCACTCTCACTTTCCATTTCTGACGCATGATCGCTATATACAACAGAGTGATATGATAACAAGTTCGGATAAATTATCCCACAAGTGGAATTGAGTTTGTCTATAGCAGCTTCTTCATTCTCTTGAAGATCCAATGCAAATCGGAGCTTTTCCATGACATCATCCATGGTGGGCTGATGGATCCCCTGCTCACGCACACAACCCTCTGCGACCTCCACATACACCTTGAAACTCTTTGGAGCTATCTTTCCTTTCAGATACAGATCAATGATCTTACCAATGCTCCCTCTGTCTATGCATTTTGTCGCCTAATTGGCCAAATTCCACTGCTCCTCCTCCAATTTTTGATCTAATGCTTTTCGAGCACATAATACTTCCCAAAGCACCACCCCAAATGAGTACACGTCAGATTTTTCTGCCAGTTTCTGACACCTTGCATAATCTGGATCCAAATACCCCTCACGTACCTTTTACCATGGTACTGACCTCAATGTTATCAACACTCATTTTGGACAAGCCAAAATCTGAAACCTTAGCCTCCCAATCTCGGTCCAACAGGATGTTGGTCGTCTTCACATCACAATGGATAATTGGATGCTTTGTGCCCGTATGTAGGTAGTGCAAACCACGTGCTGCTCCTATGCAAATCTTCAACCTCTCTTTCCATGGGAAGTGATTGCTTTCGATGTCATAGAGGTGGCGGAGGGTCCCGTTGGCCATGTAGTCATAGACGAGGATCATCTCGCCCTCCTCTTCTCAGTATTCGATGAGAGAGATAAGGTGTACAGGTGAAGTCTCGATCTCTATCCTGAACTCACATACACCTTTTCGTGACTCCCGATTCAAGCACTTGATGGCGACAGTCACAGTACCTTTGTCGATTAGACCCTTGTATACATTGCCGAAGCCTCCGAATCCCACAATTAATTCTTCATAGAAGTTGCAGGTTGCTGTTTTTATTTTGCCCATTGATAAGTGGTGGCAAAATTCATCGAGGGCCAACGAGGCTTGTGTCCCTTTTGACTTACTTTTGCTAGGGTTAGGCCAGCACCAGCAGTACTTCGATAGTGGAGAGCTGCATGAACCATAGCTGTTGGTCTTCCACCTTTTTTAGAGAATCATAAACCACATCAGAGTGAGCAATATAAAGAAGCCCC
This sequence comes from Carya cathayensis, assembly GCA_011037825.1. Taxonomy (NCBI): domain Eukaryota; kingdom Viridiplantae; phylum Streptophyta; class Magnoliopsida; order Fagales; family Juglandaceae; genus Carya; species Carya cathayensis. The sequence goes on from QGSO01000225.1 coordinate 148,578, forward strand.
CACCACTTCCGGTCACAATGATAATTGTGTTCTTTAACATGGACTCATGGCGCATACCTTTCGAAAACCGCAATAGAGAGCTCGTACGGTTAGGATTGGGTTCGGCAAGGGTTCTTCTTGTATCGCTCAATTTGAACACTTCCACAGCATTTAAGATGACATCGTTTATTGCATTGGTTTCTTTACCAGGGTGTAGAGCAATGAACAGGTTGCTTTTGACCTCAACGCCATTTTTTTGCATCATTACTACGTAGTCCTGAAACAATGGTACACCCGTACCTTCGCTCCACATAATTACATCAGCATTTTGCTCAGTTGTCTGATTATCTATATAGATAATGAATGGCCTTTCTCCAGCCATCGTTATTTCGGATTGTATTTCACATAAATGGAGCCTCACCAGATAATTGAATCCCGACGCAACGAGTAATCCCCATGTCAAGTTTGAAAGCAAGTTTATGGTTCTATTTAGACCCATTGACACTGCAGGCCGATAGACATCAGCAGGTGCTACATAATTTGGTATTGCTGTGTATCTGAGCATCAAGGATGGCTCATGATGGGTTATGGCTTTATCACTCAACAAATAAGATGGGTCTTCTAACCATTGTCTAAAGAAGCCAGTGTCAGACATCGGTGATATGGAAGCGCCGCCTACATTCAATCTATAAACTGTCTCGAGTGCCATGTCGGATGAAATATACACTCATCTGGTTTGACTGACACAAGGGATGCCAATTTCATATTTTTCTTGTGGCGAGTAGTAGAGGTAGTTTGGCATGGAGACAACCTCAATTGCATTAACGAAAGCGTAGAATCCATGATTGGTACTTGGAAATGGGACGAAGGTTGAATTCAATTGTTGTTCATTTTCAAGTATGTTGATGCAAAACTCTCTGTGAAGAGTCTGTTGGGAAGTATCATTAATAGTAGCAGAAGCACTAAAGTTGGTAAGTAAGGTGTATGAACTTGCTTTGACGGTGAATAAGTGCTAACACGTGAGTTGTCACCTGGGTAGAAGTACAACCGAATGAATTTCGGGCCTGGTGTGACTGGAAACATGTACTTGAATTGGAAATACGATTTGCGGGCAGTCATGTAGGGAACAGCATCGACGGGGGACTTTGATTTTGCTGTAGAGTTGATAATGGTAGATGTTTTATCATCTACTTCTTTGAGACGGTATTTGGAACCCACGTCTCCAATCTAGGTTCGCCCATCCATAGCCTTTAAGTTGTCAGAAGTGCCACAGTTGAGGGTATTAATCTCAGAGGAAATGTAGCGGGTTATAGGAGTAGCGATTGAGATGTGGCAAAGATTGAAGAATAAGAAGACGCAGAAGGTAGGTTAGAGCACAGAGAGGACGTTCCTCATGGCTGCAAGAGATCCTCGATTGTAACAGGTAATTGAGGGAGAAAGAGATGTGGAACCTAAGTACCTTGTTGGCCAGGGTAGTGGGTTGAATGCAGTGAATGGCAAACCGACAGGGATTTGAGCTGTGGGTTTTGGGGATAGTTGTGAGAGCAGGCACAATGAAGGGGTAAATTAGAACTGAGAAGCCATTTGTGGAACACGCCGATGATTATGAATAATGTATTTCCAAGAAAATTCCGAATGAATACAAGTATATACATTTGTCTGACCATAAAGTGACAAATTGACAAAGTGAAAGTAGTCACGATGTGTACCTATCCCATATCTAAAGTAGGACAATATAAGCTTACAAATAATATTTTTCCATACAACTAAAAAGCTTCCTAAAATCTCTTTCAAAATATATTAAATTTCTAAATTTGAGTATTATTCAGTTTCTCGCAAAATATTCTTCTTAAAAAGAAATACTTGTTTGTAAAAATTTCTGAAAACAAACCATCTAGATTTTGTAAAAACTTTCTTAAAATAAAAATACTTGTTTTTAAAATTTTTTGTATGCTTGGGAACGGGTCTATAAATAGTAATAAAATGGTTTGTGAATAGTAGTAAGATAGTTTGAATTAAGTATTTATTGAATTTTAGAAAAAGAGAGAAAAAAAGTTGAATAAAAAATATTATAAAGTTAAAATATTGTTATCATATAATTTTATTTTTAGATTTAAATATGTTGAATTATTTTTATTTTTTATTTTTGAAAGTTTAGGTGAGTTGTAATATTAGTTTGAAAGTATTTGTATTTACATGATATTTATGAAGAAAATGGGATGAGAATGAACGAAAAATTTTTGTAAACATCCCTTAAGATAGTCTTTTACTCAATTTATTTTCTTTAAGGCTACGTTTGGATGCTGAACTAAGTTGTAAATATTTTGTGAGTTCTATTGAGATGAGTTTAATTTTTTTAAATTGAAATGTATAAAATAGGTTGAGATGAGTTTAAATTTTTTTATAAAAAGTTAAAAAAGTAATAAATTCCATCAATAATTGATTTGAAATGAGTTGAGATTAATTAGTTTGATTTAACAACCAATCACAACCTAAATATTTCGGCTCTGTTCGTTACCTTGTCCGACCCAAAAAGTTGACCCGACTGGCAACATTTACTTGACCCGAAACAAAATGGTCTGTAAGGGGTTAATTACATTGCTACCCATTTTCAAACTGATCGAGTCGGGTAATTGCCAATTAACCAATTCTTCAAATGACGTCGTTTACAAGATTTCTGCCCCTTCTTCCGAATCATCTTCCCCCCATCTAGGGGTGCTATTTGCCCCATACAGGGCGGGGTAGCCCTCACCCACCCCCACATGGGCAAAGGGGGAGAATTCTTCCTGTCCCCTGCCCTCGGAATGCAGGGGCGGGGTACCCTGTTCCGAATAACGGGGTGTGGGTTGAGGGGAATCTGTCCGCCCCCCGGCCCCTTACTGGCCTAAGCAGTTTATGTGTATTTTTTTTACCAAGAAACAGTTGAAATGAGCCAAAAATGGTCCAGAAGCTTTTCTTTTAGACCCAAAAACAACTTCTGCGCCATTTTGAGCCCATAAAATTATAAGTAAAAATAATAATAAGTCTAAAAACCAAATAAAAAAAAAAGTTACATAAATAAAAAAAAAGTAAATAATATATACATGATACAAATTATATAATTTAAAGCAAATGAAATACTACGACAGACTACTAGTCTAATATCTAATAAACTAATAATAATAACTAAGTTATTATAAAATTGAAAGGCTAAACAATTACAAAATTACAAACATAAAAGTATCCAAGGGACATTGTATCAACATTACAAATCATTGAATATATAATATGAACAAATTACAAATGATTCAAATTTGAATATTCTAAAGATAGAGCTGTTTGAGTCTTTGATTGTGACATTTTGGACAGTTTGGGTAGGTAGTCATATTGTAGCGAAGGTAGACGTCGTCTCATGTATTGCTACAACAATTAATATTAAAATTAATACCGATGAATTCAAAATGAATATAAATAAATCAAAATAATAAAATAAAAACAATAATTACCAGGTGGTCCAGAACCAGACTGATCACCACCTCTTCCTTATCGGTCTCCTTAAAATCTAAAATATCCTGAACATGAATATCTTTTCTCATCGTCTAACTTTGTGTGCATATTAATGCCTCCATAGTTTTAGGAGATAGTGAACTACAAAAATGATCCAACATGCGCCATTCGGTACTAAAGGCTGACTTTGAGACGACAGTACTAATAGGGATGACCAAAATACAGCGAGCAATCTTAGAGATGATGAAATATTTCTTTGCTGCCACCTTCCACCATACTAATAAATTGAAGTCATCATCATCTTGAACAAGATCCCCTGATAAATAGTTGTCTAATTTCGAAACCACATTCGTAGATTGATGGACTAGTGTGGGATTCTATACGAGACTCTTAGTCCACATTAATCTACACTTCTTTGTTGGCCCGGTGTTTGAAGGAGGTATTGGGGTATGTGTATATGTAGTAGATGCAGTACCACTCTTAATCGTATTAAACTCATCATACAATTTAGCTAGGACATCTCAGGCCATTTCACCAATAAGATTAGCCCATGCCTGATCGTGCGCTAGTTTCAAACCATATAACATGCCAGAAAGTTTTAGATGGAGATAAAAAATAACAACCACATATAACAAAATATTTAGTCTACTCAAATTTCCCAAGACTTGTCATATTTGACCCTAATGGTCAATGCCATCCCCCATTCTTTGATTGGAACCCCTACGCATGTCTTCTAATTTTTCTTTCACCTTACATATTTGTTGACAAAACTCTTAGGATATAGGGTACAAAGAACCAGATAATTTCAATGTGACATTGTAAAAAAGCCCGAGAAAATAAAAAAAGTAGAAACTACCTCCCAATCATCATCATTAGACTTTCCTAATCCCCTGTGCTCATCAAAATATTTGATATATTGGATGTCTTCATCACCAAATAATTGAAAGGCTGTCTTATATTCTTGGGTCTCCTCCAACATCAAGAAGGTTGAGTTCCATCTGGTAGGAACATCAGTACAAAGACCATTCTTCGATGTTATGCCCACAACCTTCACAGCAGCCTTGAATTTCTTCAATCTAGAAGGAGAAGACCTCACAAATTTCACAGTTATTCTAACTCGTGCAATCGAGTCATCAACATCTTTCAACCCCCAAGTCACAATTATATTCAAGATATGTGTAACACATCAAACATGCAAATATTCACCATCCAAGAATGCCTTATTTGCCTCTCTAAGATAAGTCTTCAGATATCCCAATGCGACATCATTAGATGAGATATTATCAACTTAAACTGTTAAAATCCGTGCCAACCCACACTCCTTTATTACAGCCTCCAAGACCTTCCAAATCGTCTCACCCTTATGATCAGTTATTTGATAAAACTTAATAATTTTTTTTGTGAAAAATCATATCAAAATCAACAAAATGCACAGTCAAAGACATGTAATTCATATTTTAGATAGAAGTCCAAATATCGATAGTGAGACAAACTAGCAAACTCGCCAATTGGATTCTCAAAACATTTTTATCTTTTCTGAACATATTTTTAATATCTTTTGCCACAATGTGGCGAGAAGGAAGCGCAAATCTAGGTTCTAATTCTTGGACAAGTTATTGGAACCCTTTCCCCTCCACAAATTGAAAATGTAGCTCATTTATGATAACTATACGAGCTACCTTCATTCTACACTCATCGAGATTATACTTCGTATACCTCTTCAACGTTAGATCCCTACTACTCCCATCAGCCATTGTTTTAGTCCAATATATAGTCTAAATTGACTCTTCTCTAGTAAGGATCTTAATATTGGACTCTTCTTGCATTGTTCCTCTAAATGGACCTTCATCTGGGATGTACTATGTTTCCTATAGTGACATTCATATATTTTTCCACAATGATTACATTTATGTTGGCGGTTATTGGGGTCACCACCTTCTAGTTTGATAAAGTGAGAACAAACAACCAAAACAAGTTTCTTGCACTGTGTAGGCTGTGTGGGTTTGGGGGCAGGGCAATGTGTACTTCCCATAGGGGTTGGGCAAAGGTTAAGTTCTGGGGTAGGAGTACTGGCTGGAGCAGGAGAGCTATCATTGAAATCTGGATCTCTTTGAGAAGACATTCCTGATCCCCTAACATAATAAAAAAATTTTAAATTAAGCAACACAAGACATGAAAAAAATCATAATAATAGTATAATAAACCAAACAATAAAAAAAATGTTTTCTAGTTCTAAGAGTTTCAAACCTCTAAATAAATTTTGAGGTTTCGTATTGAACCCTAAATCAATTTAGGGGTTTCAATTCAAACTCCTAAATCAAGTTGGCTTTTCTGAACAATTTCCATGAGACAATCAAGGTGTGGATAGGAAAAAAAATTTGAAACTCACAAATTAGGGTTTCAATTGAAACCCCTAATTTAGGGTTTCAGATTTGGAACCTAAACTTTAGGGTTTCGGATTTGGAACCCTAAACTTTAGGGTTCCAAATCTGAAATTGAAACCCCTAAAATCAGCAAAATAGCAAAACAATCCTTTAACTTTCAAAAATTGTATTTTCATCCCTAAATTTTCACATGGTAAATCCAATAAAACACCAAATCCAGATTTTTTGAACATAAACATTTCATTAAGTGCATTTAAGACTAATTTCACACTTGTAATGAGTTAACTTGAAAATAAATACTTGGTTTATTTTTGGAACATAACTAACAAATTTGTTCATCCTTTTTTGTTCATGATATCTAGGTCCATATGTAAGATAAAGCATCATCTAATATCATACATAAAAAACCGAGACTTAAAACAAGTTCGTGTTGCTTCTTTTAGGCTTTTATTGCCTAGATCATCAAAGAAGCTAAAATTTCTAAACTTAAAACACAATCAAAATCACATTTTGAAAATATTAAGCTCAGAAAAACACACAAACTAAAACACATTTTAAGGGGAAAACCATATACATAAACTAACTAAGGCTAAACCATGACATGTATAAATTTTAGGTTGTATTCTAGGCTCTAATATCATTATGGATCTTAAGTAAAAATAATCAAACATGTAAGGTGATCCCTTTCCTCACTTAATTAGGTTACAAACACTTCAAACAACCCAATAAAAAAAAATCATATCTATAAACCTCTAAATCAATTTGATTTAGGGGTTTCAATTTGAAACCCCTTACATAATTTAGGGTTTTGGATTTGGAACCCTAAATTAGTTTAGGGTTTCAAATCCGAAACCCTACAAACTACCCAAAAATAAATAAAAATAAACAATTGGTTCAAACAAAACAAGACACATGCACAATTACAATCCACGAATCCACAACACACAAATTCACAAATTCTCATCCTCCATATATGATTCAACCCATCCTTTATACATTCTGCAATCCAGACCAAAAAAAAAAAAAAAAAAAGAAGGAGAAATAGGGACATAATAGTGGAGTGACAGAGTTTTACCTTCGGTAGTATCACGTGACGACGAGAGCAAAAGAGAGAGAGAGAGAGAGAGAGAGAGAGAGAGAGAGAGGAGAGAGAGAACGAGAGCAAGAGAAACTGAGAGAGGAGACCTAGAGACAGTTGAGACTCGAGAGACAGAGAGAGTTCGAGAAGAATGAGGGGGGGGGGGAACTGAAGACTCGTAATGAAACGATACCGTTTTGTCATGGGGCGGTGCGAACGGGGTGGTGTAGCGAGGTGCGGGGCCCCACTACCTACCCCTAGGCCCCATCTTCATTTTCATTTTCGTTGCTTCCGAGTTCCCTCTCACTCTCAGTCCCCCACTGCTCACGCCTAGCGGCTAGCCCTCCGTTCCCTCTCCTTGACTCTCCGTCTCCCAGCCTCACAATCGCGACTCACCCATCTTAGCCTGTCTCTCCTGCCACTGTCGACTTTCGCTCTTTGCTCTCTCTGTTTCGGTTGCCTCCCTCGTTTAGTCGTTCTTTAGCCTCCCTCGTTCTCTTAGTTGCCTCTAAGCTCCCTTGAATCTCTCATAGTCCTACGCTTCTGTGGTACGTATCTCTCGCTTGCTTTCTCAATATTTCTCTCTGAACTGTTAGGGTTATTGTGTTTGGAAATCTCTGGGTCGATCTTGGTTATGGGTGCAAGCTGCTGCTAGGTCCACCTTTTTCAATGAGTCTGACTCGATTCTAACTCAACGAGTGCCCATTTCAAGTATATAGCTAGAGATGGACCTCCATATTGGTATTTTATTTGATGGTGCTGGCATAACTCAATATTCCAGCCATGTATATGCTTGATTGCAAATTTCTTGCCAAGCAAGATTGTTTGTGAACATAAAATAAATGCATAGGCACTACATTGTTCATTGCTATTTAAGGGACCCAAAACGGTGTGGATCCACAATCTTAAGCAAGTTCCTCAGGTCCTGATGTTTCTTATTTTTGGTACAGTTACCAGGGTTGTCTTTGTCTACCAGTTGGGTTGCCTCTGGCAAATCATTCTTGGAGCTCCGGATACCCCTTTTTCATTTATATTCTTTCCCATTAATGTTGGCCCTTGGGCTTATCCATCGGTATCTCGGCCTCGACTTGAATATCGGAGCCTAAAACTGGGCCCACATTCGCTTTGAAAACACACAATAGTTTCAATTTCCCGCCAAACCCCCTCCACCATGTTTTTCCAGTTTATATCTAACTTTTTTTTGTTTGGGAGAAATGTTAATTTGTAGCGTCCGGATTCCATTTCTCGTGGAACCGGAAACAAAAGCTTAAGGAGGCAGAGCCAGCAGTTAGTTGACTCGGAAAAATGGGGATGGAAGCGCACGACGAGTTGATGGCCGATGGGTCGGACTCTGTCGAGAGAAGATCCCAAGCCCCGAGGCTGTTCATCAAAGAGATGGTCATGAGGAACTTCAAATCCTACGCGGGCGAACAACGCGTCGGCCCTTTCCACAAGGTTAGTGTCCGTATTACCTCTTCTTCTCTTCTCTTATCTTATGAGGAAGTCTGATTTTAGTAGCATATTTTAGAAACTTAGGGTTCAGTTTGGATGCTGAAAAAACGGTTGGGAAATTAAGGAAAGTTTGATATTGATATGATGCAATTTTTTAATTAGCTCCTATAAGTGGAGAGGAGTTCTAGTAAATTCAACTGAGAAAATACTCGCGCCTGAATCTGTTTTAATATATGTATGCGTGATGACCCAGAAAAAAAATGCAAACTCTCTCGCTCTTTCTAACCTCTGCAGTATTTATAATTTTCGTTTCTTTTTTTTGGGGAACCAGAGCTTTTCAGCAGTGGTTGGACCTAATGGAAGTGGTAAAAGCAACGTGATAGATGCAATGCTGTTTGTATTCGGGAAGCGAGCTAAGCAGGTTCAATGGACTTAGTTTCTCTACCTTCGTAATTTATGTATAAATAGTTTATAATTACTCAGGAGAATCCTTTACTATTTCTTTAATGAGAAATTATGGGTCCTTTACTTCTTGAGCTATTATAGATACTTCATTCCAGTATTATTTTCTGGTTGGGTTTGCTCTTTGTGTCAACATTTCTTGGATTACTTGCACAGATGCGACTTAACAAAGTTTCGGAGCTCATTCACAATTCAACTAATCACCAAAATTTGGAGAGTGCTGGTGTTTCTGTACATTTCCAGGAAATCGTTGATCTGGTACCTGAATTCAACTTTTTTTAGATGGGTTATGTTGCATATAAGTAATCTCTTTTATTTTTTCTATTTTCCTTTGTTTCGTTGCTGGAAAAAAAGGTAAGAATAAATGAAGTAAATTTAACTTAAACCATTCCGTTTTCTGAGTCTGGCGTGTGATCTTTGTTTCCTGTAGTTATCATAATAAATCTATTTTTTTTTATATGTTCGTACACGATAATCAAGTGGAGAATTTTAGGGATTTTAGTTTCATAAACCTGTTTTCAATTATTACAGGATGATGGATCATATGAAGCTGTTTCAGGGAGTGACTTTGTGATTAGCCGGGTTGCCTTTCGTGATAACTCCTCTAAGTATTATATCAATGACCGTCCAAGTAATTTTACTGAAGTTACCAAGAAACTGAAAGGGAAAGGAGTTGACCTTGACAACAACCGTTTTTTGATTCTTCAGGTTCGGTAGTTCTTGTGCAGTGTTTGTAGTTTGAATAAGAAGCTTGTTTCTATGTGTTCTGGAATTTTCTTGTTGGGTGTTGCCAGGGTGAAGTCGAGCAGATTTCACTTATGAAGCCAAAATCTCAGGGACCTCATGATGAAGGTTTTCTTGAATATCTCGAGGACATAATTGGGACTAACAAGTATGTTGACAAAATCGATGAATCATACAAGCAGTGAGTACATTGTCTACTTCTTAACTCAGTTGAATGTTTGCTTTCCTATTCCTGCTCAATACATTGGCTTCCTATTTTCCTATATGTAATAACTGATTACCTGTATTAGTGTTAACTACAAGTACGAATTCTTAACTATCTAAAAATTGTAAGTTACTTGAAAAAAAGCATTGAAAATTGAAACCCAAGTAATGGAAGTATCATTTGCAACTGTATGGCTTATAGGGTACCCTTTCTGTTGGTCTCTAAAACATATTAATTCAAAGAGCCAACTCTTTGATTTCACGATACCCAGTGTTCTTCATGAGTTTGAGGTGTATCCTCTCAGATGGTGCTGTACTGCTGTCCTTATCAAACTGGATTTATTATTTATTTATTATGTTAAGATATATTTTCCTTTCCCATCACTTACCAAATATTTCCGATCCTATACAGCTTTTATACATTCTGTGCAGTTTCAAATATGTCCTCACCTTTTCTGCTCCTTTTTGGTTCAAATGAGTTTAACATTCCTGGTTGCACTTTGTCTATTTCTGATACTTCTTAATGCTCCATTGGTCTCACAGGCTAGAATCGCTAGATGAGAGCAGGTCTGGGGTGGTGCAAATGGTTAAGTTGGCAGAGAAAGAAAGAGATGGCTTAGAGGTAAGTAGACAGTATTGAACATAAACCCTCTTATGTTTGACTCATCAATTATACTTATAAAAAAAAAGTTTGACTCATCAATTAAATTTTTGTTTACCAATAAAAAAAGTTTGATTAATCTGTTCTCATATTTTATGTGACAGGACGTGAAGAATGAAGCAGAAGCATACATGCTGAAAGAGTTGTCCCTTTTGAAATGGCAAGAGAAAGCCACTAAATTGGCCCATGAAGATACTGATACAAATATGGTTGAATTACAAGCAAATGTTTCTAGTTTAGAAGAAAATCTGAAGACTGAAAGGTATATGCTTCTACATCTAGGGATTTTACTATATTTAGTTGAAACAAAAAGTTGGACCTGATGAAACTTTGACATCTTAAATTAGGGAGAAGATCCGAGAAAGTAATAAAATGTTGAAGGAGCTTGAAACTGTGCACAACAAGTACATGAAGAGACAAGAGGTCAGCAGAGTATTTTTTTTTTCCATAAACTAATGCCTTGCATACCCTATTGAAATTGTCATTATAATATTATATGATTGTCTCAATGTGAGGAAAGTATAGTAGTATATATTTTCAGGTAATGTGCTTGCCACTCTTTGAAATGACATGTCTACATTGAGTGTAATTGCACGAATTCAATTTGTTTTTACTTGAATAACTTCTAATGTAGCTTATGTTTTGAATTATTAGGAACTTGATAATCAACTCAGAAGTTGTAAGGAGGAGTTTAAGGAGTTTGAACGCCAGGATGTCAAATATCGGGAAGATTTGAAGCACATGAAGCAAAAGATCAAGAAACTAGAGGATAAACTGGAAAAGGTGAGGAAAAAATTGTTTAGGTGAACTGAGCACACATGTTTTTACCTTTTGACTTCCCATTTCAGGATTCATCAAAGGCTGTTGACTTAGAAAAGGAGTGTGAAGACTCGACAAATCTGATCCCTAAATTTGAGGAAAATATTCCAAAACTGCAAAAGCTCTTGCTGGATGAGGAGAAAGTCTTAGAGGAAATTAAAGAGAATTCTAAAGGTAATTTTCTCTTTTCAATCATGTAAGATTCATTACATTTTTTGCAATTTATTGGAATTTTCAAACAGAGTTTCTCAAGTCACAATTTTTTTTTTTAAATTTTCTCTCTGTAAATGCCATTCCTTATAGGGCAAGTAAAACTTTGGCTATTTGATTATTGATAATGAGTTCATCTGTCAAATTGTCTAAATTCAAAAGCAAGACAAAATTACATAACATTGAATTATGATATTTCGAGTTTGCATGGTGACATATATGATTCATATGGCTTAAATTACTATGCAGGGTACACCTGTTTTCAAAAACTCTTTATTGATACTCTACTTGCATTTGGAAGTTATATTTGCTTTTCAATTTTATAGGGAATCTCAGTATCATTTTTAGGTGGTGGTAGGACTTGGATTTTTGGATTTATCTTTTTCGCATGCCTCACTGTCCGAAATGGTTTTTCCCTCGAAATCATCAACACATTTCAAATTAGTGTCGGTTTGTATTGGCTTTTTTCTCCTAAAATTAGTTGATCATCTGTGTTCAATTCATCCTGGGTGTACACAAATATTAGGCCTTTGGTTTTGTTTAATGCATAGCTTCTTTAAGAAATGAAGGACCTGAAAGCAAAATATTTCTTCCTTAATGTTTTCCTTTTTTGGTTGAGGAGAGAGAGAGAGGGGGGGGGGGGGGGGGGGGGGGGGGGGGGGGGGGGGGGGGGGGGGGGGGGGGGGGGGGGGGGGGGGGGGGGGGTTAAGTAACTTTTGAGCCCCAATTGCACACTGTTCCGATTCTGCTATTACAATTATTGTACAGAATAATGCCTCCGTCCCATTCCCTGTCCATTATTCTTAAGGTTTATGTAGGAATTGGTCATACTTTGATAGCTGTCTATTCTAACACCATAATTGGACAATCAAAAAGAAAAAAAGAAGAAGAGAAAAACCATTTGCTCAAACAGCATATACAGGAACTATTTCCATTTTTTTTCCCCATGAGATAGGAGCATAGAACCAGGTAAAGAACCAAGAAATTTCTTGTGTAACTTGTTTTTTTTTTTGGTATCCTATGTATTTGGGGAATGGGGTGCTATTTGCTGAAGAGTTAATCCCCTTTTGATGTTATATGAAATGTTACTTACCTGTGATTGGTTGGTAAGCAGTTGAAACTGAGAGATATCGTGCTAAGCTCGCACAAGTTCGTGCTGAATTAGATCCTTGGGAAAAGCAACTGATTGAACATAAAGGAAAACTTGAAGTTGCATGTACAGAAAGCAAGCTGTTGAGTGATAAGGTGAGGTTGGTGCTTTGATATTGTCTTGCCAATTAGCTTTCACATATGCACTAGCTATTTCCAAGTGTCCCGTATTTTCCTTTTCTCAAATACAAGTGGAAAAAATTGCACCAAGCATCTTCATTTTTGTGATATTTGAAAGATGAGTTCCTTTTAATTACTGAAGTTTAACGTGATGGTTATTATGGTTTGACTCCTAGAAGACTTGCATCCTCTTCAATTGACTATTGGAGTCCATCCAGTCTATTAACGTAGATATATCAAACAAAAATTCAGAGTTCTGATTAGGGCCTACTACTGATATTTGATATTCATACCGTTGAGATTGTCATTTAGTTGGCTGAAAGCAATGGTTGAATGTTTCAGCATGAAGCTGGTCGTGCAGCATTTGAAGATGCTCAAAAGCAGATGGACAATATAGTGGGGAAAATAAAAGCAAAAACTGCAAGCATTGCAAATATTCAATCAGATGTAGGAAAGAACCAGCTTGAGGCATTGGAAGCTCGTAAACTCGAACAAGTATGTGTTTTCGTGATGACCATTTAAATTCAAGTTCTCTTGTTTTACATATAGGGAAAATTATGATGGCATTTGAACCTCTTGCAGGAATGCATCAAAGAACAAGATGCACTGATTCCTATTGAACAAACTGCAAGACAGAAGGTTGCAGAACTAAAGTCTATCCTTGACTCTGAGAAGAGTCAGGGATCAGTTCTGAAAGCTATCTTGCAGGCTAAGGAGTCCAATCAAATCAGGGGAATATATGGTCGAATGGGTGATCTTGGTGCTATTGATGGTATGTCTTCTTCTTATGATTGAATATATTATCTGTATTTCTTCTTTCCATCTTTTCCAGCTTCAGTCAATAACCTTCTTAAGTCTTTCAACTTGAGTGAAAATTGCAATCAATCAATACCTAGTGAAATTATTTTTGGGTTGGCATTTCCTAACATTTCTTTTCCTACATGTACAAACAAGTGTGATTTGCGATTGTTGTTTTGTGAACGTTTTATTTGGTTTAGTATGTTTAATGCATCTCAAGTACAAACAACAGCACTGATTTGCATTTGCCCTTTTCTTTCCAATTCTTGGTGCAGTATGTTTAATGCCTCACAAGCTCAATATTTTCTTTAGCCTATATTGCAGTGATGTCATACTCCATACATTTTTATCAGTTTATTTCCCGGTGCTCACTTCCTTGTGATTGTTTAATTGCAGCAAAATATGATGTTGCTATATCAACAGCATGTCCAGGACTTGACTATATTGTAGTAGAAACAACCAGTGCTGCACAAGCATGTGTTGAGCTACTTCGGAGGGAGAATCTTGGCATTGCAACTTTCATGATATTGGTATCACTTAAATATTATATGATTTGCAGGAACTTATACTGCCCAAACACCTACTTTAATGTTTCAAGTACTTGATATGCCTTGTTTACTGTGAGTTTGAGTTCTAGACTGGTTCAGTTGGGTCCTTGAAACTTTGAAAATTGTCAGAATGTGATGACAGAAATCTTTGAATCTTTTGGACTGAAATGCAGATGATTCTGTATGCATTAGTTTGATATATCCAGTTTTTATACCACTTTAGTTTGAAATTATTGTAACAAAAGAAAATATGGGGACGACAAAGCTAATACTTACCTATTGTTACAAAAGTTTATTCTTAACATTCAGGAGATGTGCAGCTAAAAGTTCACCATGGTCAAAGTGGTTTTGAAATTTTAACAACAAAACCTTCTAGGAATTTAAAGCCGATCAATTTATTAAAGGATGGTTCAGGTTTGGTGGCCACTTAGTTGTTAATTGTAGGCAGTATACTCTTTTGTCTTTTCCTTCATATACAATATACCCATATATTTGAATAATACCACTTGAAGACTCATAAAACTACGACTATTTTTTTGTTTTTTTAAACTTCACATCCCAGGAGAAGCAAGTTGCTCTTTCACCCAAGTTGAAGGAGAAAATAAGCACTCCAGAGGGAGTTCCACGCCTTTTTGATTTAATTAAAGTTCAGGATGAAAGAATGAAGCTTGCCTTCTTTGCAGCATTGGGAAACACTGTCGTAGCTAAGGATCTTGACCAGGTAGTTCTCATTTTCATTTAAATCTGAGGATTATTCTCCTGATTTTTAACTGTAAAAGAAGACATTGTTATTCTCCTGATTTGGGGGTTGTTCCTATATCAGAGAGTATAATAGCCAATTTTAGACACTAAGTGGTCCCTAGGATTTTGTATGGTAGATTGGAGAATGCCCATTATGGTTCAATTCATTTCAGCATTTAATTAGACAACTTTATCAATAAAAAGGCATTTATTTAGATAGCTTATGTTTTCCAATTTTCAGGCAACACGTATTGCATACAATGGAAACAAAGAGTTTCGACGAGTGGTAACACTTGACGGTGCACTTTTTGAAAAATCTGGTACAATGAGTGGTGGGGGAAGTAAGCCTCGTGGTGGTAAAATGGGGACATCTATTCGAGCTGCAAGTGTGTCAGGAGAAACTGTTGAAAATGCCGAGAAGGAACTGTCTACAATGGTTGAAAAGTTAAATAGCATTCGGAAAAGAATTGCCGAGGCGGTGCAATGTTACCAGACATCAGAAAAAGAAGTTGCATTCTTGGAGATGGAATTAGCTAAAACCCAGAAAGAGGTATTGCTCATTCAGGGACTTTGCAAGGGACCTTTTAATAGATATATTTGAGGGAATATGATGCATTTTGAAGTTTTGTTTGTCAACAGATTGACAGTTTGAATTCACAACATCATTATCTTGAAAAACAACTTCGTTCCCTGGAGGCTGCATCACAACCTGGGAAGGATGAGCTTGATAGGTTGAAGGAGCTTAAGGAATTAATTTCTAATGAAGAAAAGGAGATTGATAAACTCATCAAAGGGTCTAAAGAGCTGAAGGAGAAGGCCCGTAATGAACTTTATTTGGTTCTGTTGTTCTTGCATGTTGCAGCATAATTATTACTCAATAAAATTTAGGCTGGTTGCATTCCCTGTTTGTGGTTGATGTTCTGGCTTCCCTACTATGTTGCCTTTTTGCTTATTATTTATTTGTGAAGGACATTGCATTATGATATCTCAGTTGGTTGACTTGTGCTTAATTTTCTCGGCTATAGGCTTTGGAGCTTCAGAATTCTATAGAAAATGCCGGTGGTGAAAGGTTGAAATCACAGAAGTTAAAGGTCAATAGGATTCAAGCTGTAAGTATGTGAAACACTATGAAACATCCATTACTACAATTGAGTGAGTGCTAATTGATGCTACTGAACTGTTAGGATATTGACAAAAATAGCACAGAGATCAACCGCCACAGAGTTCAGATAGAAACTGGTCAAAAATTGATGAAAAAATTAACGAAAGGTATTGAGGACTCAAAGAAGGAGAAAGAAAGACTTGTTGAGGAGAAGGAGAAATTGAGAAGTGTCTTCAAGGAAATAGAGCAGAAAGCTTTCATTGTTCAAGAGAATTATAAAAAAACACAGGAGGTTTTTTATTTTCATCTTTTATTTTTATTAGAAATTATTGTAAAACAAAATTTTCTCTTACTGTTAAATGACTTTTTGTTTTCCTCTGGTACAGCTGATTGATCAACATAAAGATGCGTTAGATGAAGCAAAATGTGATTACAACAAAGTGAAAAAGACTGTCGATGAATTACGTGCATCTGAGGTATTGTGCTAATTCATGCATCTTTATGTTTCCTCTTGTCAGGGTGTCATGTTTTCTGTAACATTTGTAAGATATGATGGTACAGGTTGATGCTGACTACAAGTTACAAGACTTGAAGAAAGCATACAAGGAGTTGGAATTGAAGGGGAAGGGTTACATGAAAAGGCTTGATGATTTGCAAACTGCTCTTGCAAAGCATCTGGAACAGTAGGTCTTTTCTGGATAACTTTTTGGAAATGGGTTTCTATGATTTTGAAGGATGCTTAACATCAGACACTGGTTGCAGAATTCAGAAAGATTTAGTGGATCCTGAAAAGCTTCAGGTGACCTTGACAGATCTAAGTCTCAATGAGGCTTGTGACCTAAAGAGTGCCCTTGAAATGGTAGCATTGCTGGAAGCCCAACTGAAGGAGATGAATCCAAATCTTGATTCAATCTCAGAGTATGACTTTTTCTGTTATTCTTTATATCCATTTAAAGTTAAGTTTACCTCTTCAGCACTACACTGCTAACATCATATAACCGTTAGATTTCGGAGAAAGGTTTCGTTATATAATGACCGAGTTGAGGAACTAAACAAGGTCACTCAACAGCGTGATAACATAAAGAAGCAGTATGATGAATGGAGGAAGAAGAGGCATGCTCATTCTTCTTTACTTTGGTTTCTGATTTGTGGTCTTAAATATCCACTTCAGTTTTTTGGTTTTTTACTGAACGGAATTCAGTATCCTACAGATTGGATGAGTTCATGGCAGGATTCAATGCAATATCGCTGAAGCTGAAGGAGATGTATCAGGTTTGTGAATGGATCCCTCTTGCACAAATGTTAACTGAATTATAAGCTCTGCTGTCTTATTTTTTGAGCACGACTTGAATGTGCATTAAACAGTTTGAAGTGGAGGTGTTATGGCTGGAGCCATTTTTATCATGGTGCTGACTTGTCTGCCATTGGATATTTTCACTTTTGATAAAGATTTAACAAAGTGGAATTTTTGTTGGTGGGATGGACTCTTTAGGAGTTGATTAGGATGTGTGAGATATTTTCTACAGTTATCTCTAGGTTTGGGTTCAGCACAATTTGTCCAAGCCATATCAACACAATTCCTATTTAAAAAATCTTACACCTTTGATGCTGCTTCTCCGTTTGCAATCAGTTGGGGCCTTTCATTTTGATGCTACTTGTGGCATCCCTTTTATTTATTTATTATTATTATTATTTATCCTAGTGCTCTATGCATCTGGTAATTAGTGATTGTACCATGGTTTTCATAAACTTGCAGATGATCACACTTGGAGGCGATGCAGAACTTGAGCTAGTGGACTCTTTGGATCCTTTCTCTGAAGGTGTTGTTTTCAGTGTCAGACCACCAAAGAAGAGCTGGAAGAATATTGCAAATTTATCGGGTGGTGAAAAGGTTATATTGCAGTATCATTGGCTTTTCCCCTTTTTCCGGCCTCTGATCTCCTAGGACAAGAATTCCTGAAAGTAATATAATTTTGTTATTTTTACGTCTTTCAGACACTCAGCTCACTGGCCCTTGTTTTCGCACTTCATCACTACAAGCCAACTCCGCTTTATGTGATGGATGAAATTGACGCTGCTCTGGGTAATTTTCCTGTATCCTCTTTCATATGTGTATATATATATTTTTTATCAACATCTTTCCTTTTACCCGTTTGTTCTCCAGTCGCTCAAGTTCCTTCCATGTGCAGACTTCAAAAATGTTTCTATTGTTGGGCATTATGTGAAGGACAGGACAAAGGATGCTCAGTTTATAATCATAAGGTAGGTTCGGTGACCTCTGGCGTTTCTTGCGGGTTACTTACATAGTTTCTAACGGTGTACATTGTGTTATCTTTTGTGCTATGTGCAGCCTGAGAAACAACATGTTTGAATTGGCCGATCGACTCGTAGGTATCTATAAGACTGATAATTGCACCAAGAGCATTACAATTAACCCAGGGAGTTTTGTAGTATGTGAAAAAGCTGCCTGAAGATGAGTTTGGTTTTACTTTTACTATCATTCCTTGATTAACGGTCCCCATGTCAGGATCTAAATTATTTATTCGATTATATTCTAACCAGCTTACAGATATCAACTGCATATTTAATTTTTGAACACATCGATATGTATTATGTATGGCAGCTTTTCCTTTTAGGCACAATTAATGTATGAAGCTGACACGAATCGACGCTAAATAACAAAGTCCTGAACATTGTCCAAACAAAAATAGGTTTGCTGCCAGTAGTGCGCCTATAATATCTTTGGTGGTGGCTTCTAAAGCTTGAAATGGAGAGACATGGTGTGTTTGAACTATATGTAAGTTGCTGGAGTTCCATAATATCTCATGGCCGTTTTACTTCACAGTTCTTTATTTGATTCAATGCGCGCATCGATTCAATCTCACGGATGCAAAATAATAATAATTAATTGCACAATGGAATTGTACTAGAACTCTGAAACTGTTTTTTCGGACTAGCCAAAACTCAACCCAATTATCTAGTAGGATTCTCAAAACTGGCCATCCTTTTTTCCTGGAGTTATGATCATTCATTAGTTCACTGTCAACGTTGTCGAATGCTATACCCTGACAAAAATACGTCACTCTTTGGCATCTTTTTCTGAAGTGACTCTAACAATGTATTATCCTCTTCTCTGCATTACTGCTAACTATTACTTATTATCTGTATTTCTTTTCTTTTCAGATTGTGAGTTGTTTTGTTTGGTCTAATGACTGAAAAACTGCTGTATCGAACAGTCACTCCTTGGGGGTTTTCACCTAAATGGGAGCAGCTAATCTATATAATGATATTCTTATTATTATTATTATTTTGTGAAATCTTTGGTTTCACTACTTTCATTAATATATAATATATTTTTGCAATACTTTTTCGTTTGTGGAGGCAAATTTCCATACTTTCTGTTTAATTCATTCGTCGTCTCTTATTTTATAAATGTGAACCATTTAAAGCTTCTTGGCGTATAATTATTATTAAGAAAGAGCATTTATTTATTTTTTATCAAAAGTATTTTCAGAGACCATATTACTGTCCATTGAGCGGTGAAGACAACCTGCTCTGATCCAAAATGAAAATGGGCTTGGGTTTTGTCTTTGGTGCGAGTCGGCATTGTATAAAAGTTAGTCGGGAATACATCGGTCTAACCAGGGCCGATCCATATATCCTATGGGCCCTTTGGGTAAGCTTATGGGATACCGTTGGCCGAATTATAAATCAATTTAAAACCAACTTCAGTTCTGTGCTTATATGTTATATTTGTGTTGGGAAAGAGTCACATGGTCATCTGAATTATATTATCGAAAGCGCAAAGAATTTCAATATTTGATTCATTCACAACGAGAGAAACAAATTAGAAATAGGGGTGGCAAACCGAGATTTAAACTGAAATAATGTCTCTCATAGATGGTTATACATGTAATGTTAAATG
This sequence comes from Carya cathayensis, assembly GCA_011037825.1. Classification (NCBI taxonomy): domain Eukaryota; kingdom Viridiplantae; phylum Streptophyta; class Magnoliopsida; order Fagales; family Juglandaceae; genus Carya; species Carya cathayensis. The sequence continues at coordinate 168,440 of QGSO01000225.1, forward strand.
GTATTGGATTATATATTCCAATGAATTGCTTGAATTATTTATATAGATAGCTGTTAATTATCTTGCATCCTTAAATGAATTACAAATTGAAGTCACTCTTCATAAATGATGCAGTTAGAGGTGGTAATTCGTGTTCGCAAGTGGAATGCATGGTGTCAAGTCATTGATTTTCAATTATATAGGTTAACTCGAACCTGACCCGTTGAGTTAAATGAGTTAGACCTTAAGACCTTAACACAATCCATTTAAATAATTGATCGTATCGTGTTACCTGTTTTGACTCATTTAATAATTAATTATAAATTGATCAACACGGCACAACTTATTTTGATTAATTTCTTGTAAATGAATTGAACTAGCCCACATAAACCATTTGACCTGATTAACATAATTTTATATAAAAGTTGAAATCTATATTAATTATTAGCTACAGTATCTACAAAAAAAAAAAAAAACAATAAAGCTACTTAGTAATAAAAAAATATCAGTATTTTTCATATGTTAACCAATAATAAAATCAATATGACAAACTTAACAATAACAAATAGAAGTATAGGTCTAATATTACAAACTTGACAATAACAATATATGAGAACGGGCTCAAAATTACAATCTCAACATAAACATATAAGCAAATAAAAAAAATACTAATATTATAATATAATAATAATAATAAAATTGTAATTTTGAAATAAAATTTAAACGGAGTATTGTGGGTTAAGCAGATTGACTCGTTTATTAATTATGTCTTAATAGGTTAATTTATTTAAATACGAATCCATTTATATCAAATTTAAATTTATTAATTTCATATATTATTTACGTTAGATTCTCATATTGTAAGACTCGTATCGTATACTACCACCCCTACATGCAGAGTAATTGATATACTGTATTTGTATACAAGTGTCTGGTTGATAAGACATCTTTTTAATATTGAAAAACTAAACTTAGAGTCATTTTATTATTGACGTGAAACGTTATCCTCAGATATGATCTGTCCATAACACTTGTATTTGCCTGAATGGTAATAACAGCTAGAAATAATGAAAAGCATTTTGATAAGGGCACAATTAGGTAGGGGTGTAACCAGTCTGGTTCGATCTGATTTTGGAAAAAATTTAAAACCAAATTGGTATGTACCGGTTTGCATTTTTTAAAACCGATTACGCACCGATTACCTTCTAAACCGGTACTCCGATTTTACCAGTTTTCGATCCGGTTCGGTCCGGTTTTACCGGTTTTAATGTACTATATTATATATTATATAATATATATAATATACTATATTATAATATATAATACTATATTATAATTTAGTAAAGATATGATAAATGGAGACAATCTTTAACGTGATATGAGAAATAGTATAATATACTATTTCTCATATCTTCAACGTTAACTTTAACGTTGAAGACATGAGTGTCTCATACTATTATATTATAGTGATAATCTCATATCTTTAACGTTGAAGATATGAGAAATGGAGACAATCTTTGGACAGAAAGTTAAATTTAAATTTGCATCTAAGTTTGAACGTGATTGTCATAGAAAATCTTTAACGTTGATTTCTATCTATCTATCCTGTTTTTCTTGATCATTTCTGGAGACACTCTGTCTCTCCTCTTTTCTAAGTCTTACTACGGTTCAGTTCGCGGCCGCCACCGCAGCCGAATACACTAGCGTCCAGAAGGGCTCCTAGATTGCCGTGTTTAGCCGAGGGACAGGCGTTTTAGGCATGTGGAGTGAGGTTGGGTTAGTGTTGTGGTCCTCCGGTATGTGCGGAGGTTGCTGCTGGGAGTAGTATTGACCTAGGTCTAGGAAGGACCCCCTGATATAATTAACGAAGAAGATTGTGAAATCTCAGAAAATGAGACTGGGATTGATGATATAGATCAATGGCATATGCCAAAGATCAAGGTTAATTCCTTATATCACCAGTCTTGGTTTAATTTCAAATCTAAAAACCTGTCCCAGGTGAAAACTGTGGAACAGACTTTTCCAATATCCGATACGCAAGAACAATGCGTATTATTTAAAAAAGAATTAATAAAATCTTTTAAAGAAAAAGGTTTTAAATTCATGCATATTGCATCTGTTCAAGTAGCAGTGAAACCTTTGATCAGAAAAGGTATCAATGCTTCTGTTCTGTTATGTCTGTGTGATGGTAGATTTATGAACTTTGAAGACAGTGCCTTAGGAGTAGTTCAGACTTCTCTTATGGATGGTCCAGTTCATTTTGATTGCTATCCTGACTTGATGGTTGATTTGTATGATGCAAATGTACTATCTGTTTTAACTTTCAACGTTCTAACTTCCGGTTTTAACATGAAACCTGGCAGTAGACCCATATCCTTAGTTTATCGTATATATTACAGAGTCTTGAGTTCTAGCCTTGAGACAAGGGCTAAAATTAAGTCTCTGAAAAACGAGACTTTACTGATGTGTAGTTCTACTGAGAACGCTAATATCAGAACTCCCAAGAGACTCTATTGGAAGGATATTCAACTTCCAACAGAATGGACCCTTAAGGAAGAGCTGCCACCAGTGGCAATTCAACCTAAGGAAGATCTTAGTTATATCAAGCAGTACTTGGATGGTACTGTAAAGATATCCTTTGATACTTCTAGTTCTAATGAAAGAAGAAATTCTTTCGCTGGATCTAGATCCTCTATTAGTTCGGACCCGGGTATTCGTGATGCGAATATTAACAGATACCTGGAAGAACAACGTTCTTCTCGTCCGGTTATTATCCAGGAGTTTCAACCTACTGTTACTTCAAATAACCAAGATCTAAAGTTGAAAGGGATTTCAACTCAGTTCCAGGTTACATCTGCCATGTATTCTGCAAAAGATAAATCCATACAGGAAGAAGCACAGGAGGAAGAGGACGATTCTTTGTCCCCTACCGCTTCTGATATGGTCGCCCCAGTCCATCATCAATTATGTATGATGAGCAGGACGAATTATCTTGATCATGAAACACTAACGCATGACTCAATTGACTTAGCTTCTTTGCTTGCTGAGTTTAAATCTTCTGAAAACCGTAATAAGAGAAAATCTTATTGCGAGATTTATTCATCTTCTGAGAAACAGAGGATTCGTAGAAAATGGATGGATAAGATGATTGCCATTAACAAACACATCTTATTCTTTAATTTTCTTGAGAATCATTATGCTTCTAAGAAGGATGATTCTAAAAAGAATTTAAATGTTTTGAAAACAAATTTTATTAAAGAAGAAGGCAGGACTGTTGTTAAAACCAGCCACCCACCTTTGGAAACTATCTTAATTTCTCACCAAGGAGTTGAAATAAAAGCCTCTCCTTTTAAGATTTCAAAACCAGGTGAAAATGTTTTGCTCGAAACAAAAAAGATTATTGAACAAAACAATTTTGTTAACCAATCTCTCCATACAATAGGTCTACAGCTAGATCGTATCGAGAATATGGTTGAAACACCTATTTTCCAAAAATCTGCCAAAATAATTGAAAAACCTTTGGTTATCTTACCGGAGAGTAGACCTAAAATTGCCTTTAAACCGGTCGATAGTACTCTCGATAAGCTTGATCGAATGCTTGCTCAAGTTAAGCAAGAATTACCCTCTGTCAGTGTTTTACACAAAGACAGCCAAGGGGTTAACTTTGATGATTCTTTTTCTGTGAAAACTTTGGATGATGATGGTTTGACCGAGGACACTTTGTCTGATAATTCCTTAGTACAGAAAATAGACTTAATTCAAAATGGTTTTCAGGATCTTTCTCTGGAAAGACCCACGGTTGCCAGACTTGATTCGAAAGGACCTACTCCCATTGGTCTTACGAAAAACTGGTATTCTAGACCAACACCCCCCGACTTGCAGTTTGAGGAAAGAGGTTTCCAATCTCAATTCTCTGTTTCTGCTGACCAAATGTATGAATGGAATATTGATGGATTATCTGAGCAAGAAATCCTCAATACTGTCCAGCGTATGTCTATGGTTGTTAATGCTTATATCAATAACAATCTTAGCCAGCCTAATATTGTTGATATCCTGACCACTGGATTTTCAGGCATGCTTCGTTCTTGGTGGGATAAACATCTTACCGACGCGGCAAGAGGTGAGATCCGTTCTGCAGTCCAAAAGACTGAAGAAGGATTACCTGTGTTTGATGAAACCATAGGGCATGGAACGCCCGATGGAGTTAACACCCTAATTTATACCCTTATTAAACATTTTGTTGGAACTCCATCCAACATAACTAATCGCATCTCTGATTATTTGAATAATTTGAGATGCAATAAGATGTCTGATTATCGTTGGTATAAAGATGTCTTCATGTCCAGAGTTATGCTTCGGGATGACTCTAATATGCCTTATTGGAAAGAGAAATTCGTGGATGGATTGCCTCGTTTGTTTGCCATTAAGGTTAAGGATTCACTTACTGATGCCTCGGGTTTACTGAATTATAATGATTATACTTATGGTAATATCATTAGTCTTATTCAGAAGCTTGGTATTAGTATGTGCAATGATCAACGAATGATTGCCCAACAGATGAACGATAGAAAGAAAGCCAAATATGAAATGGGTAACTTTTGTGAACAATTTGGCCTTCCTCCTATTGCGCCATCTCGGCAACAAAAGAAAACTGTAAAAAGGTTTTCCAAACCTCGCGGGAGTCACAGGAGAACACCCCGTGATGAATTCTATCAAAAACCAATTTCAAAATCGGTTTCCAAAAAAAAGAAACCTTTTCAAAAATGGTTTTCTAAAACCCCTGCAAAGGAAACTTGTTTTACTTGCGGCAAGAAAGGACACTTTGCAGATAAGTGCCCCAAGAAGCCCAAGATCAAGAAAAAGCTTAATGAGTTGCATATTAATGCCGCTGACCAAGAAGATCTATTTTGACTCCTCGAAAATGGATCTCTTATGTCTTCGGACCAGGATGAACTAAGTTCTGATGATTCAAATTATCATTCAGACTCTGATCATCTTGACTCACCAAATATTAAGCTTGGTTGTAATGATTCCTGTTGTAAGCCTGAGAAGAAAACAATCCATGTTTTGGATCAGGAAAATAATGGGAAAAAGATTTTAACAAAAGAGGAAGAACACGAAAACATGCTCTTATCTCTTATTGCCCAATTACAGGACCCTGAGCTGAAAGAGAAATATCTCATACAGCTTAAGAAGAATATGACTCGCAAAGAGTCTACGTCTTCAGGGACTGTTTCTTTTGAAAAAACTTTGGGACGCTTTCAGAAACAAAAACCCAAAGAAATTTCCATAAAAGATTTACAGAATGAAGTTTCTCTTGTCAAAAAAGAAATTTCAGAACTCAGAGAAGAGGTTAAAACCCTTAAATCCGAGAATGAATCTTTTAAACAAGATTTACTCAAAATAAAAATACAAAATGAATTTGATGAAAATCCTTCTGGCAATGAATCAAATGATTCAGACCATTCTGAACCATCTAATTCTAATAAGGATGTTTGTGTGCTTCGTCATTCTGTTCCACAGAAATGGTTTTGTTTGGTAGAGATTATTGTTGCTCGTAGTTTCAAATTCTCTGCTATTGCCTTGATTGATTCAGGTGCTGACTTGAACTGTATCCGCGAAGGGTTAGTTCACACTCAGTACTTTGAAAAGTTCGAAGAGAATTTATTCTCGGCAAACGGATCTAAGATGAAGATTCGTTATGAGCTAAATGATGCTTATGTTTGCCAGGACAATGTTTGCTTTAAAATTCCATCTGTTTTAGTCAAAGACATTTCCTATGATGTAATTTTGGGGATTCCTTTCTTAAACATGATTTATCCATTTCTGTCTGAACATGACGGGATCACCACTGACCCCTTTGGACAGAAAGTTAAATTTAAATTTGCATCTAAGTTTGAACGTGATTGTCATAGAAAATCTTTAACGTTGATTTCTCAAAAAAGAAAACATCTTGATTTTCTAAAACAAGAAATTCGTTTTAAACGCATATCCAAAAATCTAAAGGATCCTTTGCTCCAGGCAAAGATCACAGATTTTCAAAAGGTTTTGATTTCTTCTGTTTGTTCAAACCTTCCTACTGCATTCTGGCATAGGAAGAAACATGAAGTTTCTTTGCCTTACATAAAAGGATTTTCAGAATCCAAAATACCCACCAAGGCGCGACCCATTCAAATGAATAGGGAAATCCTTGAGTTTTGCAAAACTGAGATTGAGGATCTTCTTGCTAAAAATATCATTAGGTATAGCAAGTCACCTTGGTCGTGTGCTGCGTTTTATGTCCAGAAAAAAGCTGAGATTGAGCGAGGGACACCCCGTCTGGTCATAAACTATAAACCACTGAATGAAGTCTTAGAATGGATTAGGTACCCTATTCCCAATAAACAAGACTTAATTCAACGTTTAGAAGGTGCAGTCGTGTTCTCTAAGTTTGACCTTAAGTCTGGATTTTGGCAGATCCAAATTAAGAAGTCAGACCGATACAAAACTGGTTTCACCACCCCTCTGGGTCACTATGAGTGGAATGTCATGCCTTTTGGGCTAAAGAACGCTCCTAGTGAATTCCAAAATATCATGAATGACATTTTTTCGTCATTCACCCTATTCACCATCGTTTACATCGATGACGTACTTGTATTCTCCAAATCTATTGATGAACACTGGAAACATCTTGAAACGTTTCTTGCAGTCATCAAAAGAAATGGACTTGTCTTATCTGCTTCGAAGATGAAATTATTCCAGACCAAGATCAGATTCCTTGGTTTCGACATCTTCGAAGGTAAAATCAAACCTATCCAGCGAGCTATTGAGTTTGCTGACAAATTCCCAGATGTTATTCTTGATAAGAACCAACTACAAAGATTCCTTGGTTCTTTGAATTACATCTCTGACTTCTATCAGGATATGAGAAAGCAGTGTCGCCCTCTATTCGCGAGACTGAAAACTAATCCTGCTCCGTGGACTGACGTTCACACCAAGCTCATCCAGAAAATCAAGACACATGTCAAAACTCTTCCGTATCTTGGTATTCCTATTCTAAATAGCTTCAAGATTGTCCAAACTGACGCCAGTGACACAGGCTATGGCGGCATCTTGAAACAAGTTGTTTCACCAGGTTCCTCCGAACAAATCGTTCGTTTCCACTCTGGAACTTGGAATCTTGCACAGCATAATTATAGTACTGTTAAAAAAGAAATACTATCTGTTGTTTTATGTATTTCTAAATTTCAGTCTGATTTGCTTAACCAAAAATTCCTTTTGCGGATTGATTGTAAGTCAGCAAAGGAAATTTTAGAAAAAGATGTTAAAAACATTGCATCAAAACAGATTTTTGCACGATGACAAGCTGTTTTAAGTGTTTTTGATTTTGACATTGAATATAATAAAGGATCGGATAACTCCATCCCTGATTTTCTTACCCGTGAATTCTTGCAGAATAAACCATGAGTAAGAAGAAGAAACTAGGAGGACTTCCCAGTTCCTCCTCTACCTTTTCAGTATCCAAGTTGTTTGTACCTCCGGTACCAACAGCCTCTTTAACCACGGCTTCCTCCCCACTGGAGATAGCCAATAGATTTACCAGCCTAGGGCGAGTTCCCAGACTGGTAACCCCTACCTCTTTTGCCTCAACCTTAGCCACACCCTGTGACTCCTTTGCCAACCCATTGGCAGTAACAGGACAGCGACCGGCGGGCAACTTTATCCGTGCCAACAAGGCACCCTATCACCAGAAGGTATGGTTTGATAACCTGTTTTATATCGAGAGATCGATTAAAACAGATCCATACCAAATTGCCATTGAATATTTTCCACGGGACTTTCACTGGATCCCTGACAATCCAGCCAAAGATCTCAAATTTTACCTCGGAATTATGGTGAAAACCAATTCCGTTTCTATCAAACCGATTTTTGATAAATTTGACAAATCAAAAATCATTTTTCATAACTGTCAGATAAACCATGTCATGACGGAAGAAGAATGGGTCACCCACCCTTCTACCTCCAAAACGGTGGTGGGGCTATTTTGGTTCCAGCATCGAAATATTTCCCGATGATTTTCAGCAGGTCATCAAACACTTTTCCATTGTCAACAAGGTAAAAGGGCGAGATGCCTGATTACCTTCTCTTATCCACTTCTGCGCCAAATACAAACCACCATGGATTTGTAGATGGACGTATGAAAAGCGTAGCGATTTATTGGTTAGACAATATTTCGTTAAATGGTGGGATAAATTCGATCATTCTGACGAAATTATCTCCAGAGTATCCTCAGATTTTCCACCCACTGTGCCAAATCTGAAAAGTAAGGAGGAATTCCCTTCTCCTTCACCTATCCAAGCCATAGTACCCTATCCTACTTTGACAGGAGGCGAACAGGCTTCAGACTGTCCTAGTTCTTCATCCAAGCAGAAGAAGTCATCTTCAGCAAAGAAGAAGAATTCCGTAGATTCAGTATCCTCGAAAGACAAGTCAACCATAGACCTTTCGAGCACACAAATACTCCAACTGCTGCAGACCAAGCTCAATGAAGAAGAGAAGGCCCGCAACAGTGAAGATTCAGCTGCAGAAGGATCACAAGCGTCGTCAGACTCAGATCCCTACAGCAATGTTTTTGGCCATGACTCAGAAGAATATCCTCCACACTTGGGAGACGACTGAGTAATGACCAAACTGTCCAAGCGCTGCCGACACTCTTCACAGAGACTCCAGCGCACTATCTACCTGTCACCATATCGGCTTCTACTTTAGGGGCGGAAAGGTGATGGAATAATTGTGCTTTGACCACTTTGCACTATTGGAGACAGGAATGCTCTCGGTGCAAAAAGAATGATTCACTTTCGACGAAAGAAGACAAATTACTTTCGACGATTGTCTGCCATCATGAGTAAATAGTGACAAAAAGTCACTATTCATTCACTACTCACCCCGTAATTTACGGGACGATTCTATCTTGTACAGGGGCTTCCTTACTCTATAAAAGGACTCCTCATTTCATTTGAAAACACGGCCAATTTAGCTCTCAACTCTAAGATAGCAAATTGACTACTATCCCAGAGAGAATCCCAACTCCCTGTTATCCTTGTATCCCTTACAATCTTTTGATTTCCTTTCTTAAGCTTGTAAGTTTATCTAGTTTCAATTTTGAAACTTGTTTATATTTGTTGATATTGAAATAAAATATTTGAAGTTTTATTTCATTACTCTGTTTTACATTTGAACATTTCATGCATCGGTAGGCCGAGCCTCCACATATTATGTTCATGTTTATTTCTATGGAAGGCCATGCCTCCTATTGTCTATATCTTTCTTGATCTTATGCCGGGTCAGAATATCTATCTTTCTCTGTCTCTATTTCTCATATCTTCACTTGATTCCGCTGTTTTTGGTATCAGAGCCATCTTTGGTTCTGGATATTAACTGCTGAATTCTATCTATCTATCCTGTTTTTCAACTCCTTGGACAGAAAGTATTATATATAGTATTATATATTATAATATAGTATATTATAATATATCACTATTTCTCATATGAGACAATAGGAGGCATATCACGTTAACAGAAAGTTAACGTTGAAGATATGAGATATGAGAAATGGAGACAAATAATACTATACTATAATATAATATAGTATATTATCAGTATAATACTATTGTGATAATATATTGTAGTATATTATAATATATATTATAATTGTATTATAAACTATAATGATATATTATAATATATTATAATATATAGTGATATAGTATTAGTATAACTATTAATACAATAAGCAAAATGATATAAGATTTTAAAATTTAATGCTATATTAATTAGTAATTTATCATATAATACAAAACTATTTTATATATAGTTATATATTATATAAATATTATATACAATATAAAAAATTAAAAATTAAAAAATATATATAAATCGATTCGGTCTGGTTTTAGAAAAAAAAAATTTGAAACCGGACCAATTTTGACCGGTTTTAAGAAAACTAAAACCGATACTGGACCAAACCAACCTTGGGATCGGACCGATGCCACCAGTTTGGTCATACAAAAATAGGACTCCAAGGTCATACAAAAATCTTTCTTGAGCAATGTGGGACTTAACAGAACAAGTTTCACTCTCTTGTGAACAAGTATAACAAATTTAAAAATTAATAACATAATTTTTATGTTATTAGTTTTTAAATTATTATTATATATATAAATTTTAATTTACGATTTAATTATATAATAATTTGGGTCTAAAAAATATTTTTAGACCCAAATTTTTTTTTTTAAAGCCTAATGGAACATAATGCTCTTGAAGTGGGTGGGGGGCGGAGCGGATGGAGTGTTCGCCCCGCCTCCCGACACCGGACGGGTTACATCGCCCTGTCCAAGCGGTGGGCGGGAGCAAAAAAAGCCCTCCCACATGGGCAAGGGCGGAGGGCGAATAGCACCCATAGTTTTGATAGACTGCCCCGTACGTGGGCCAAGAGTTTATGGCTTATTATATATTTGAGACTAATTTTAACGCTGTTTTGACAGAATGCCCTGTATGTGGGCCAAGAGTTTCTGACTTAAAAAAATGATATTTATAATTATAATTATATAAATATTGTATAATTTATTTTTTTAAAAAAATCAATACATAATTTTTATAAAAAAAATTAATTTTTTAATCATAAATCTTATTTTTTTAAAACAATTACATGATATTTACACCTTCCATACTTTATTCTTCTATCTTATCATATATGTCAGACTTATCTTAATCTGCCCCGATATAAATACAAGAGAGCTGCAATCCGTACAAATTAAAAAACGTGTTTCTCGGCACGCATTGGCGTGTCACTGCCACGTCATTCTTATCATTGAACAAACAAAAAACAGAGAGAGAGAGAGAGTGTGCGCCTTTTCCATCATATAGCCGGTGGAACTAAGAGTACTTGACTTATTTATCTTTATTTTTATCTTTAAATTTAAATAATATATCTTTTATATCTATCTCTATCTATTATAATAAGCGCCTATGCGCTTACTACAGGAATAAACAGTTAAATTGTCGTTCCGTTTCCGTAATTCCATTTTGCACAGTAACATTCCGTTTTTATTTTTGTTAATTTACACAGTAAATATAATAAAAAATTCAAATGCACAGTAAAGATAATAAAAAATTATAATGAATAGTAAGATAATAATTAAAAATAATAATAAAAAATTCAAAATGCACAGTAAAGATAATAAAAAATTCGAATGAATAGTAAGATAATAATAAAAAATTTAAAATGCACAGTAAATATAATAAAAATTTATATAAATCGTCGAAAATTTCCGTGACTACACAGTAACGATACACAGTAATATAATAATTCGATTCCTACACAGTAAAGCTAATAAAAAACTCGAATAAATAGTAAGATAATAATAAAAAATTTAAAATGTACAGTAAATATAATAAAAAATTCTATAAATCGTCGAAAATTTCTGTGACTACACAGTAACGATGCACAGTAATATAATAATTCGATTCCTGCACAGTAAAAATAATAAAAATATGGAAAATATGGAACGTGATTATATAAATTTCAATATTGTATATTTATTTCTTCTTTGTGTTTTTGTCTTTCTTTATCTTGATTTGTCGTTTTCAATCATATTAGTTTAAGTGACTTTTTATTTTAAGTTTGAGTTGATATGGCGGGCCGGGTACCTTTAATTTGGACTAAAGTTAAGCAACTTCTCCTCTCATTATAGATTGGCATCCAATGCTTGGCTGCTTCCGTTTAATTTTGTTTATTATTTTTATTTTAATTCTATATATCTATTCGAATCAGTTCCAATCCCTTAAAGTCATTGGAGGTTGATCTAACCGTTAATTTTAGAATTCCAAATTAATCGAGATACCCGTAGGTTAACCTGGACACCCACGAATATCAAATATATATATATATCTATTCTAATTATGAGAGATGAACAAATTGTGTTTATATATTGCTTCAAATTATAGAATACTTTTTTATTATAATTAAAATAAATTTTATATAAAAAAAACTTACAAATTCATATAGTTAACGTGATATGTCAAATGTATCGCGCCAAACCAAAAATTTTTTAGAATATAAAACTTTATTATCACCTTTAACTTCTTTAACAGTAAATGTCATTCGAAATTCCGTTTTTTTGTGAATGAACAGTACATGAGATTGAGAAGCTGATTTCGTAATTATCTTTATCCTTTGTGTTTGGGGTTCGAATAATTGAGTGGACTCCACTCGATTAGGAAACGTGCTGGTTGGAGATTGAAATAATTCAATAATGGCCCCCACTGCTCCTTTGATTATCCTGCCCAGAAAACAAAGTGCAACCTTATCCTTCGATGTTTTTTTTGTGTTTTAAAATTGTGGAGCAGGTCCCACTTTAGACACGTGTTGCTTTCTTTTGTATTTTGAGAGATTTGTAAAGATAAGATAATAATTGGATACACAGTGATATAATAATTCGATTCCTGCACAGTAACGATAATAAAAAATTCGAAATGCACAGTAAAAATAATTATTTCTTCTTCTTTCTTTCTTTTCTCTTCCCGTGCGTTTTTCTTTTCTCTCCCGTGCTTCTTTCTTCTTTTCTCTCTCTCCCCGTGCTCTCCCCTTCTCTTTTCTACTTCCCGTCGCCCCTACTTCGGCCGGCCATTGCACCCCCGTCCGGTGGAAGTGTCGTACACCACCCACCTAGTTTTCTTCCCCACAAATTACAGAAAAGTAAAAAAGATGGGATGCGAATGAAGATGAGCTGAATATTTCTTTTATAGAGAAAATTATGACTAAGCACCTCTATTGCTTCACGGCATCTCTCGTGAAGCGTCTCTTTACAAAAGACAAGAAGATGTAGCATCATAGCTCTGCGGCGCCTGACAGCTACAGAAAACCTGAAAACACTTGCGGTGCTTATCTGATCTAAAAAGCTGGCCACCGTTTTTGTTAAAAAATAAGGTTAGCGGTTTAATATTGATAAATTCTTCACTAACTGTGTTATTTACAAGAACTCCAGAATCGCACAACCACGGTATATATGTTTCCTTCATATTTTAATTTATAACTTCTGATATAACAATTTCCTCATATGAATAAATCATTAAAATTGACAATTCTACTTTTATTTGTTCCAGTTGTCGAGCCTATGTTGAGATAGATGATAATACATGACGATTGACAGCTGTTTTATTTGGAGCAATTGCAGAAGACGCTGTTCTATTTGGAGCAATTGCAGAAAACGTCCCTTGGACGTTTTGCTTCTACTAGTCTATCTATTATAACAAGTGCCTATGCGCTAATTACAGTAAACAACAGTAATATTTATCGTTCCGTTTCCGTTAACATTTTGCACAGTAATATTCCGTTTTCATTTTCGTTAATTTACACAGTTAATATAATAAAAAATTCAAACGCACTGTAAAGATAATAAAAAATTCGAATAAATAGTAAGATAATAATTCAAAATAATAATAAAAAATTCAAATGAATAATAAGATAATAATAAAAAATTCAAAATGCACAGTAAAGATAATAAAAAATTTAATGAATAGTAAGATAATAATAAAAAATTCTAATATATATAATACAAATGGCGCACTCATGTCTTCTTTGTGAATCATAGTGCTGTCATTACAATAAAGATAGATTTATTTATCAAATAGTTATACATATTGTGGATTCAGTGTTTTATGTATTTATTTATTTTTCATAATTATAAGTATAATTGATTTTATTGCTTTTAAAATATTTCGTCCTCGCCATCAATTCTGAGAAGCTACTCAATGATATCGCTAGAGCTCTGTGAGGATTCATGCTCTCTCTCTCTCCCCCCACATCCTCTTTTATAATTTTATTTCCTTTTTGCCTGGGATTGTTTGTTTTGAATACTTTGACTTGAGCAGAAAAGTTTATTTGTTCGGTTTTGGGGTTTTCCTTTACATTGTTCTTTGTTCAGGGATCAGCAAAGTGTAGATTTCAAAAGGGTCGATGCACATGTTCACCAATTGAAGGGAAGCAGTGCCAGGTACACAAATTTCTTTATTTTGTTCACCGTTTTCTTTGTTTTCCTTTTGCTTTTTAGTTTTTGATTTTGTTGTTTGTTTTAAGGGGGGAAATTGGAAAAAGGAGAAGGAGAATGAAAACAAAAAATAAACAAGAACACGCACACACACACACACACACACACATATATATATATATATGAAGAATAGCAGAACAAAAAAAAATTATCACTTCTGTGTATTTGGTTTAGGATCAAATCCATAAGGAGTTTGAAGAGAAGAAGACTGTGCTCCAGCCTAAAGTTACTGAAATATATGAGGCTTCGTCAGCAGAAATCAAGGTGAGATTGTATCTTGAGAACTAGGGGCAGTTAAAAAGAATATCTAGATAGAAAAAACTTAAAAGAAAAGAGATCAAGAGCATGAAGAGTACTAGACTAACATCATATTTCGACTGGCCTGCTACGTACAGACCTTTATCAAGGAACCCAAGGAGGCAGGATTGAAGAAGAACTCTGTTGCAGTTCACAAGTTCATAGAAGAACTCGTGAAAATCGGTACGTATGATCATGTTTTCTGTTATATGTTCGTCCCTATATATATATGTAATACATATTTCCATTCTCTCATAGCCTCTTTGTCGCTTGGATGTTCTATATTCATGCTCACCAGTTATATATATATATATATTTACAGAGTTTCCGGGATCAAAGCCAGTATGTGAAGCATCTTCTAAGTTTGGGCCAGCGTTGGTTCCGGGTCTCGTTATCTTTATCTTTGAAAAGGTCTCGACGTTTATAGTCACAGAAGAGAAAGTCGAGCCACCGCCAGAAGCAGCAAAAATTGAAGAAGCAGCAAGTGGCAAAGAAAAGGAGATCGTCGTCGTTGAAGAAGAGAAGAAAGAAGAAAAGAAGGAAGAGGAAGTGAAGAAAGAAGAGGTGGTGGAGAAAATAGAAAAAGAGAAGATAGAAGTTGTGGCAGTGGAGGCTGAGAAAGCGGAAGCGCCAGCACCAGCACCAGCTTCAGCTTCAACCGAGCCTGCAGCAGCCAAGGTGGAGGAAGCAGAACCGCCAAAGCCTTGACAAATTCGAGTACAGAAACTTCCTTGAAAGTAAACTTTGTGGGCTTGTTCTCCATCCTTGACAAAGTGATTTGTTATTCTTTGTTCTCCATCCAACTTTCTTGTAATATTTCTCTGATTTGCCCAGAAAAAACAAAAACCAAAAAAATAAAAAATAAAAAAAAATCTGTATTTATTTTTATGGATTATGCAATTCATGTGTGAACGGGTAATCATTGTGAATTCATCTGTATTATTTCCAATATAGTGGAGTATTGAGAAACTCTCCTCTTGTCAGATTTCCAAATGGATTAATTAGAAGGTTAATATTTATTCGGATCTCTCTCTCTATGATAAGGATTCATGTAATTAGGTACGTAAGAGAGCCATGAATAAGTATTTTTTTTTATCAGATATTTAGCTTCTCTAAATTTTTGGGAGCTAAATTAATTGAGTAGTTATATCTACGAGTAATGCTATGTACATGAGTTGTGAAGTGTGTAAGTATTATACAGTCATTTTGAAAAAATTAGGATTTACTATTAAAAAATTAATTTTCTTTTCATGTGAGTCTCCTATTTATTCACTTTTTTCTAAGTGATTGCATGATATTTACACACTCACGACTACAAGTATCATTTCTCATATTTCGATAGAGGGAGTAATTATTAACAGTATATATTATTTTATTTCAGGAAAATATTACCATATAAATGTACTTAATTTTCTATGTTTTTGGGGGTAACTCATGATCACACCGTTTATGAACCCATAAAACAGATTTTTAATTGTTTAAAAAAAAGATTTTTAATTGGAAGTGAGTAAATAAATATATTAATGTATCTGTAGGATTGATTCTGGACTCAAATTATCAAGCAATAATAATTTATAATTGGCATGACATGTAAAGTTAATAAAGCAAGATATATAATAATTTATTTTTAAGTTATTTTATTCATAAGTTAGGTATAATTAAAGAAAAAGTTGTCTCTTTGTTGGATAACTGGATAAGACCGACGGGTGAGGCTTGAATTTTTGGTTAAAAAGTTGAGTTTTTAGTCATTTGCTTGTATGGACGGTGGAGATTGAGTGTGGAGAGATATTTTTCTCACTTGACATTTTAATGACTAGGATTAAACACAATATTATAATGAAAATAAATATGATATTCATAACACAGGAGAAGGGGAAGAAGAAAGATTAGAAATATAGAGAGGTAGACAGAGCGAGACAGAAAGGGAGAGCGAGAGGGGCAGAGGAGGAGATGGGGAGAAGGGTCTGGAAGGCTTGGAGAGATAAGGATAAATTTATAGTGTCGGTGTAGGGTTAAATTTTTGATTAAAACGACGCCGGATTTGCTTTGAATTAATGGGGGTGAGTCTACAGATAAGATTTCCATTTCCGCGTAGTACATGAGTACCCAATATGATATTATATTGGAAGAGCCAGCTGTCTTCTGAGAAGCATTAATTCAAAGAATGATCAGTAATCATGCAATCGAGGTGTCATTTTCGTAGGGTAAGTAAGAAAGAAATGGAAGGAAAAAGACAATTCTTTGTAATTAGAGAGCTTGTATTAATTAGTAATTAAGAGAGCAATTTGCCAATTTGGAGTCGAGTGTGGGGACAATTCAAACAGAAGCCAACCTGCCCTTCCCCACCAAAATAGTACTTATTCCACCACCTAAAGTTGAAGTACTGAGCAATCAACCTTACGAGAAAACTAATTTCTATATTCATATAATCTGTATTGGGAAATATTTTAGATATAAAGAAATTATTTAAAAGTAAATTTACAAACTAAATTCAAGTAAATTCAAATGGACAGCCAAATACCATTTTAAATTAGAGGGATTCGGGAATACGAATCCATTTGCAAAGATATGATTCTCTGAAGTGACCATATTAATACTACTATCTAAAATATTTATAATACTACTATATTAATACTACTATCTAAAATATTAATAATCAGACATATATGTAAGATGAGAAGCTAGCTAGCTAACTAGGAATTATGAGATCAAATGGTATTTAATTAAGTCGTTGAAAATGATTGATGTTTTTATAAATAATGGCATATATAGTTGTCTACCGTACCATGCATTATTGCAATGGTGATCATATCTATCCAAGATAAAGGTGAGTAGAAAGAAAGATAATAAAGGAACTTCGAGATAAGAACAACAGTGAGACAAGAATATTATTTAGTACTGAAATTACTATTTTAGATGGAAAAGCAAAGGCGCCTACGTACTGTGGATGCAATTGGCATTAACGGGAATATATGATCTCCAACCAATAAGATATCAAGCCAAAGCATATATATATATATTGACGTGCTCATGTACTGTCTGTCTCCTATTCCCATGATATTGAAGTCTTTAAATTAACAACTTGGCTTAATTCGTACGTCCGATTAGATTAGATTAGGACTACATCGTCAGCATCAATCCAATTCTGTACCGAAATTTATGTAGAAATATTATACATATTTAACCTGCTGATGCATTTTTTGGGTCCCTCCCTTCTGTTAACTTTTTGAATTCCATCGCCCTATGAAGCCCACTTTTTTGACAAACGTTTCCGAAATCTCCAACTGTCAAACACCAAATAATTAAAAATGATTCTCATAACTTTCATTATGTAACACTTTGTGATATTATTGATTCAAAAATTATATTTTAAAATCATAACTTTTTTGATTTTTCAATGGAGTAGGCCATGCCTGACTAGGCCTGCTGCAACGTCGTCCGCATGACTTATCCCTAAAAATTAGTTTGAGCTTCTCTTTCTCTCTCTCCTTCTCACTCTACTGTCTCCCTCTCGCTCATCTCTCTCTCTCTCTCTCTCTCTCTCTCTCTCTCTCTCTCTCTCCATCTTCCTAGATATGCCCCTGCTAGCAACCCACCGTGACTGGTGGTCCGTGGAGTTGTGTGTGCGGCTGGCGTGGCAACGGTGCTCGGTTGAGAAACAAGTCTGAACACATCTACAAAGATATGAAGAGATCTGTTTTGGTTGATTTTCTTGCGTTTATTTCAAATCTGTTTGTAAAAAATTTATTCAATTTTTTTTTCTTTCGTTTGATTTCTATTTTTCAGATCCACAAAACAATTTTTTTTTCTATCTGTGTTCATATGTTTTTTTTTTCAGACTTTCATCTTCACTTTCTCTTTCCTCTTCTCTCGAAAGTAAACTTTTTCTCTCTCTTTTTTTCTTTTGTTCATGTTGAGGATCGAGAACAACATTAACACGCAGGTGACCTTTGCTAAGCGGAGGAAAACTGTACGAGTTTTGCTGCAATTCAAGGTATTCACCAGAACAACAAAACCACTTTTCCACCCTCTAAACCACAAAAGGCAAAGCAAAGGAGGAAAGCTGTACGGGTTTTGCTGCAATTCAAGGTATTCACCAGAACAACAAAACCACTTTTGCACTTTCTAAACCACAAAAGGCAAA
This sequence comes from Carya cathayensis, assembly GCA_011037825.1. Lineage (NCBI taxonomy): Eukaryota > Viridiplantae > Streptophyta > Magnoliopsida > Fagales > Juglandaceae > Carya > Carya cathayensis. Next base: position 186,947 of record QGSO01000225.1, read on the forward strand.
GCAAAACCATCAAAACTGCTTCCTTCTATTTTTATTTTTCTATTTTCTAAGTCATCTTTTTTTTTTTTTCATCTCCGACTTGATTTTTTGAAAGAGAAAAAAAAGTGATTTTTTTGGGTGTTGGACATGTATTTTTGTTGTGTATTGACAGATCTATATCTATTCCTTTAGATCTATTAGTTTTCACTTTAAACGTAGAAGTAAATGCAACCCTCATCTGCGAGAATATGATTTTATCTACCAAAAATAAAATGGAGCACACAGAATATCTACCAGAAGATAGATACACAATATGAATATTTGTGAGATATTATTTTATTATCTCGAAACAAAATTACAGAAATTTGAGGCTCTTCGCCTCATTCTTCAAACGATCTTGCTCCTCTAAAATTTGCGTGCATCTCTGTCTAAAGGAGTAGGCAATCTAAAAGAAGAATTAAGTAAGGATTTTAATTTCCTATTCTCTTGCTTTATTACTTCTATCTTCATGTGAGACTCCTGAAGAAGTCGCTGAAGGATAAAAATTTTCTCATTGAGTTTGTCCAAATCATAAGGTTTGGATTGTAATCGCTGAGAAAATGCATAAATAACTGAAGAGTAATGGGTACCGAGATTTACAAGCTCGTAGATAGCTTGAACATCTGACTTATTAGCCAGATCATTATTGTATTGTACTATAGCACCTGTTGTAGAAGCAGGAACAGCTGATGAACGAGGTGCACCTGTGGTAGAAGCAGGAACAACTGGTGAAAATGGTGTAGAATACCTCACGTATTGGTTACGAGAAGATTGCTGGGCCATTGTAGAGTAAAAATGCAGAAAGAGATTGCAGAATAAGAATGCAGACTAATTACAAAAAAGTAAAGAAAATGGGATGTGAATGAAGATGAGCTAAATATTTCTTTTATAGAGAAAATTATGAAAGGAAGGACGAAGCATCTCTATTGCTTCACGGCGTCCATCGTGAAGCGTCTCTCTACAAGAGAGAAGAGATGTAGTAGAATAGCCTTGCGGCGCCTAACAACTCCAGAAGAGCTATAAAAATAATGCGGTGCTTGTCCGGTGTAAAAACGTGGCTATCGTTTTTGTTGAATATGGAGGTTGGCGAATTAATATTGATGACTTCTCCACTAACTATGTGATTTACAGCTGCATCAGAGGATCAGTCAGTGCCTTCTTTTTTTCTTTCTGTCTTTGCATGTCTCCGTAATCTCTTTCCTCGCCTATAGTTTTGCTACAGAACCGCCTATGGAAACCGTGGTATAACCGGCTATTTTGTATTTGTTTATTTTATTTTTTGATTAAAAAAAAAGAGAGATGGACCCACCACTGCTTTCCCTCTCTTTATCTTTCCGGCATGCATACAAGGCCGTGGGACCTACTCCAACCACTCCCTCTTCATCTTCTTCACCCTCCAGACTTGATCCAACTACTCAGCGCCCTGATTCCATTTTTTGAAGCCCTACTCAAGAGCATGGAAACTAGATGCAGTGGAAAACTTTCCACACCTGTTGAAGAAAAAACAGTTATGCCAGTTTTTTATTTTCCTTAACTGCTCTGTAAATGAAACTAGATCAACGTGCCTTGCACGTTAATGTTACCTAGTATTATAATAAGCACCTATGCGCTAACTACAGTAAAGCACAGTAATATTTGTCGTTCCGTTTCTGTGTGTAATAAACAGTAATAATAAACAGTAAAACTCTTATTCCATTTCCGTGTTTAATAAACAGTAAGAGAGAGGGGAAGAAAGAAAGGACGAATTAATCGTGGGGCCCACAAGATAATAAAAAATTATGATAAATAGTAAGATAATAATTGAACGCACAGTAATAGATGTATAGTAATATAATAATTATATTCCAGCACAATAAAGATAATAAAAAATTTGAATGAATAGTAAGATAATAATTGAACGCACAGTAATATAATAATTCGATTCCTACACAGTAAAGATAATAAAAAATTTGAATGAATAGTAAGATAATCGTCGAAAATTTCCGTGAATACACAGTAAAATCACAAAAAAAAAATTTTCTCGGCAACCAAACACTCAAATCGATTCAAATAAACTTTCTTTCGTCGTCCTACCAACCGTTTCTCAGCAACCAAACAAGACCTAATCTCTCTAAGGTCTGCCAAAATATGAAGACCGAACTAAGCACAAAAAAGAAAATTTTCGAACCATATCAGTGGCCAAAAACAAAATTTCCGAATCTTATCCTCTTATGCAATAAAAACCAACAAAAGCTTAGGAATAGCAGTAAGAATCTGAGCTTTGAGGATTAAAGTCGAAGAAACACTTAGCTGACTCATGGAAAAAACACTTGTCCGCGACATGCTGTAGGTCCTGCGAATAAATCATAGCAGAGATAGATGAACTAAGAGAGAAGACGGAAGAAGAAAGGAGGAGAGAGAGAGAGAGAGAGAGAGAGAGAGAGAGAGAGAGAGAGACAAGAAAAGAAAGAAAGAGACAAGAGGGGGTGGTTAGAATAGGGGTGTGGGAAAATGAAAAGCGATGGAGCCCTGGCGAAGAAAAAAAAGGTGGGGCAAAAGAGAAAAGGAAAAGGGAGGTTGTGGGGTTTCTGAGAAAAAAAAAACATATTATTATGTGTTTATAGACTTATATTATCACATGTTTGTATACTTATGGATCCAGAGCAGTTCAAAGTTGAAAATCATGATAACATGACCAGGTCACGTTTGGACCCATGTATGCATTATAAACATTGGTAGTACGAGACCAATGCACCCAACATTAATCAATGCACCAAAAAAATATTTGTAGTTATACCCAATACGAAGTCCTCTCTCTTTCCCCCTTTCTCTATATATAATATATAATACTATATACTATACACTTTTATTTTACTTTTACTTTATTATATAATATGTAACATATTTATTATTGAATGATAAAAAATTATTTAATAAAAAATTATTTATTAATAATAAATAATATATCATATTTTATAATAATCATTAATCTACGTGCCAAAATAGGATGAAAATAATCCCAGTATTGATAAGTACTCTCAACAATCCGACAAGACAGAACAGAACAAAAGCAAAACCGATTAATATCTATTTTTTCCAATTTTATCATTCCTTTTCAATTTCTTTTCCCTTCCCTCAGTTTTGATAAAAAATTCTATAAATCGTGTAACGATGCACAGTAATATAATAATTCGATTCCTACACAGTAAAGATAATATAATAATTTGAAATAAAATGCACAGTAAAGATAATAAAAAATTCTATAAATCGTCGAAAATTTCCGTGAATACACAGTAACGATGCACAGTAATATAATAATTCGATTCCTACACAGTAAAGATAATAAAAAATTCAAATAAATTGGTATAATAAATTCAAATGGATAGCCAAATACCATTTTAAATTAGAGGGATTCGGGAATACGAATCCATTTGCAAAGATATGATTCTCTGAAGTGACCATATTAATACTACTATCTAAAATATTTATAATACTACTATATTAATACTACTATCTAAAATATTAATAATCAGACATATATGTAAGATGAGAAGCTAGCTAGCTAGCTAGGAATTATGAGATCAAGTGGTATTTAATTAAGTCGTTGAAAATGATTGATGTTTTTATAAATAATGGCATATATAGTTGTCTACCGTACCATGTATTATTGCAATGGTGATCATATCTATCCAAGATAAAGGTGAGTAGAAAGAAGGATAATAAAGGAACTTGGAGATAAGGACAACAGTGAGACAAGAATATTATTTAGTACAGAAATGCTATTTCACCCCAAAAAAATCTCCTGAATGTTTTTTTCGAAATTAAAAAAAAAAATATTATTTTTAATAATAAATTGTCGAAGAGTAGATTGGGATTCCGTTTTCTTAACATCTCAATGAAATGAAAGCATCTTTATTATATATATATTTTATAGGCCTCAAATGTCATATATATTGACTAGATATAATCATATTTTTTGGCGAAACAGTTAGCTGTTCTTTTCCTTTTTGGGTCTATTCTGAGCAAAATATATAATAACTGGAGGTCCCCATCTTTCCCAATCATAAAGCATCAGTTCGTTGGATCCATCATTTTGTTACAAATTAAAAGCCTGAAGAAATAGATCGAGTAGAACGAACTTGGTGGGGAAGAAGAAATTAATTAATATAACAATATGGACCCTAGCTAGCTCGATCGGGATATAGTTTTTGGTTTCTATAGGCCACTTAAGACCCAATATTATTTGTTATATATAATGACTTAAAATATGTGATTAAGTACTACGACAGAACAATAATTGAGCAAATTAATTAAAGTAAATTACTAAGAAGTTCTAACCTATTAAGAAAAAGTCATGAGATGCGTTTAATTAATAATTAGATTAATCACCATTTATTAATTAATGAATTAGAGAGTGGGATTTGGTATGGATTATTTTGTCCCAATTATTCTTTTCATTTTTTGAAGTCCTTAAAATAGTACTCCAACCAAGTTATACGATAATTAAGATCTTAGTGGGGAAAATAATTACCAATAATTGTTACTCATGACATGCATGCGGACACCACATAGAAAAAATCAGAGAGAGGGGGAAGAAAGAACGGGGGGCCGAACGCAGTGCTGAGAGGATAAAGATGCTTTTGTATGGATGGGTGTAGGGTTAGGTTAGGACAGCAAAAATGTTTGGATGGTGAGAAAATGTGGGGTTTAAACACATTTAATGCAATTAATTATGCAACGGGAGGGAGTGAAAGGTAGACATTTGAGGCGATGTTGGAAAAAGCAGAAAAGGAAGACGTGACTCTCCCTTTCATGTACATATAACTTTTGAAAAAAAATCCAATAATATATATAAGAAAGAAAGTGCTAGGAGACACAAACGAAAGCTGTAAAGGTAATAAAAAACTTTTGCCCTAGCTAGGTTGAAACTTTGGTACCTTGGTACGTACTAATTAAATTATTTATTCATTTTAGCACCGACTCATGTACATGTGTAACCAATTAATTAGAGACAATTAATGTGTAACCCTTACCTGTCGGTCTTATCCAATTATCCAAAACAAAACTTTTTCTCCATCTTCCATCTTCCGTCGATCTCATCTTCTATTTCTCTCCAAGAACCCAGAACGAACTCACCTTCCTCTCTTCTTCTCCTCCCTTCTCATCTTCAACAAACCAGTTCTCCTCATCTCTCTCTCTCTCCATCTTCCTAAATATGCCCCTGCTAGCAACCCACCGTGACTGGTGGTCCGTGGAGTTGTGTGTGCGACTGGCGTGGCAACGGTGCTCGGTTGAGAAACAGGTCTGAACACATCTACAAAAATATGAAGAGATCTGTTTCTGGTTGATTTTCTTGCGTTTATTTCAGATCTGTTTGTAAAAAATTTATTGAAGTTTTTTTTTCCTTTCGTTTGATTTCGTTTGATTTCTATTTTTCAGATCCACAGAACAATTATTTTTCTATCTGTGTTCATATATTTTTTTTTTCTTTTTGATTCAAGTTTTTTTTCTTTTAGACTTTCATCTTTACTTTCTCTTTCCTCTTCTCTCCGAAAGTAAAATTTTTTTCTCTCTTCTTTTCTTTTGTTCATGTTGAGGATCGAGAACAAGATCAACGCGCAGGTGACCTTTGCTAAGCGGAGGAAAACTGTACGAGTTTTGCTGCAATTCAAGGTATTCACCAGAACAACAAAACCGCTTTTGCACCCTCTAAACCACAAAAGACAAAACAAAACCATCAAAACTGCTTCCTTCTATTTTTATTTTTCTATTTTCTAAGTCATCTTTCTTTTATTTTCATCTCTGAGTTGATTTTTTGAAAGAGAAAAAAAATTGATTTTTTTGGGTGTTGAACATGTATTTTTGTTGTGTATTGACAGATCTATATCTATTCGTTTAGATCTATTAGTTTTCACTTTAAACGTAGAAGTGAATGCAACCCTCATCTGCGCAGAATATGATTTTAGCTACCAAATATAAAATAGAGCACACAGAATATCTATTAGAAGATAGATACACAATATAAATATTTGTGAGATATTATTTTATTATCTCGAAACAAAATTACAGAAATTTGAGGCTCTTCGCCTCATTCTTCAAATGATCTTGCTCCTCTAAAATTTGTGTCGCATCTCTGTCTAAAGGAGTAGACAATCTAAAAGAAGAATTAAGCAAGGATTTTAATTTCCTATTCTCTTGCTTTATTACTTCTATCTTCATGTGAGACTCCTGAAGAAGTCGCTGAAGGATAGAAATTTTCTCATTGAGTTTGTCCAAATCATAAGGTTTGGATTGTAGTCGCTGAGAAAATGCATAAATAGCTGAAGAGTAATGGGTACCGAGATTTACAAGCTTGTAGATAGCTTCAACATCTGACTTATTAGCCAGATCATTATTGTATTGTACTATAGAACCTACAGCAGAAGCAGAAACAACTGGTGAAAATGGTGTAGAATACCTCACGTATTGGTTACGAGAAGATTGCTGGGCCATTGTAGAGTAAGAATGCAGAGAGAGATTGCAGAGTAAGTGTTGCCCAGATGACTAACACAAGAGGGGGGGTGAATTGAGTTGTATTTAAAAAAAATAACAATTATAAATCAAATATAAATATAAAATATAAACAAAATATGAAATAGCAATAAATATAAAGAGTAAGGGTAAGAGAGAAGCAAACTCAGTATGTTAACGAGGTTCGGCCCCACTGCCTACGTCCTCGCCTCAAGCTACCCCTTGAGGATCCCGAATTCACTATTCAATCTCCTTCAGGTGGAGATAGAAACCTATTACACCTTTGAACAACACCGCTACAAAGGATCCGTGTAGAACACCCTCTACACTTGCAATCACCTTACACGTGGTGATTCAACGATTCCCTATGTAGAACACTTTCTACACGCACAAGGGTTGTACACACCCTTTTACTGATACAAGTTTTGATAGTGGGTAGGATATCAGAAAACACTCCTCAATGAGTGAAATAAGAACAAAACAAGCACAAACTATATCTCTCAAAATGAATAAGAGTTAAAACTCAATGTTTAGAGAAGAGAGAATAAAAGCTTTGAATGAATATTGTATGCTCTTGGTGTTGTAAATGTGAAGCTCTCAAATGATCTATTTATAGGCATATAGACTTCATATTCAAATTTAAAAAGATTCACATGTCAAAGACATCATCATTCACTTTTCAAAAATTCAAACCTAATCTTTTTACTTTTTGCATATGACAAAAGGAGCACACTTTGCTTTCAAAAAAAATCAAACCTAATCTTTTACTTTTTGCATATGACAAAAGGAGCACACTTTGCTTTTCAAAAATTTCAAACCTAATCTTTTACTTTTTGCATATGACAAAAGGAGCACACTTTACTTTTTTCAAAAACAAAGCATCTTCCTTTTGCATAAGTCAAGAAAAGCATCAATCACTTTTGAAAATATTCAAATAAAACATGCACATGTGAAAGATGACAATCAATCATCTTTAATATTTTCAAAGTTCAAACCTTTAATCATGGCATGCACATGTGAAAGATGACAATCAATTATCTTTCAAAATTTTCAAATTTAATTTTCAAAATATTCATGCACATGTGGAAAATGTATTTTAATGCTTTATGATAAAATATTAATTTTTGAGCCTTAATCCTAATTTCGAATTTTAAGAGATTTACAACATTTCTCTATGACTTTAATGTGAACTTGTTTCCTTCTTGCTCATGCTTGGTTCCTTGATGTGCTTGACTTCATTGTGTGGACAAATTGAGCTTGAGACTCCTTCATTCTTTGAATTCATTTGTTATCATCAAAATCCATGTGTAAATATATAATTACACAAAACTTGAAACATTAGGTTCAACAATCTCCCCCTTTTTGATGATGACAAATACTTGATAGAACCTGAAGCCTGTATTAATACTTAACCTCCCCCTGAGAATGTGCGTTAGTTTTTCAAGCAAAAATATAAATATAATTCCAAGCATATATAACAAGTTTAGCAATTTAAACAATTTTAATGTTCTAATCTAAAACTTCTCTCCCTTTTGGCATCATTAAAAAGGATCGGCAGCAAGTAAATAGACTGAAGAAAACGGTGCGTTAAAATACACAGTAGATAGTTGAAAAAGAGAGCCGTCCGTGACCCGACAAGTCCTGCAAAGCCTCGAGGCCTAACTCTATGAATTTAGTGCGGTTGAAGATAGAAACAAATCGCCTGATCCTGTTGACAAACGAGTTGAACGCTCTGAGTTTCTATAAAAAAGTGATCATTTTCACCTATCGGATAAAAAAATATCGCTTCTTGACCTGAGTTCTATTTTTCCATAACGATAGAATGGCCGAACAATTCTCTTCCACTAATGTTCCAGACTTGAATCAGGAACCCTTGACGCATCAACCATCAATCTTCTCTCCTGAGGCCGTCAATACCATGATAGGAGCAGAGAATCGTTTTTCTAGTATGACTGATTCTGAGATTATTGCAGAATCAAGAATGCTCAGTAGTCAATATGCTGCATCTGTTACGATCATGTCTCGGAGGTTAATGGCGAGGGTGAGTGAGATTGATCATCTTAACATGCAAATATCTGAGCTACAATAGAAGCTTGCTAATAAGGATAGAGAGAATAAAAGGCTAAAGCAAGAAAACCAAGAGTTGAAAAAATTTGCAGATTGGTATGCTCATGATCTGCAACCACGAATAGAGAAGCTGAAACGAGAAAGGGTTCAGATACAAGGTCAACATCGGCAGATAACAGCAGAGATTCATCGTTTACTAGAAAAATAGGGACAATCTACTGTTAATCTCACTGGCTTAGTAAGAAAACTTTTGACAATGTGTGTCCAGCATATCTTGTATTTCTTTTGACTAAAAAAGATTTGAAGAGACAATAGTTTGTCTTGTTCTTTATGTCATCTCTATAAAATCAGTCTTAAAGTTCATCTGATTTGCATCAAATCATATTCTTATCTCTATAACTCATCTGCCTTCCTTCAACATTCTCGCTTTAATTTTTCAATTCCTTTCTCAATGGCTCATTCTTCTAACATTCCTGTAAATCCATCCATGGGGTATTCTACACCTCAACCTCCTGTCCTTTCTGCAGCTGCCATTGGTGCCATGTTGCAGCAAGAAAATAATAGTTTGGCTAATAAGTCAGATTCCGATGCTATATACGACTTGGTGAGTCTCGGGACTCGCTACTCATCCTCTATTGTTGCTTTTTCCCAGCGGATTCAAGCCAAAAACCATGAGGTTGAAAAACTTAAGGAACAAATTGTTGTACTTCAACGAATTGTTCAAGAGTCTCACACAAGGGAAGGAATCCTTCGGCAGAAGAATAAACAGTTGAAATCTCTATTGAAATCTTCATTCCGCTTGCCAGTTCCCATGGATAGGGATGACATGATATTGTATGAAGAGAATAAGCGTCTCAAACATGAGGCTAAGAACCTCAAGTTTATGTAAAAGTATTTAAAAAATATCTCTCTATTTTTATGAACTCTGATCTGTCTTTTAAGAGATATTCATAACATGCATCATACCTATTTCTCTTCTAATCATACATAATCTATCTTCTGGTAAAGGTTTTGTGAATATATCTGCTAACTGATCGTGTGTGTTTGTGAGCTCTAGTACTATATCGCCTTTCTGCACATGATCTCGAAGAAAATGATATCTTATTTCAATATGCTTAGTTCTAGAATGTTGTATTGGGTTCTTTGAAAGATTTATAACACTTGTATTATCACATTTGATTTGAATGTGATTATACATGAGTTTAAAATCTTCAAGTTGTTGCTTCATGTAAAGAACTTGAGCACAACAACTACCTGCAGCAACATATTCTGTCTCAGCAGTAGATAGTGCAACAAAATTTTGTTTTTTACCAAACCAAGAAACTAGTGCATGTCCTAAGAAATGGCATGCTCCACTAGTGCTTTTTCGATCTATTTTACAACCAGCATAATCTGCATCCGTGTAGCTGATTAGATCGAAAAATGTGTATTTAGGGTACCATAACCCTAGGTTAATTTTACCACTAAGATATCTAAGAATGTGCTTAACTGCAATTAAATGAGATTCTTTTGGAGATGATTGAAAGCGTGCACATAAGCACACACTAAAAATAATATCTGGTCTACTGCCTGTCAAATATAATAAGTTACCAATCATACATCGATATATCTTCGAGTCAACTGGCTTATCGGATTCATTTTTATCAAGTTGAGTGGATTGACTCATTGGTGTTCCAATTTCCTTAGCACCTTCCATCCCAAACTTCTTCAGCAATTCCTTAATATATTTTGATTGATTGATGAATGTCCCACTTTTTACTTGCTTAATTTGCAATCCGAGAAAGAATGTAAGTTCTCCCATCATGCTCATTTCAAATTCATCCTGCATAGTCTTAGCAAAAACTTGACACATATTTTCATTAGTAGCACCGAATATTATATCATCAACATAAATCTGAATCAAAAGAATATCATCATTTTCGTATTTAATGAAAAGAGTTGTATCAATTTTTCCTTTTAAAAAACATTTTTCAATCAAGAAACCATTGAGTCTCTCATACCAAGCTCTAGGAGCTTGTTTGAGTCCATATAGTGCTTTTGTGAGTTTGAAAACATGATTTGGAGAAATATGATTTTCAAAACCTGGAGGTTGCTCAACATATACCTCTTCATTTATAAAACCGTTTAAGAAAGCACTTTTAACATCCATTTGAAAATATTTGAAAGCTTTATAACAAGCATATGTAAGTAACATTTGAATAGCTTCTAATCTTGCGACTAGTGCATATGTCTCATCAATCAATTCCTTCTTCTTGATTGAAACCTTGGGCTACAAGTCGAGCCTTATTTCTAGTTATGACTCCGGACACATCTTTCTTATTTCTAAAAACTCATTTTGTTTTTACTTGTGGAGGACTTCATGCATATCTATAAAAACAATTAAAAAGATTTTTCTTGGTACCCAAGTTCTTTGGGTCCTTTATTTATTAATATTAGAAGAAACAAGATTTTTAAGTACCCATATGGCCCTACAGTATATTTGATACCCAATTTTTCAAATTCCTCATATACCTCTTCTAAAACATTTTGCAATTCTTCATATGAAGGATTTTCAATATTATCAAAATTTGTTACCTCAATGTCATCTTTAGCCATAAGACAAAGATTTGCTGATTCTTCATTTTTGCTTCACTATCTGAGCTACTTGAATCATCATCCCATGTAGCTTTCATTGCTTTCTTGCCTTTGTTTCGATCTTTCTTTAGCAGCGGACAATCTGGCTTGATATGACCAGGCTTATTGCATTTATAACAAATTAAAGTATCATTTTTACCTGAATCTTTCTTGGAAAACTTTTTGAAGGATTTCCTCGAAGAAGTTTTATTTTTCTTTAAGAACCTCTGAATTCTTCTTGTTATCATCGCAACTTCTTCATCTTTGTCGTCATTTTCCTCATCTTCATCACTTTCACTTTCACTTTCATGAGGAACAGCTTTAAGTGCCAAGCTCTTCTTTGGCTTTCCTTCTTCTTCTCCTCTTTTCAATGTGTACTCATGGGTGATAAGTGACCCGATGAGTTCATTCACTTCGAGCTTCTTGAGGTCTCTAGCTTCAAGAATCGCTGTCACTTTTGATTCCCAACGTTTTGGTAGAGAGTTGAGAATTTTTCTTACTATCTCCACTTTGGAATAAACTTTGCCAAGAGCTGTCAAGCTGTTTATGATGTTAGTAAAACGAGTGTGCATACTAGAAATAGATTCATCATCATTCATCTTAAACATTTCATATTCATGAGTAAGAATATAAATTTTTGATTCCTTGACTTGAGAAGTTCCTTCATAAGTAACTTCCAAGTTATCCCAAATTTCTTTTGCCGTAGCACAAGTCATTACTCTATTAAACTCATTACCATTAAGAGCATTATATAATAAATTCATAGCAGTTAAATTCAAAGTATAAAGTCTATCGTCTTCACGATTAAACTCTTCTTCTTCCTTTTTGACCTTTACTCCATCAACCACTTTTGTTGGAATATAAGGTCCATTTACAATGCATTTCCAGATTTCTCGACCTTGAGCCTGAAGGAATATTCTCATTCTAACTTTCCAGAATGAGTAATTGTCTCCACAAAAGAGTGGAGGCCGACTGCTAGATTGACCTTCACCAAATGAAGCTGCAATGTTAGCCATAAGATCTTAACTCAAAAGATAGTTAATCTTATAACAGAGCTTTAGCTCTGATACCAATTGTTGCCCAGATGACTAACACAAGAGGGGGGTGAATTGAGTTGTATTTAAAAAAAATAACAATTATAAATCAAATATACAATATAAAATATAAACAAAATATGAAAAAGCAATAAATATAAAGAGTAAGGGTAAGAGAGAAGCAAACTCAGTATGTTAACGAGGTTCGGCCCCACTGCCTACGTCCTCGCCTCAAGCTACCCTCTTGAGGATCCCCGAATTCACTATTCAATCTCCTTCAGGTGGAGATAGAAACCTATTACACCTTTGAACAACACCGCTACAAAGGATCCGTGTAGAACACCCTCTACACTTGCAATCACCTTACACGTGGTGATTCAACGATTCCCTGTGTAGAACACTTTCTACACGCACAAGGGTTGTACACACCCTTTTACTGATACAAGATTTGATAGTGGGTAGGATATCAGAAAACACTCTCAATGAGTGAAATAAGAACAATACAAGCACAAACTATATCTCTCAAAATGAATAAGAGTTAAGGCTCAATGTTTAGAGAAGAGAGAATAAAAGCTTTGAATGAATATTGTATGCTCTTGGTGTTGTAAATGTGAAGCTCTCAAATGATCTATTTATAGGCATATGAGACTTCATATTCAAATTTAAAAAGATTCACATGTCAAAGACATCATCATTCACTTTTCAAAAATTCAAACCTAATCTTTTTACTTTTTGCATATGACAAAAGGAGCACACTTTGCTTTTCAAAAAAAATCAAACTAATCTTTTACTTTTTGCATATGACAAAAGGAGCACACTTTGCTTTTCAAAAATTTCAAACCTAATCTTTTACTTTTTGCATATGACAAAAGGAGCACACTTTACTTTTCAAAAATCAAACAAAGGCATCTTCCTTTTGCATAAGTCAAGAAAAGCATCAATCACTTTTGAAAATATTCAAATAAAACATGCACATGTGAAAGATGACAATCAATCATCTTTAATATTTTCAAAGTTCAAACCTTTAATCATGGCATGCACATGTGAAAGATGACAATCAATTATCTTTCAAAATTTTCAAATTTAATTTTCAAAATATTCATGCACATGTGNATAGTCATTGTATGCTTTCTTCTAATAGGACAAGCATGATAATTATGATCATTTCTATTACAAAAATTGAAATAGCATGTGGCATATATGAAGAACTTGAGTGATTATAATAGTATCTTTTTTGACAAACATTATTATGAAAAGGAATTTTGAATATTGAATTTTATGATAGAAGAATTATCAAAGAAGATTTTTATAAGTTTGTATTTTTGTTTTGGCATATATCCAAGCCTGCCTTGGTCAAAAACACATTTTTGACTACCAAGAAGTTTTTCAAAATTTCTTTTTCCATTCGTAAAGTTTTCAACAATATTTTCTAAATCAGTTTTCTTCTTATTTCAACTCAAGATTTTGATCTTTCAAAACAATATTTTCTTTTCTTAAAATATCAATTTCGTTTGTTAAAGAAGAATTTTTCTTTTTCAAAAAGTATATTGATACCCAATTTTTCAAATTCTTCATATACCTCTTCTAAAACATTTTGCAATTCTCATATGAAGGATTTCAATATTATCAAATTTGTTACCTCAATTCATCTTTAGCCAAAGACAAAGATTTGCTGATTCTCCATTGTTCTTCACTATTTGAGTTACTTGAATCATCATCCCATGTAGCTTTCATTGCTTTCTTGCCTTTGTTTCATCTTTCTTTAGCAGGGACAATCTGGCTTGATATGACCAGGTTATTGCATTTATAACAAATTAAAGTATCATTTTTACCTGAATCTTTCTTGGAAACTTTTTGAAGATTTTCAAAATATTCATGCACATGTGGAAAATGTATTTTAATGCTTTATGATAAAATATTAATTTTTGAGCCTTAATCCTAATTTCGAATTTTAAGAGATTTACAACATTTCTCTATGACTTTAATGTGAACTTGTTTCATTCTTGCTTATGCTTGGTTCCTTGATGTGCTTGACTTCATTGTGTGGACAAATTGAGTTTGAGACTCCTTCATTCTTTGAATTCATTTGTTATCATCAAAATCCATGTGTAAATATATAATTACACAAAACTTGAAACATTAGGTTCAACAGTAAGAATGCAGACTAATTACAGAAAAGTATAGAAGATGGGATGCGAATGAAGATGAGCTGAATATCTCTTTTATAGAGAAAATTATGACTAAGCACCTCTATTGCTTCACGGCATCTCTCGTGAAGCGTCTCTTTACAATAGACAAGAAGATGTAGCATCATAGCTCTGCGGCGCCTGACAGCTACAGAAAACCTGAAAAAACTTGCGGTGCTTGTCTGATCTAAAAAGCTGGCCACCGTTTTTGTTGAAAAATAAGGTTAGCGGTTTAATATTGATGAATTCTTCACTAACTGTGTTATTTACAAGAACTCAAGAATCGCACAACCACGGTATATATGTTTCCTTCATATTTTGATTTATAACTTTTGATATAACAATTTCCTCATATGAATAGATCATTAAAATTGACAATTCTACTTTTATTTGTTCCAGTTGTCGAGCCTATGTTGAGATAGATGATAATACAGGATGATTGACAGCTGTTTTATTTGGAGCAATTGCAGAAGACGCTGTTCTATTTGGAGCAATTGCAGAAAACGTCCCTTGGACGTTTTGCTTCTACTAGTTATATATAAAAGCGTGAATCTTGAAATGAATAGTAAGCACAACATTTTTTCCAATTTTATTCTTACATACATTTTTAACACCTCTTTCATCCTGAAATGAATAGTAAGCACAACATTTTTTCAATTTTATCCTTACATACATTTTTAACACCTCTTTCATCTAATAAAAAATTCAAAATGCATAGTAAAGATAATAAAAAATTCAAAATGCACAGTAAAGATAATAAAAAATTCTATAAATCGTCGAAAATTTCCGTGAATACACAGTAACGATGCACAGTAATATAATAATTCGATTCCTACATAGTAAAGATAATAAAAAATTCAGATGAATAGTAAGATAATAATTGAACGTACAGTAATATAATAATTTGATTCCTACACAGTAAAGATAATAAAAAATTCGTATGAATAGTAAGATAATCGTCGAAAATTTTCTTGAATACACAGTAACTATGTACAGTAATATAATAATTCGATTTCTGCACAGTAAAGATAATAAAAAATTTGAAATGCACAGTAAAGATAATTATTTCTTCTTCTTTCTTTCTTTTCTCTTCCCGTGCGTTTTTCTTTTCTCTCCCGTGCTTTTTTCTTCTTTTCTCTCTCTTCCCGTGCTCTCCCCTTCTCTTTTCTCCTTCCCGTCGCCCCTATTTTGGCCGGCCATTGCACCCCCGTCCGGTGGAGGTGTCGTACACCACCCACCCAGTTTTCTTCCCCTCTCACCGGTGAACATCTCCACCAAGTTTCACCTCCATCCGAGCCACCGTTAGCCACCTACAGCCCATCTAAGCCGCACGGTTTTGAGCCGTTTCCGGAGCCATCGCACCACCTCCGCCCACCATCTCTTCACAGCTTCTTCCCCTACAAACAGGTCTGAACACATCTACAAAGGTATGAAGAGATCTGTTTTTGGTTGATTTTCTTGCGTTTATTTCAGATCTGTTTGTAAAAAAATTATTCAAGTTTTTTTTTCCTTTCGTTTGATTTCTATTTTTCAGATCCACAGAACAAATTTTTTTTCTATCTGTGTTCATATGTTTTTTTTTTCTTTTTGATTCAAGTTTTTTTTCTTTCAGACTTTCATCTTCACTTTCTCTTCCCTCTTCTCTCCGAAAGTAAACTTTTTCTCTCTCTTCTTTTCTTTTGTTCATATTGAGGATCGAGAACAAGATCAACACGCAGGTGACCTTTGCTAAGCGGAGGAAAGCTGTACGAGTTTTGCTGCAATTCAAGGTATTCACCAGAACAACAAAATCACTTTTGCACCCTCTAAACGACAAAAGGCAAAGCAAAAGCATCAAAATTGCTTCCTTCTATTTTTATTTTTCTATTTTCTAAGTCATCTTTCTTTTATTTTCATCTCCGAGTTGATTTTTTTAAAGAGAAAAAAAAATTGATTTTTTTGGGTGTTGAACATGTATTTTTGTTGTGTATTGACAGATCTATATCTATTCGTTTAGATATATTAGTTTTCACTTTAAACGTAGAAGTGAATGCAACCCTCATCTGCGCAGAATATGATTTTAGCTACCAAATATAAAATAGAGCACACAGAATATCTACCAGAAGATAGATACGCAATATAAATATTTGTGAGATATTATTTTATTATCTCGAAACAAAATTACAGAAATTTGAGGCTCTTTGCCTCATTCTTCAAACGATCTTGCTCCTCTAAAATTTGCGTAGCATCTCTGTCTAAAGGAGTAGGCAATCTAAAAGAAGAATTAAGCAAGGATTTTAATTTCCTATTCTATTGCTTTATTGCTTCTATCTTCATGTGAGACTCCTGAAGAAGTCGCTGAATGATAGAAATTTTCTCATTGAGTTTGTCCAAATCATAAGGTTTGGATTGTAGTCGCTGAGAAAATGCATAAATAGCTGAAAAGTAATGGGTACCGAGATTTACAAGCTCGTAGATAGCTTCAACATCTGACTTATTAGTCAGATCATTATTGTATTGTACTATAGAACCTACAGCAGAAGCAGAAACAACTGGTGAAAATGGTGTAGAATACCTTATGTATTGGTTACGAGAAGATTGCTGAGCCATTGTAGAGTAAGAATGCAGAGAGAGATTGCAGAGTAAGAATGCAGACTAATTACAGAAAAGTAAAGAAGATGGGATGCGAATGAAGATGAGCTGAATATTTTTTTTATAGAGAAAATTATGACTAAGCACCTCTATTACTTCACGGCATCTCTCGTGAAGCGTCTCTTTACAATAGACAAGAAAATGTAGCATCATAGCTCTGCGGCGCCTGACAGCTACAGAAAACTTGAAAAAGCTTGCGGTGCTTGTCTGATCTAAAAAGCTGGCCACCGTTTTTGTTGAAAAATAAGGTTAGCGGTTTAACATTGATGAATTCTTCACTAACTGTGTTATTTACAATTTTGTTTCTTCATACTGGGTTTTTTTTTCCTTTCACTTCGTTGAAGCAGATCTTTTTTCCTTTCATTTGCAGAAGAGGCAATTGGTTGTACAGCAATTGATTTCATGAACCACACTGGCAAGGTAATGAAATTATTTAATACAATATTTTATCATACAATATTTATAGTACAATGCACAAAAATATTACGTATAATATTATTGTCTATCAATATCTTCTAAATTTTTAAATTTATTTTATGCAGGAACATTTACCATACGTGCAAAATATTACAACACATGTGTCAGAAAAAGAATGGGCCATACACGTTGCTGCAAATATAGATGAATTAAAAAAGCAACGACACAAGAATTTTACCGTCATATCTATGCATCCAGTAACCAAAACAACAAGTTAAGTTACATATGTATATATTAACCTCAAACTGCACGAATAGCGTTTTGTTAGCTTGAAAAAACTTTTATGATATGCATACTGTTCTTCAAAATTTACCTTTGAAGAGTTCCTGTAATATTTTGTTAATATGTTTTATATATATGTTTTATATATTGCTTTCTAGGATCTGTGTTTCAAAAACTTTTATCATAAACTTTTTTTTTTGTGATTTATATATATTCATATAATTTATTAACTCAATTTATATGTTATTAGATTTGAATTCATGCGCAATTGCCTTTTACTCATTTGAGATTTTTCAAGATTCATTGTCCATGTCTCATTGTAAAAATATAGCAATAAATGATGACTATTAATTTTAAAAACTCACCACCTTTCTTTCTACCACGATTTTATAAAATTTACACCTTATAACCAGTTCTATTGATTTATTTCACAACAAATTGCATCTTTGTGTAAAAAAAAATTACAAAAATAGCAGTTGCTATGAAAATATGTTTTTTAATTTCCTCCCAATCAGATTGAGAAACACAATAAATAATACAAATTAATCACATTAAATCAAAAATATGTGCCTTGCACATTGGTATCCTACTAGTATCTATAAATTCATCTATATTAATTTATATATCTCTAAATTTTTACATAATTATAAAGAGTGATTTTTCAAGTTTGAAGAATAACTTTTCACTCTCCAAACATTATTTTTAATATTTTTTCTCTCATACTCATTAAAATCAATTTTATAAAATTTGTATTAAGATAATTTTGATATATGAAATTTGTATTAAGTTAATGATAAAAAATATTTTTTAGTACATATTAATATTTATTGATAAAATTGATCATTTTAATATATGAAATTAGTAATATTTAGATATATGAAATTGGTATTTTTGAACACATGGTGCTAATTGTAAAATATATAAATAATAATAATAATTTTAAGAAAAAAATAAAAAATAAAAATAAAAATATTTTATTATTATTTAGTTTAAAGATACATAATTAATGTGTGAGTTTTTCTCAATATATAAAATTAATCTTTAAAAGATATAATTTTAAAGATAAGAAATCAATATTAATGCTCTAAAATGTCCAAAACCATAACGTGGAGAAATAATACTTTTTCATAAAAAATAAAATTGAATGCATTTGTTTAATGTGGGGAACGTAGCGTGCACTGTCCCTTTGTTTTTTTTTAAAGCAAGGTCTCTTCCCCCCCCCCCCCCCCCCCACTTTATCTACCAAAAAAAATAAAAAAATAAAAATAAAACTACTTAGTANCCCCCCCCCCCCCCCCCACTTTATCTACCAAAAAAAATAAAAAAATAAAAATAAAACTACTTAGTAATAAAAAAAAATATCAATATTTTCATACGTTAACCTATAATAAAATCAATATGACAAATTTAACAATAATAAATATGAGTAACATTACAAACTTGACAATAACAATATATGAGAATGGGCCAAGAATTACAATCCCAACATAAACATATAGGTAAATTAGAAAAATAATAATATTACAATCTAATAATAATACAATTATAATTTTAAAATAAAATTTAAACGGAATATTATAGGTTAAGTAGATTAACTCATTTATTAATTTTATTTTAATAAATCAATCCATTTTAAAACGAATCTATTTATATCAAATTGAAACCGATTAATTTCATATATTATTGATGTTGAGTTCACGTATTATACAACTCTTATCACATATTATCAACTCTATTACAGTGTAATTGATATTCTGTAATTGTATACAAGTGTCTAGTTGAATAGGTCGTCTTTTTATTATTGAAAAACTAAACTTATAGTCATCTTATTATTGACGTGAAACGTTATCCTCAGATATGATCTGTCCATAACACTTGTATTTGCCTGAATGGTCCTTTCTCTTCCCAATAGTAATAACAGCTAGCAATAATGCTTTGATAAGGGAACAGCTAGGACCCAAGTGACTAAAAACATCCAGAAAGTTGACATAAAGTCATATGATCGATTTTCTAACAGTTGCTTCTTTTTTTTTTTTTTTTTTTTTTTTTTATGGATGGGAGAAGGGGAGGCGAATCTATTATCTCTATTTTAAAGATACGAATCTTATACCATCAGACCCTATTTGGTAAATTGCTGCTTTGATAGAATGCCCCTTACGTGGGCCAAGAGTTGCTGACTTATTATATATCTGAGACTTGTGTTAACGCTGTTTTTGACAGAATGCCCTGTACTGGGCCAAGAGTTTCTGACTTATTATATATGTCAGACTTATCTTAATTTCTCCTTGATTACGTAAATTTTTCATTTTAAACATAAAATTTTTATTTTATTATTATAATTTTTTAAAATTTTTATATAAAATATAATAAATTTTTTTTACATTTTTTAATTTTTAAAATAATAATAATAATGTATTTCATTTTAAAATTAAAAATTCTCGTCTAAAAATTCTTAATCATCAATAAGAACTTAATCTGCCCCAATATAAACACAAGAGAGCTGCTATCCTCGCGAATTAAAAACGTGTTTCTCAGCTCGCACTGGCGCCGCATGTCGCAACCACATCTTTCTTATTATTAAAAAACAAAAAGAGAGAGAGAGAGAGAGTGTGCCTTTTCTATCATATAGCCGGTTCTTTATTTCTTTTCTAGGGACTAAAATGTCCAAAACCATAACGTGGAGAAATAATACTTTTTCATAAAAAATAAAACTTGAATGCCTTTTTTTTATTTTTGTTTTATTTTTATTTTTTATGAAAGACTTGATTCTTACATGTCCAGCAGAGTGAAAACATCCAGATTGGATAACACTCATTCGGTGCTCTCTATTCTTTTTGTTACTCTCTATTTTAGGTGATCTGTTTGTTTTAATGCTCTTTATATTTCCTTCTTAATGTATTTCTTTTTTGTACTTTCAAAGAAAAATAATCTAATTTTTTTCAACTATTGTAAAACAGATGTTGAGTCCATAAAAAATTTCCATAGAAAGCCAAAAAAAGAAAAAAAAAAAACATAAGGACTATCATTCCATAAAAAAAAAAATCAATTGGATATTATAAGATTCTATGTTAATAGTGTTGAGTACTATGAAATCTGGTCTACATCGCTTGAGTGGAGGCATTGACCGTTCGAGCGAAATCAGGCAGAGCCGAATGCTTGAAAACAGCTCGACAATGAAATCAAGCGGTTGCGGAAATGAAGTTCACTCAACACGCCGCTCGAGCGAACATTGATTTTACACTGATTTTAGGGTTTTTCCGCCATTTGACTATATATATGTTATTTTTGACATATGACAGTACTGTGGAAGAACAGTAATGGCCCCACCATTGTATTGTGATTCCTCAGTAATAAAAATCCTCTGCAGCTTCCGTGGATTAGTCAATTTGCCGAATCACGTAAATCTTTGTGTCGTGTGTGATTAATTTCTCTTTCATATTTATTTTTCACTTTATTGTCATCGTTTTCATAACAATTGGTATCAAGAGCCAATGTTCGGGTTTGAGGAAAAACAATGGCTGGAGATGAAGTGAAGGTATAGGGGATCGAGAAGTTTGATGACACATATTTTGGATACTGGAGGATGCAGATAGATGACTACCTCTATGGGAATAAACTTCATCTTCCACTATTGGGAAAGCGACTGGAAAAAATGGATGAGATTGATTGGAACCTGTTGGATCGACAGGTTATGGGGGTTATTTGATTAACCATGTCGAAATTCGTTGTACACAACGTCATCAAGGAGAAGACGATTACAGATCTCATGACGGCTTTGTCAGGTATGTATGAAATGCCGTCAACGAATAACAAGGTACATTTGATGAAAAAGTTATTCAATTTGAAGATGGCAGATGGTACGTCTGTTGCACAACATCTGAATGATTTTAATACTATCACAAATCAATTGTCGTCTGTTGAAATTGAATTTGATGATGAGATACGTGCATTGATATTATTGGCTTGACTGCCAAATAGTTGGGAAGTTATGAGAATGGCTATCAGTAATTCTGCTGGTAAATCTAAGTTGAAATATGATGATATTCGTGATTTGATTTTGGCTAAGAAGGTGCGTAGGAAAGATTCAGGCGAGATCTCGGGTTCGAGTTCAGCATTAAATGTTGATTCTCGAGAGAGATCACAAGACAGGAACTTAAACAGAGGAAGATCAAAATCAAAGCACAGGGGCAAGAGCAAGTTAAGGCCTGGTCAGCAGGCAACTTGCTGGAGTTATGGCAAAACTGGCCACATAAAGAAAAACTGTAAAAATCCTAAGAAGACTGAGAATGATAGTGCTAATGTGGTAACTAAAGAAGTACATGATACACTATTGCTTGCAGTTCATTGTCCAGTTGATGACTGGATACTGGATTCAGGGGTTTCCTTCCATACATCTTCCCATCGGGAGCTAATGCGGAACTATGTTGCAGGTGATTTTGGGAATGTGTATCTGGCTGATGGAGAGGCTTTGAACGTAGTGGGGATGTGAGACATTGATATTGCACTCCCTAACAAGAACAAATGAACTTTGCAAAAGGTCAGACACATTCCTGAGTTAAAAAAGAACCTCATTTCTGTTGGGCAGCTCGATGAATGTGGTCATTCAGTAGTGTTCTCAGATAACACCTGGAAGGTCCCAAAAGGGGCATTAGTACTGACTCGAGGTAAGAAAACTGATACACTATATATGACTACCGGTTTGATTAACACTATTACGACTACCGTTGCAGAGAGCATAACAGATTTGTAGCATTGCAGACTTGGCCATATGAGTCAGAAAGGTATGAAAGAATTTCTGTCAAGAGACAAGCTACCATAACTGAAGTCAGTTGATCTCAGTATGTGTGAGAGTTGCATTATGGAAAAATAAAAGAAGGTCAGTTTTTTAAAAAGTGGCAGAACGCCTAAGACAGGAAAACTAGATCTAGTGCACACAGATGTGTGGATGACCTTTCCCAGTGGTATCTCTTGGAGGTTCTCGTTACTATGTCATGTTCATTGATGACCATAATAGAAAGGTATGAGTTTAATTTTTGAAGCATAAATATGATGTATTTAATATGTTCAAAACTTGGAAGGCCATAGTTGAGATAGAGACATGCTTGAAACTGAAATATTTGAGGTCTAACAATGGTGGTGAGTATATTGATGGTGGGTTCAAGGAGTATTGTGCAGCTATGAGTATCAAAATGGAGAAGACCATTCCTGGGACACCACAATAAAATAGAGTTGTTGAGCATATGAACAGAACCATAAATGAGCATGCTAGAAGCATGAAGTTGCACGCTGGATTACCATCTACTCTCTGGGCAGATGCAGTTAGCACTGCCGTCTACTTAATAAACAGAGGGCCATCAGTTTCATTAGATTGTGAATTGCCTGAGGAGGTTTGGAGCAGGAAAGAGGTTAAATTTTCTCACCTTAAAACTTTTGGCTGTCTTTCTTATGTTCTTATTGATTCTGATGCTCGTAGTAAACTTGAGGCTAAGTCAAATAAATGTTATTTCATTGGCTGTGGAGACGAGGCATTTGGCTATCGTTTCTTGGATGATCAGGGTTGGAAGATCATAAGAAGTAAGAATGTGATTTTCAATGAGAAGATTGTGTACAATGATAAGTCTAGTACAACTTCTGAATTAACTCCTCAGGAGTCCTAGTTCGTAAGATTGGATGATCTACCAGAGGTCACAGTGCAGTGTAGAGATGTGAGGGATGGGGAGAGTGGGTCCAGTGCACCAATTCCTATTATTCCGCTGTCAGTTTCAAAACCGTCCACTCCTACAGCTGAAGTTCGCAGGTCAGTTAGGACTATACGTCCTCCACAGCGTTTCTCACCTACTTTGAATTATATTTTGTTGAAAAATGGTGGAAAACCATAAAGTTACGAAAAAACCTTGCAATATGAAAACTTTAACAAGTGGGAGCTAGTCATGAAAGATGAGATAGATTCTCTGCTAGGGAAGCAGAGAATCAGACATGGGAGTTGACAGAACTTCCATCAGGGAAGAAGGCATTACACAATAAGTGGGTATACCGGGTGAAAACTGAGCATGATGGCAGTAAGCGATACAAAGCTAGACTTGTTGTAAAAGGCTTTTAGCAGAAGCAGGGTATTGATTACTCTGAGATCTTTTCTCCTGTGGTGAAGATCTCAACCATCAGGATGGTACTGTCTACAGTTGCTAATGAAGATTTATTTCTTGAGCAATTAGATGTGAAGACATCCTTTCTTCATAGAGACATTGAAGAAGACATCTACATGCACTAGCCTGAGGGGTTTGTAGTACAGAGAAAAGAATGTTTAGTTTGCATATTGAAAAAGAGCTTGTATGGCCAGAAGCAAGCTCCTAGACAATGATATAAGAAATTTGATAACTTCATGTGTAGTGTAGGGTACATCAGATGTCAGGCATATCACTGTTGCTATGTCAAGCACCTTGACAATTTTTACATTATTCTGTTGTTGTATATAGATGACATGCTTATTGCAGGGAATAGTATTGATGAGATCAATAATCTGAAGAAGCAGATGTCAGAGTACTTTGCAATGAATGATTTGGGAGCTGAAAAGCAAATCCTTGTCATGAGAATTGTCAGAGATAGAGTAAGAGGTACGTTGGGACTCTCACAGGCTGGGTATGTGAAAAAGGTACTCAGCAGGTTCAATATGGATAAGGCCAAACCAGTTGGCACACCCTTGGACAGTCACTTCAGACTCAGCAAGAATCAGTCACCTGAGTCAGAGAAGGAACAAGATTACATGAGTAAGGTTCCTTATGCCTCAGCTATTGGTTCACTTATGTATGCTATGGTTTGCAAAAGACCGGATATTGCCCATGCAGTGGGAGTTGTGAGTAGATACATGAGTAACCCAGAAAAATAACATTGGGAAGCAGTGAAATGAATTTTGAGGTACCTAAAAGGCTCCTCAGAAACATGCTTGTGTTTATCGGGAGAGAGCTTAGAGGTGCAATGCTATATTGATGCTGATTTAGTTGGAGATATTGATAGCAGAAAGAGTACCACGAGCTTTGTTTATACTCTTGGTGGTACTACAGTGTCATGTGGTTCTAATATACAAAAAACAGTTTATTTGTCTACTACAGAAGCTAAGTACATTGCAGTGTCAGAGGCTGCAAAGGAGATGATATGGCTACAGGGCTTCTTGGAATAATTGGGTAAAAAGAATAGAAATGCACTCTCTATAGTGATAGTTAGAGTGCTATATTCATTGTCAAGAATCCAGCATTTCATTCTAGGATCAAGTACATTCAGATCAGGTATCACTTCATACGATCCCTGCTGATATGTTGTTACTTGAGAAGATTTGTGGAAGCAAGAACCCTGCTGATATGTTGACAAAGGGTGTTATACTTGAGAAACTGAAGTTGTGCGTAACTTCAGTTGGTCTTCTAGTATGAAGACAGGGGTAGTGAGTTACAGAGGTAGAGGATATCATGTTTGAGGAAGAGGTCGATACAATGAGTGTACCAGTCTCCAAGTGGGAGAATTGTTGAGTACTGTGGAGTTTGGTTCACATCCGCTCGAGCGAAGTCAGGCAGAGTCGAATGCTCGAAGATAGCTCGACAATGAGCTCGAACGGTTGCGGGAAGGAAGTTCGCTCGACGCACACTTGACACGCTGCTCGAGCGAACATTGATTTTATACGGATTTTAGGGTTTTTTCGCCGTTTGACTATATATATGTTATTTTTGACATATGGTCGTATTGTAGAAGAATAGTAATCGTCTCACCATTGTATTGTGATTTCTCAGTAATAAAAATCTTCTGCAGCTCCCGTGGACGTAAGCAAATTGTCAAACCACGTAAATCTTTGTGTCGTATATGATTGATTTCTCTTTTATATTTATTTTTCACTTTATTATCATCGTTTTCACAACAAATAGTGCCTTTTATAAATACCACAACACTCAAGGTACTAACATTCCATCACAATTATTGAAACCCATCACCTTATCTATTTTAGGAATCATGAGGCCAACCTACATCTTCCAAGGCAACGATCATGCCGACCTTTGGTTCTTTGACCACTTTTTGTGTCTCAACATTAACACCACAACTCTAATCATAAGTGCAAGGATCACCTGAATTAACCAAATATTGTAAATACCATATATCTTACTATACATAATCATGAAATATGCATAAATAAAAAATGAGATAGCAAATTTCAGCTTCTACTACTAACCTCTACTACTCGAAGCCTCCGTGTCAACATATTTAAAAATTGAACTAGCAATTGACCCAACCGTTAGCAACTTAGCACACCCAGACCAACAATGACAAGAACAATACTTAGAATAATGTTACAGATGATTTCAGCTTTTACTGTTTTAAATATATATATATATATATATATATATATATATATATATATATGTATAGGATTCTCAATAAATCTAAACTTTTGAAAATAAATAAATAAAACACAGATCGATCTAGGGTTTTACAATAAACCAAAATTTTGAAACTACATAGATACATCTAGAGCATCTACATTAGATTCATCACAATCATCTTTAAAATTTGATGAAAATTATATATTTTTTATAAATTTAAAACTTTCTTATTTATAATCTCACATTGGAGTCATAAAATTGATCAAAATAATAATATAATATTATATTTTCACTTGAAATATATATATTTTTTCATATTTTATAATTATACTGACCATAGTAATTAACTTGTTAATTTTCAGATTAAATTGTCAAAATGAGGATTTATTTCATGCTGTCAGAATAGTATCAGAACTTCAATACCATGCAACTACAACAGGAGAGAGGAAGGTTTCCGTGCACTGCAAAAATCAGAGAAAGAGATAAAGTGGGGAGAGAAAACACATGGGAGGAAAATGAGAGAGGGAAGGAAAAAAAAAAAAAAGAAAGTCATCTGTGAATTAAATTTAAATAAAATATTAATTTGATTAGTGAACAGTAATCAAAGAATACATATTTTTACCATAATTCAAAACTTCCCATCATCCTTTAGTTAATCAATTACAGCTATATTTTGAATAAATTTATCATATTTATATTTGATTAGCCTTTTAATAAAGTCAATACAAATGTTCTAAAGTTTTATAGAAATAAAAAATTATTTGTAAGAGTAGAGAAAGAAAAAGTATTATGCCTAACTTCTGTTTTGAGAAAAAGAAAAAAAAAATCAATGGGGGAAGACGAGATGGGAGAAGACACACCAGATGGGACAAGCTGAAAAGAAAAGCTACAAGCTGGAAAGCAGAACGTGAAAGGCCTTCTTGGAGAGAGAAGATGCTTTTTTTAAAGTATGTTTTTTTCAATTATAAATACACTTTCACTCCCGGAGAAGAATCCAAAAATAAAACCGACAAGGCACTTGTGATGTCAATACGTAAGCTTCCCTACTTTTTTTTTTTTCATTAGTATATTTAGCATTTCTCTAAATATAATTAAACTTTCACATCTTCGAACTATTATGTTACAATTAAATTTGTATATCTTTGAATTATTATATCATATATACTATGAAATTATCAAAATATATTATAATTTTATACGTCCATCTCAGTTTCATTTTAAACTCTAAAGTTTTTGATAGTTCGATCAATAACTCTAGATTGATATTTAGCAGTATTGATCATCTAATTGACACATTATTTTCTAATATTGTTGTTTAAGATCACAAATTATTATTTTTCAACTATTTTTTTTATATCAATCTAATTACTTAACATAATATAACATTGCTTACGAAAAATATTTATTGAAAAACCTGAACATAATATAGCCTTTTTTACTAATGAAAATTTTAAAAAGAATTTAATAAAGCTAATTTGTTGATTATTTATAAATAAAATATGAGTTTGATGAGTGAAAAGTGATTCTAACTTTGAAAATTTCTTTAGAGTTATTTTAACTCAAAAGTCTAAGCTAAATGTTTTTAGCTAGTCCAATACAAGTTCATTTATACGAGGCTTAACTATATTTTGGATTTCACTGACATTTAATTAGTTCAATATCAATGCTCTAACCATAACTACCATATTGTTTTAGAAATAAATACGACTATTTTTCTATTATTAATTTCAATACTTCTTTAGAATCATTTTAGATTTTTATAATATAACAGTGACCATATGGATAAATAATTGACATGTCTAGGAGTTTATTTTGTAGAATTGTCAATACTTTTATAGTTTTACGACTTATAGTGGAAGAGATATAGATATATAAAATATGTCTCATAATATTTATTAAGCATTTAAATACGGACTATTTTATTTATCTCTAAGACTTTAGGTATTAGAATTTAGACAAAGATTCTAAGGAATTTAAATCAAAACAATTAAAATGCTTCACATTTTTTCCTAGGCAATTTTTGAGGATGACATTTTAGCCCAATCTAGGAAGATCCTTACCCCCAGCTGAAGGTTCCATGAGATCAAGATAGACTGTGTACAGATCTAAATAAGTTGTTTGTGAATACAAAATAGTGATCGGTTATTAAACGATACTATTTATATGAAACTCGACTATATTCCTATAATCTTGAATAATTCCATATTTTTTTTATATTATTATCTATATATTTATAAAGAAATTATTTTAATATTTACAAAATTAGAAAAAAATCATGTTCCTAATACTAAACATGTGATTTGAATCTTTATAAATATAATCACTTATCTACGTATATAAAAACTTTAGAAAGATAATGGAAAAATAAAGTAGTTTGTGATCAAACTCGAACTTGCTAGAATATTAAATGAGTTATTCCTAAACAGAAAATCAAACTTAATAAAAAGTTTTAACATAACTCATGTTTGAATAAAAATTGTGTGACCGATTAATATTTTTTTCGATTTGACTCATTTGTGGCCCTACAGTCATAAGACATCAACAAATTAGAAAGGTTATGTTTGGATGTTGAGGTAATTTTAAATAATAATTTATTAATAATAATAACAAAATAATAAATAGCAGTTAAAAAAAATAATAAACAGTAATTAATTGTTTTGAAGTAATAATAAAATTGTTTGAGACTAGTACTTCACTTATCAACAATAGCCTTAGCTACAATCGTGACAATCCAATGGGCAAACTGCCCTTAAGGTTTAAACTTTAACTATTTTTTATGCGCAAACTATCTTTTATTCATGACCTAATTAAATTACATAAACTTGCACTCACATAATAGCAGACTAGCAATCCGTAAACTCAGTGAGTAGTACCATCTTCAATCTCTATGGGACCATCCCTTGTGCCTTCTTCGCTTGTTCGAATAGTGCTAGAGTCAAGAGTCAGGCGAGTCGAGTCACTAATTGTAGTCATGGTTAACCCACTCTCACTTCCCATTTTTGACGCGTGCTCACTACATACAGCATAGTGATATGATAACAAGTTGGGATAGGTTAGCCCATCGGCTGAATTGATTCTGTCTATAGCGGCATCTTCATTTTCTTGTAGCTCTAATGCAAATCGGAGCTTTTCCATGATATCATCCATGGTGGGCCGTTGGATCCCCTGCTCACGCACACAACCCTCCGCGACCTCCACGTACACCTTGAAGCTCTTTGGAGCTATCTTCCCCTTCAGATATGGATCAATGATCTGACCAATGCTCCCTTTCTCTATGCATTTTGTCGCCCAATTGGCCAAATTCCACTGCTCCTCTTCCAGTTTTTGATCCAATGCTTTTCGAGCACATAATATTTCCCAAAGCACAACCCCAAATGAGTACACGTCAGATTTTTCTGACAGTTTTTGACGCCTTGCATATTCCGGATCCAAATACCCCCATGTACCTTTTACCATGGTACTAACCTCAGTGTTATCAACACTCATTTTAGACAAGCCAAAATCTGAAACCTTGGCCACCCAATCCTGGTCCAACAGGATGTTGGTCGTCTTCACATCACGGTGGATAATTGGATGCTTTGCGCCCGTATGTAGATAGTGCAAACCACGTGCCGCTCCTATGCAAATCTTCAACCTCTCTTTCAGAGGTAAGTGATTGCTTTTGTTGTCATAGAGGTGGTGGCGGAGGGTCCCGTTGGCCATGTAATCGTAGACGAGGATCATCTCGCCCTTCTCTTCGCAGTATCCGATGAGGGAGACAAGGTGTACATGGCGAAGTCTGGAGAGCATCTCGATCTCTGTCCTGAACTCACATACACCTTGTCGTGACTCCCGATTCAAGCGCTTGATTGCGACAGTCACGGTACCTTTGTCGATTAGACCCTTATATACATTGCCAAAACCTCCGACTCCGACAATTAATTCTTCATGGAAGTTGCGGGTTGCTGTTTTTATTTCGCCCAGTGAGAAGTGGCGGCAAAATTCATCGGGGGCCGACGAGGCTTGTGTCCCTCTTAACTTGCTTTTGCTAGGGTCGAGCCAGCACCAGCAGTACTTCGACAGTGGAGAGCAGCATGAACCATAGCTGTTGGTCTTCCTCCTTTTTGAGAGAACCATAAACCACATCAGAGTGAGTAGTATCAAGAAGCCCCCACCACTTCCGGTCACAATGATAACTGTGTTCTTTAACTTGGACTCATGGCGCGTACCATTCAAAACTGCCAATAGAGGGTCAAGATCGACAAGGGTTCTTCTTGTATCGCTCAATTTGAACACTTCCACACCATTTAAGATTGCATCATTGACTGATTTGGTAGCTTCACTAGGGTGCAGAGCAATGGACAGGGTACTGTTGGCCTCAGCACCCTTTTTTTGCATCATTACTACATAGTCCCGAAACACTGGCATATCCCAACCTCCGCTCCACTTAATTACATCAGCTGGTTGCTCAACTAGCTGACCATCTATATAGATAATGAATGGCCTTTCTCCGGCCTTCGTTATTGTAGGTTCTATTTCACAAAAATGGAGCCTCACCAGATAATTGAATCCTGACGCAACGGGTAATCTCCAGGTCAGATTTGTGGTTTTGTTTGGACCCATTGACACTGCAGATCGATAGACATCATCAGGTGCAATGTAATTTGGTATTAGTACTGAGTAATTGAGTATCAAGGATGGCATACGAGTGATTACGGGTACTTCAGTAATCGACCAATAATCTCTGTCATTGGACCATTCTCGAAACATGCCAGTGTCATCTATCGGTGATATGGAGGAGCCACCTACGTTCAATCTGTAAACTGTCTCGAGTGCCAAGTCGGGTGAAATGTTTACTCGTATATTTTGACCGATGTAAGGGATGCCACTTCCATATTCTTCTTGTCGTCTATAGTAGTAGAGGTAGTATGGCATGGAGACAATCTCAATCCCATTAATGAAAGCATAGGACTTACTACCTATACTTGGAATTGGAATAGGGATGAACGTTAAATTCAATTTTTGTTCATTTTCAAGTACCATGACGCAAAACTCTTTGCGGAAAGTATCATTTGCACTAACAGTAGAAGAATTATAGTAGGCAAATAAGGTGTATGAACCTGCTTTGACGGTGAAAATGAAGATCGAATTCCTACCCACATCCAAATAGCCACCTAATTGGAAGTGCAACCGAACGAATTTTGGGCCTGACGTGACTGGAAACACATACGTGAATTCGGATTGCGATATACGGGCAGTCCTGTAGGGGACATCGACGAGGGGCGCTGATTTTGGTGTAGTATTTGAATATTCATCACGTTGGAATATTTTGGAATCCGTGTCACCAATCCAGATTCGCCCATCCTTAGCCGTTGAGTTGCCTGAATCGCCACAATTTAGGGTAAATATCTCAACGGCAACGTTACCAGGTGTAGAACCAGTAGCAATTGAGATATGGCAAAGATTGAAGAATAAGAAGAAGAAGCAGTAGGTAGGTGGGAGCACAAAGAGGACGTTCCTCATGGGTGCAAGAGATCACCGACGGGGAGAGAGAGATGTGGAAGCGGAGTACCTTTTATTTGTACTGGGTTTAACGCAATGAATGACAAACCGGCAGCGATTTGAGCTGTGTGGGTTATGCGGATAGTTGTGAGCGCAGGCATGATAAATGGGTAAAGAGCTGAGAGGTCAGTTGTGGAATACGTTGATAAATAATTTATTTTCAAGAAAAATCCTGAGATGAAAGAATGAATACAGTGTTACATTTGTTTGAGCACAAAGCGAAAGTGGTTATGATGTCACTGCACGTCCATCTCTAAAGTAGGACAAAGTGAAAAGTGTATGGTAGACCGTCTAATAAAAAGAAAGTAGTAGACAAGGTGAAAAGTTGAAAACCCCAAGCCAATCTCCACGAACGCCTTTTTCCAAGTTTTGCTATCTTTTTCTCTTGAAGAATCACATTTAAATATCCTATAATTTTGTGTTAGAAACTAAATTCAAATTGTATTGTATGACCAATCTTGAGATGTTAGAAACCAAATTTAAATTGTATTGTATGACCAATCTTGAGCCATTAATTTAGACCTATCTTTAGCCATCAATGGTGACTTAAGGTACACTTACCCCCTTTGTACTCCTATAAATATGGATTTCATTCACTTGTATATGCATCAAGTTTTGCATTGAAGAACAATTCTTTCTCTTGCAATATTCTCTCTCTCTTTTGCTCTCTCTTTTTATTAGTTTCATAATACGTTATCAGCACGAAAGTTCTGACGATCTTGAAGCTAGTAAGCTTATACTTCAAGTAAGTTTTTCAATATATTATTTGTAGTTTCCAAAATGAATATGAAATGTTATATTACTACTTGATGAAACTCTATATTTATTCTCATGATTTTGTGAATATATTTCTTATTTACAAATATAAGCATACTTATGTTCCTGATTTATATATGTAGAAAATGTCAAATCTTACCAAATTGGAATTCGTTGCTCTTGACATTTTTAGAAAAAATTATTTATCTTGGATACTTGATGCTGAGATCCATCTGGAAGCGATGAACCTGGGAGATACAATTAAAGAAGGAAATCAAGGGTCCCGGCAGGACTGTGCTAAGGCAATGATTTTCCTTCTGCACCATCTTCATGAAGAATTAAAAACTGAGTATTTCACGGTGAAAGATCCTCTTATTTTGTGGAATGATTTAAGGGAGAGATATGAGTACCAGAAAATTGTAATCCTCCCAAAAGCTCGTCATGATTGGATGCACCTGAGGTTGCAAGATTTCAAGAGTGTTAGTGAGTATAACTCTACACTCTTTAAAATTAGCTCACTATTGAAATTCTGTGGTGAAAAAGTCAATGATGATGACTTATTAGAGAAGACATATATTATTTTTCATGCATCGAATGTGCTCCTGCAGTAGCAGTATCGAGAGCGAAAGTTCAAAAAATATTCTGAACTTATATCTTGTCTTTTAGTAGCTGAGCAAAATAATGAACTTTTGTTAAGAAATCATCAGTCACGTCCTACTGGTTCTATATCATTCCCTGAAGTAAATGGTACTAGATTTACACCATTCCCAGAAGCAAATGGTGCATCTTTTCAAAGAAACCGAGGGCGTGGACGTGGTAGAAAAAATTATAGAAGTGGAGGTCCTAGAAGCGACCACACTAAAAGGGATAATAGTAGATATATACCGTACCACCAGAAGTGGTTCAACTCAGAGAAGGGTAAAGGTCCTCAAAACAAAATTTTAAAGAAAGATGAAGATGGATGCCATAGATGTGGTATGACTGGACATTGGTCTCGTACCTGTCGTACAGCTAAGCACTTGGTTGACCTATACCAAGCTTCTATAAAAGAAAAAACAAAAAAGTTTGAAACAAATTTTGCCGAACCATCAAATAATTTAGCTTCTATAAAAGGAGAAGATACTACAAGTCTTGATGTTTCTGATTTCTTTGAAAATTCTAGTGATAGAATTGATCATTTGATTGGTGATGGAAATGTTCATTTTTAATTAATGTATTTCCTTTATCTTATTGTAATTTCTTTTATATTTTGCAATGTTTTGTAGTAATGAAAGTTTTATATATTTTAGAGTAGAATCATGAGTCTTACTGATGAACTTTTTATCTCTGAGATGAATAATAGAGATGTATGTCTGGCTGACAGTGCTACAACTCACACAATTCTTAAGGATAAAAAATATTTTCAAAATCTAACATTGAGTAAAGCCTACGTTCATACCATATCTGGTTCATCGAATCTAATTGAAGGCTCCGGAAGAGCTTATATTGTGTTGCCGAATGGCACCAAATTTTGTATTGATGATTGATAAAAGGTTAGAATTGCATAATTAAGTTGTTTAAATGGGTGATTTATTTTATCAAATAAAGATTGAACACTTAATTATGCATCAAATTCTAATATTGAATGCAAATTAATTGATGTCAATATTTTATATACATAAAGTTCTATATTTGCCTTTGAAAGAAATACATTTTTTATGTACTGCAGGGCATTTATGAAAATACTAAAAGAGAATGGAACTCACGGCTGGAACTCAAGGGAGCAAGCAGAAAATCAGCACATGCAGAAAGATAGAAAGGCCACCCACTCCACCATTCTTCAAAGTTAGGCCACCCACTCCACCATTCTTCAAAGTTAGGCCACCCACTCCCAAGTTAGGCCACCCACTCCACCATTCTTCAAAGTTTGGCCACCCACTCTTGAGAAATGGTAGGATGCTCTCTCCTATAAATAGGAGAGAGCTCAGAAGAGAAAGGGCATCAAGGCAGTGGAGACGAAGGAGAGAAGACAGAACTTTAAAACTTAGCTTTCATTTTTCAGTTTCATTCTCATTTCATTCGGCAGTTGTTGTTCATTTTAATTCATTTTTCAGTTTCATGCTTCTGTTTTAGTTTTCATTCAGCATCAGTTTATTTTACAGCTTTAATTTGAAACTTAAGGAAGCAAGTTTTCTTTCCATGTTAAAGCAAGCTTTCTTTGTATTCATCTAGGAAATAATTTCTTTTAGTGTTTATTTTATTTAGAGCTCAAATTCAATTTGAGTGTGTAATTTATTTGAAATTTTAATTTAATTGAGAGTTCAATTTCTTTTAGGATGCATTTTATTTAGAGCGTTTATTTTATTTGAGAAATCATTTTATCTGGAAGTTCAGATTTTTGGATTGGAGAACGCAGTCTCCATTTCCAAACATCAAGTTTATTCCTTACAATTCCTGTTTTTATTTAATTTCAGTTTAATGTCTTATATTTTCCGTGCACATTTAATTTCTGTCTATTTAAATTACTGTCATTTATTTATTTTTGCACCTTTAATTTCTGTTTATTTAAATTACTATCATTTATTTTTCTCGCACTTGTAATTCCTCTATTTAGGTTAATGTCATTTATTTTCTTGCATCTTTAATTCCTATTATTTAAATTAATGTCATTTATTTTTCTTGTTCTTTTAAATTTCAGTCTATTAATTTCAGCAATTTTAATTTAGTTTCATGCATTTTCATTCCTTACTTTTCATCGCTGCATTCAAATCCGACAAACAAATCTAAAAACATGAATCTAGTCCATGACTAGTAAAATTTCCATCCATTGCACATACCATTTATTTTTTTTTCTTTGTGAAGTTTTTCACAATTTTTCAACGAGTTTAAATTTTGAGTAAATTTTCCCTGAGGAGACGATCTAGGAATTTATTCCTTATTATTACACGACATCCTCCTACACTTGGGATAGCATTAATGCTACTCATTTTTGAGTGAGTCAATGATGCTCTATCTTCTTCACGATTTAGAAGAAATTTATTGAGTTTCAAATATATACGTCGTAATGGTTGTCATATTGAAACCACAAACGAAGACAATAAAGAGCATCTTCTCATTACTAAAACAATTTCGAGCCAGAAGCTCGTATTAGAAAAACTGTCTGCTCTCTCATCTGGGTTGTTGTGATGACCCGCTTTTACGTGTATTTTCACCGAAGGAATATTTTAATTTAATTAAAATAATAGTTCTTTTATTTTAAATTATCGGATTTTAATTGGATTTTATTTGCTGTTGAGTTTAAAATTGCTGTTCAATTTATTTTAGCTCGTTTTTGGTTTTAAAATTTAATAGTTGGTTTTTACTAGTTATTTATTATATTTTAGCTTGACGTTGTGTTAAAATATTTTAAATGGTGTTTATTTATTTATTTGATGTGGTGTTTAATTTATTTTAGTCGTTTTATGTTTTTATATCGTTTTCGGCGAAGCAGTTTTTGGATCCCGGAAGTGAGGATTGGACCTCATTTCTTTTCTCTTCTCTTTTTCTTTTTCCCTTTTCCTTTTCCTTTTTCTCCTTTTCTTTCCTTTTCTTCCTCTTTCTTCTTCTTTCTTTCCGTTTTCTCTCTCTCCCCGCGTGCTACTCTCCCTTTTCTCCTTACCGCGCAGCCACCTTTGGCCGACCATATCTCCGCCGTCCGGTGAAGGTGTCGTACACCACCCCTGCCATTCTCTTCCCCTCCCACCAGACTACAACCCCTCCAATTTTCAGGACTATCGGAGCCACCGTTAGCCGCCATGAGCTGCTTAAAGTCGCGGCGCCAACCCAGTTTTTCCCTTGTTACCGTTTTTCTTCCTCCGCCCAGAATCGCCACTTGCCGGCGGCGTGGCCTCCACCACCACCCAGAAAACTTCCCCTCCCTCCGGTGCACCACCCCTCCAAAGATCTCCCCCAACCGGCCGCCGTTTGGCCGGAAAAGACGCATCTAAGCCGACACGGTTTGTCACCGTTTCCGGCGCCGTCGCACCACCTCCGCCACCATCTTTTACCACTTCCTCCCCTACCTCTTGCCGACCTAACCCACCAATTCCGGCCTAGATCGGCACCGGAGCAGCTCCCACGAGCTCAACTCCGATTTGCTCTTTTTCGCTTCTACCGGCGTTTTCGCCGCCACCCACGGCCAAAACTCACTTCCACTAGCTTCATAAACATCCCTAGACCATTCCCTATCAATTTGGGGTCTTGGGTTGTTCCCGTTCAAAAGTGGGTATTTTGCGACCCACGGCTACAGTGCATTTGCACTGTTACGTTGCTTTCCGTCGTCGTTTGCAGCGCGCCGAACCTTCTAAAAATCATATATAGCATTGTAAGTATTTTCCAAACTCTACTTTTAGATTTAATTATATTTTGCTCTTACAATAATTTATTTGGTTGGTTTGTTGATTCCGGACTGAGTCCGAGGAGTTCGGGGGTCGGATGGATTGAGGACGGAGTTGATTTGGTTGATGTGGTTATTTGTTTGAGATATGTATGCCTTGATATTTGCATGGTGTATTGCACACGTTTTCATGTTTAAAAAGGGGAAAACCCGTTTTCGTGTAGTTGCATGCATGTACTTTGTTTGTGAATGAAAACTGGGTTTGTGAGTGAGAAATGATTTATGATATATGTGAACGTTTGGTTTGAGTTAGGAGCGTAAGTAGGGATGGTGGTAAGCAGGGATGGTGGTATAGTCCCGCCTGTGATTCCCGCCTACGGTGTATGATGAGTAGGGATGGTGGTAAGCAGGGATGGTGGTATAGTCCCACCTGTGATTCCTGCCTACGGTGTATGATGAGTAGGGATGGTGGTAAGCAGGGATGGTGGTATAGTCCCGCCTGTGATTCCCGCCTACGGTGTATGATGAGTAGGGATGGTGGTAAGCAGGGATGGTGGTA
>QGSO01000225.1:228348-347288 GCA_011037825.1 Carya cathayensis
CGCCTGCGATTCCCGCCTACAGTGCTTTGATGTTTTGGTTAATGGGCCATTTTCTAGGAAAATGGCGAGACTGGTTTTTGGGCCATTATCTGGGATAATGGCGAGGATATGAGTAAGGGAAATGCTTTTGGGCCAAATGGGATTTTTGGCGTGTGTGGAAAAATATGTTTTATGGGTGTTGTGCATTAGCATTTTATTCATGCATATTGTTTGAGTTCTATATGTTTTTATCTAGTGGCTTTTGGATTTTACTTACCTGCGGCACCATTTTTGGTACCGTAGATTTTGGTGCAGAGTTCGAGGAGGAGGAGGAGGCTGAGCCCGAGGATGCGGCTCCGCCGAAGTTCTGAGTTGAAGTTTAAGTTTTGGTTTTGGCTTTGAAACAATATTTGTGACTTGTAATATTTTATTATGTATGATTTGAACCGCTTTGTATTTTATTTAAGAAAAAAATTCTGGTACTTAGTTATATGTCTTTGCTATCCGCTGCGTATTTCTTCGTGCACATTTGTCGCTTGCACACACTTGGCACTCGTCGAAAGGATGG
This sequence comes from Carya cathayensis, assembly GCA_011037825.1. NCBI lineage: Eukaryota > Viridiplantae > Streptophyta > Magnoliopsida > Fagales > Juglandaceae > Carya > Carya cathayensis. The sequence continues at coordinate 228,896 of QGSO01000225.1, forward strand.
TGACCCGTGTTGTCATCGTCCGGACGTCTCGATTTCCCCGTATCCATGCGTGGGGATTTGGGGGCGTCACAGTTGTATTATACAGAAATGAGAACGATTGAATCACATGTGGTAATGCACCAGAAGTGCATTGACCCCAAAGTCTTTATGACTTGGCATGATCGCTTTGGACATCCAGGATCAATAATGATGAGACGAATAATTGATAATTCGTATGGGAATCCCCTAAAGAATCAGAAAGTTATCTTACCTAATGAATATCCATGCTCTGCATGTTCTCAGGGTAAATTGATTATCAAACCATCTATCTCAAAGTTTGTTTTTGAATCTCCGTCTTTTTTACGAAGGATTCATGGGGATATATGTGGGCCTATTCAACCATCAAGTGGACCATTCAGATACTTTATGGTTTTAATTGATGCATCAAGTCGATGGTCACATTTTGTCTACTTTCCACTAGAAATATTGCATTTGCTAAACTTCTTGCCCAAATAATTAAACTACGAGCACAATTTCCTGACTATCCAATTAAAACTATTCATAATGCAGGTGAATTTACATCTCAAGCTTTTGATAACTATTGCATGTCAATAGGAATAGAAGTTGAACATCCAGTTGCCCACACACACACTCAAAATGGTTTAGCTGAATTATTGATTAAAAGGCTTCAACTAATCGCTAAACCTTTGCTTTTGAAATCAAAACTTCCTATTTCTGCTTGGGGACATGCTATACTTCATGCAGCATCGTTGATTCGAATTAGGCCATCAGCATATCACAAATATTCTCTATTACAATTTGCATTTGGTCAACAACCAAATATTACTCATCTTCGTATTTTTGGATGTACGGTATATGTTCCAATTGCACCTCTACAACGTACAAAGATGGGTCCTCAACGTAGACTTGGGATATATGTTGGCTTTGATTCTCCATCTATTATCAGATACCTTGAGCTTCTTACAGGGGATATGTTTAAGGCACGTTTTGAGGATTGTCATTTTGACGATTCCATTTTTCCAACATTGGGTAATGAGAAGTCGGTGCCTGAAGCACGACAGGAAATTACTTGGAAAAATAAAGCCATTTCCCAATTTGATCCTCGTACAAATGAATGTAAACTAGAGGTTCAAAAGATTATTCATTTGCAAAGTGTTGCAAATCAATTACCGGATGTATTTACTGACATTAAAGGTGTGGTAAAATCATATATTCTTGCTGCTAATGTTCCAGCAAGGATTGCAGTCCCTAAAGGACAAATTGCCAAAACAGCAATAGGTGAGTCTAAGGTACGCCTGAAGCGTGGACGACCTATTGGTGCAAAGGACAAAATTCCTCGTAAGAGAAAAATAAAAAATGAATTTGGTACTCCTGAAGAGTCCATACCCACAACACAGGCCATAAGAGTAATTGATACTCCTGAAGAAATTAAATCTCCTGAAAAATAATCTCTTGAAGAGGTATTTAATGAAATGTCTTCCCTTGAAGATGGACATGTACCTGAAAATAACGAGATCTCGATACATTTCATAAGTACTGGAGAAATTTTGGATAGAAATAAAACTGTTGTCGACAACATATTTTCATATAAAATGGCCATTGACATTACCAGAAGTAATGAAGAAATTGAGCCCAGAACTGTCGAAGAATGTCAACGTAGAAATGACTGGCCAAAATGGAAATCAGCTATTGAAGCTGAATTAAATTCGCTAGCAAAGCGAGAAGTCTTTGGACCAATTGTACAAACACCAAAAGGTGTAATGCCTGTTAGATATAAATGGGTATTTATACGTAAGCGTAATGAGAACAATGAAATTGTGCGATATAAAGCACGACTTGTTGCACAAGGTTTCCTGCAAAAACCAGGGATTGATTATGATGAAACATACTCTCCTGTTATGGATGCAATCACATTCAGATTTTTGATTAGTTTGGTAGTTACAAAAAGATTGGATATGCAGTTGATGGATGTGGTCACTGCATATTTATATGGATCATTGGATCATGACATATATATGAAAATCCCTGAAGGATATAAAATGCCTGAGGCTTCTAATCTGAGTACATCCAGAAATATGTATTCTATTAAACTTCAAAGGCCTTTATATGGGTTAAAACAATCCGGACGCATGTGGTATAAACATCTTAGCGAATATTTATTGAAAGAAGGATTTGAAAATAATCCAATATGCCCATGTGTTTTTATTAAGAAATCAGATTCCGGATTTGTTATTATTGCAGTTTATGTTTATGATCTAAATCTTGTTGGAACTCTTGAAGAGATCAAAAGAACTGCAACATATTTAAAGAATGAATTTGAAATGAAAGATCTTGGCAAAATGAAATTTTGTCTCGGCCTGCAGCTTGAGCATTTGCAAAATGGAATTCTTATTCATCAGTCAAATTATACAGAGAAAGTATTGAAGCACTTTTACATGGACAAAACTCATCCCTTGAGTACTCCAATGGTTGTTCGATCACTTGATGTGCAGAAAGATCCATTTCGTCCTTGTGAAGACGATGAAGAAATTCTTGGTCCTGAAATACCTTATCTTAGTGCAATTGGAGCCCTGATGTATCTTGCAAATTGCACTCGGCCTGATATTGCATTTTCAGTTAATTTACTTGCAAGATATAGTTCCGCACCAACTCGAAGACATTGAAATGACATTAAACATGTCTTTCGATATCTCCGAGGTACAGTTGATATGGGATTATTTTATCAACATGGATCAAGTCCACAATTAGTTGGATATGCGGATGCAGGTTATCTTTTAGATCCACACAGAGGTAGATCTCAAACTGGATATGTATTTACTTATGGAAATTCTGCTATATCATGGAGATCTGTTAAGCAAACACTATCTGCTACCTCTTCAAATCACTCAGAGATCATTGCAATTCATGAGGCAAGTCGAGAATGTATTTGGCTAAGATCAGTGATTCAACATATTCAAGAAAAGTGTGGTCTTCCAGTGATTAATGATAGTCCAACAATTTTATACGAAGATAATACTGCTTGTATAACTCAAATTAGAGGAGGATATATCAAAGGTGATATAACCAAACATATTTCACCTAAATTCTTTTATACCCATGAACTTTAGGAGAAAGGAGAAATTAATGTCAAGCAGATACGATCAAGTGATAATCTGGCAGATTTATTCACTAAAGCATTACCAACTGCAAACTTGTGCAGTTGAATATTGTGCAGAATATTGGAATCCGAAAACTTGAAGACCTATTATCATGCACTTTTCAGGGGGAGTAAATGTCTTGAAGACTTGTGCTGATTGTACTCTTTTTCATTCGCTAAGGTTTTATCCCACTGGGTTTTCTTTTGTAAGGTTTTAATGAGGCAATCTTAAAGCACTTGGCGATATACATGAATATTGTACTCTTTTTCCTTCGTCATTGGTTTTTTTCCCACTGGGTTTTTCCTTGACAAGGTTTTAACGAGGCATATTCTTTATATGTGGTCATCCAAAGGGGGAGTGTTAGAAACCAAATTCAAATTGTATTGTATGACCAATCTTGAGATGTTAGAAACCAAATTCAAATTGTATTGTAAGACCAATCTTGAGCCATTAATTTAGACCTATCTTTAGCCATCAATGGTGACTTAAGGTACACCTACCCCCCTTTGTACTCCTATAAATATGGGTTTCATTCACTTGTATATGCATCAAGTTTTGCATTGAAGAACAACTCTTTCTCTTGCAATATTCTCTCTCTTTTGCTCTCTCTTTTCATTAGTTTCATAACAGATTTCACCTTGGTCAATTATTAGTTCGGGCCAGTCCAGTAAGGGGATCACAATTTCCCTAACATCCAATCTAGGGATGGCAATATGGACTGCGTGATTCATGCGGCTGTACAAGTTTACATATAATATTTTATTTTGGATAATTTTGAGATGACTATCAAATGTGTCCTGGACACCAGTAAAAATGAGTTTTTATTTTATTTTTTATTTTTCTTTAAGCATTTTAAAACATTTTTAACCATTAAAAAATAAAAAATAAAAATTTAAATTCACTAATAGTCACTTCCTTAACTACTAAGAAAAAATAAAAAATAAAAAAATAAAATATGCTTGAACACATTTGATAGATTGATATATTTAATAGTTATACTATCATTTTCTTAATATTTTTCCATACAAATAAAAAACTTCCTAAAATCTCTTTCATTATGTATCAAAGTTTTAAATTTGAATATTGTTCAACTTGTCAAAAATTAGGCTCCATTTTGAACTTAGATTGAGTTTAATTTTAAGTTGAGTCTAACATTCAAATACCAAATTCTCAAATTTTACACGTGGAACCTATGACCTTTTTCAACACAACACCTCTTTATACGTGAAACCTATAACTTTTTTTATTTCCCACATCTAAACTCATCTTAATATCCAAACATATTTAAATTTATCTTAAATAAGCCCTACAAAATTCACTCTACCATCTCAACTTACTATTATTCATAAAAAATTCAATTTATCTCAACATCTCAACTAAACTTGTCTTTTTAAAAATAAATACTTGTTTGTAAAAATTCCTGAAAAAAAGAAGAAAATAAGGCATTTCGATAGGCATGCCTGTTACTCAATTTCTGCTCATTGCTCTCTCTTTAAATATATCGGACCGGCCGGTTCGTTTGTTGAAATTTTCAAACCACTCAATGGGCTTGGGCTTATTCAGCAGTAAGGCCGACTTGAATATCGGCCCCTGAAACTGGGCCTACTATTGCTTTGAAAATCCACAATACTTTCAACTTCCACCCCCATATTTTTGGACCAATGGGAGTGCCTCCGTAACGGACGTGGTGTATAATAGGAATTTACACCTCCAATGAGTCATGGCCATGTCAGTCCTCTAATTTTATTACTGTAAACCCAACTACATCAGATGAAATGAAATGAAGGGCAACCGAGTTCATTCCGTTTCCACCATCAGTCCATCCTCAAGCTCTCTCTCTCTCTCTCAAACTAATAGTTTCACCAGAAATTGCTCTCTGCGCAATATTTTTCAGACTACTTTAGAGTTCTAGAAGCAAGCAGGCGAACAAACATAGCCACCCAAGCACCATGAGAGCCAAGTGGAAGAAGAATGCATAGGAGGTTGAAGAGGAAGCACCAACAGATGAGGCAGCGATCCAAGTAGTTCTGCTATCAATAAATTGTCGTTTTTTGTCTAATGGTTGGTGATTAGAGATTTGTAGTGTTCTCTATTTTTTTACTTATTGATTTTTTTTTGTCGATTTTCATTTATTACTTTTCTCATTTTTTGGTATTTCGGGATGCATCTGCCTCTGCTATTTCGATACATTTGCCTTTGCCTTTGTTCTCCGTATGCTATTTTGTTTTTTTAGTGATTAGATGTTTGTATGTCTTTTTTTATCTTTTTACTTTTTCATTTTTTGTAATTTAATCTCTTCGATTTTTATTGTGGGTATGGAGTCTGGATTGCTGCAGATTTGAGCCTTCCAGGATGCATCCCATACTGGATTTGTATATAAAACGCCTCATTTTTTCTGTTGGTGATGTCTTTGGTATTTTTGTTGAGGAAATTATTGATCGATTCGATTCGTCCTTCGTAATTTGTCCAACAATTTTCTACAAATCCAAGGTTCAAGAAAAATGCATAAATTGGCATGGTAGAGCTTTCTGAGAGTGAGGAGAGAGAGAGCTTGATTAGAGAGTCGTTTGCTGAGATTGATGAGAGAGAACTGTAATTATAATATAATTTTACAGTAAGTTATATAAAATTTCTGATGTATCTCTTTATGATCGGAGGGTGTAAATGTTACATTTTCACCGCATCCGATTTTAAGATTTTCTCTTTTCGAATACACGTCTAATTTTTTTTTTTTTTTTTTTTTTGGGGATTAGTTTGTAGCGTCTGAATTCCATTTCTCGTGGAACGGGAAACCAAAACTTGAGGTGGCAGAGCCAGCAGTAAGTTGACTCGGAAAAATGGGGATGGAAGAGCACGACGAGTTGATGGCCGATGGATCGGACTCTGCCGAGAGAAGATCCCGAGTCCCGAGGCTGTTCATCAAAGAGATGGTCATGAGGAACTTTAAATCATACGCCGGCGAACAACGCGTGGGCCCTTTCCAGAAGGTGAGTGTCCGTCTTACCTCTTCTTCTTCTGTTCTGAGGAAGTCTGATTTAAGTAGCACATTTTACAAACTTAGGGTTCAGTTTGGATGCCGAGAAAACAGTTGGGAATTTGAGGAAAGTTCGATATTGGTATAATACATTTTTTGATTTAGCTCCTATAAGTGGAGAGAGTTATAGTAAATTCAACTGAGAAAATAACCGCGCATAAATCTGTTTTTTAAAATATGTATGCGTGGTGACCCAGAGAAAAATGCACACTCTCTCGCGCTCTCCTTAGTCTTTAGGATTTCTAGTTTGACTAATCAATTAGATTTTTGTTTACCGATAAAAAAGTTTGATTAATCTATTCTCATATTTTATGTGACAGGACGTGAAGAATGAAGCAGAAGCATACATGCTGAAAGAGTTGTCACTGAAATGGCAAGAGAAAGCCACTAAATTCGCCCATGAAGATACTGATACAAATATGGTTGAATTACAAGCAAATGTTTCCAGTTTAGAACAAAATCTGAAGACTGAAAGGTATATGCTTCTACATCTAGGGATTTTAACATATTTAGTTGAAACAAAAAATTGGACCTGATGAAAACTTTGACATCTCAAATTAGGGAGAAGATACGAGAAAGTAATAAAATGTTGAAGGAGCTTGAAACTGTGCACAACAAGTACATGAGGAGACTGGTCAGCAGAGTATATTTATATATATATTTTTATTTTCATAAACTAATGCCTTGCCGAACCTATTCAAATTATTGTTATATGATTGCCTCAACGTGAGGACAATATATTAGTATATATTTTTAGGTAATGTGCTTGCCGCTCTTTGAAATGACATGTCTTCATTGAGTGTAATTGCACGAATTCAATTTGTTTTTACTTGAATAACTTCAAATGTAGCTTATGTTTTGAATTATTAGGAACTTGATAATCAACTCAGAAGTTGTAAGGAAGAGTTTAAGGAGTTTGAACGCCAGGATGTCAAATATCGGGAAGATTTGAAGCACATGAAGCAAAAGATCAAGAAACTTGAGGATATACTGGAAAAGGTGAGGAAAAAATTGTTTAGGTGAATTGAGCACACACATGTTTTTACCTTTTGACTTCCCATTTCAGGATTCATCAAAGGCTGTTGAGTTAGAAAAGAAGTGTGAAGACTCTGCAAATCTGATCCCTAAATTTGAGGAAAATATTCCAAAACTGCAAAAGCTCTTACTGGATGAGGAGAAAGTTTGAGAGGAAATTAAAGAGAATTCTAAAGGTAATTTTCTCTTTTCAATCATGTAAGATCATTACTTTTTTTGCAATTTATTGGAATTTTCTCTCTCTCTCTCTCTAAATGCCATCCCTTATAGGACAAATAAAACTTTGGTTATTTGATTATTAACTATGAGTTCATCTGTCAAATTGTCTACATTCAAAAGCAAGACAAAATTACATAACATTGAGTTATGATATTTCGAGTTTGCATGGTGACATATAGGATTCATATGGCTTAAATTACTATGCAAGGTATACTTGTTTTTTAAAAACTCTCTATTGATTCTCTACTTGCATTTGGAAGTTAGATTTTCTTTACAATTTTATAGGGACTTATCAAAAAAACAAATTTTATAGGGAATCTAAGTATCATTTTTAGGTGGTTGTAGGACTTGGATTTTTGGATTTATCTTTTTCTTATTCCTCACTGTATGAAATAGTTTTTCCCTCAAAATCATCGACACATTTCAAGTTAGTGTTAGTTTGTATTGGCCTTTTTCTGCTAAAATTAGTTGATCATCTGTGCTAAATTTGTCCTGGGTGTACACTACACTATTATTAGGCCTTCGGTTTTGTTTAAAATGCATAGCTTCTTTAAGAAATGAAGAACCTCAAAGCAAAATATTCCTCCTCCCTTAATGTTTTCTTTTGTTTTTTTTTTTTTGGGGGGGGGGGGGGGTGTTCTTAAGTAGCTTTTGAGCCCCAATTGCTCACTGTTCTGTTCTGACTCTGCTAATACATTTCTTGTACAGAATAATGCCTCCCTTCTGTTCCCCATCCATTCTTCGGAAGATTTATGGAGGAAGTGATCATACGTTGAAAGCTATCTATTCTAACAACACAATTTGACAATCAAAAAGAACAAAGAAAAACCATTTTCTCAAACAGCATATACAGGAACTATGTCCATTTTTTTCCCATGAGATAGGAGCATAGAACCAGGTAAAGAACCAAGAAATTTTTTGTGTAATTCTTTTTTTTTTTCCCCCTTTTTATTTCAGTATACTAGGTATTTGAGGAATGGGGTGCTATTTGTTGAAGAGTCAATCCCCTTTTTTGTGTTATATGAAATGTTACTTACCTGTGATTGGTTGGTAAGCAGTTGAAACCGAGAGATATTGTGCTGAGCTCGCAAAGTGGTAGCATTGCTGGAAGCCCAACCGAAGGAGATGAATCCAAATCTTGATTCAATCTCAGAGTGTGACTTTTTCTGTTATTCTTTATATCCATTTTAAAGTTGAGTTTACCTCTTCAGCACTACACTGCTAACATCATATAACTGTTAGATTTGGGAGAAAGGTTTTGTTATATAATGACCGAGTTGAGGAACTAAACCAGGTCACTCAACAGCGTGATAACATAAAGAAGCAGTATGATGAATGGAGGAAGAGGAGGCATGCTCATTCTTCTTTTCTTTGATTTCTGATTTGTGGTCTTAAAAATCCACTTCAGTTTTTTGGTTTTTCATTGAACAGAATTCAGTATCATACAGATTGGATAAGTTCATGGCAGGATTCAATGCAATATCTTTGAAGCTAAAGGAGATGTATCAGGTTTGTGAATGGATCCCTCTTGCACAAATGTTACCTGAATTGTAAGCTCTGCTGTCTTATTTTTTGAACACAGCTTGAATGTGCGTTAAAACAGTTTGAAGTGGAAGTGTTATGGCTGGAGCCATTTGTATTCTGGTGCTGACTTGTCTGCCATTGGATATTTTCACTTTTGATAAAGATCTGACAAAGTAGAGTTTTTGTTGGTAGGATGGACTCTTTAGGAGTTGATAAGGATGGGTGAGATACTATCTCTACAGTTATCTCTTGGTTTAGGTTAAAACACAATTCCTATTTAAAAAATCTTACATCTTTGATGCAGCTCCTCCATTTGCAATCAGTTGGGGCCTTTCATTTTGATGCTACTTGTGTCATCCTTTTTTATTTTGTTTTTTATCTTGTGCTGTATGCATGTGGTAATTAGTGATTGTACCATGGTTTTCATAAACTTGCAGATGATCACACTTGGAGGCGATGCAGAACTTGAGCTAGTGGACTCTTTGGATCCTTTCTCTGAAGGTGTTGTTTTCAGTGTCAGACCACCAAAGAAGAGCTGGAAGAATATTGCAAATTTATCGGGTGGTGAAAAGGTTATATTGCAGTATCATTGGCTTTTCCCCTTTTTCCGGCCTCTGATCTCCTAGGACAAGAATTCCTGAAAGTAATATAATTTTGTTATTTTTACGTCTTTCAGACACTCAGCTCACTGGCCCTTGTTTTCGCACTTCATCACTACAAGCCAACTCCGCTTTATGTGATGGATGAAATTGATGCTGCTCTGGGTAATTTTCCTGTATCCTCATTCATATATATCTATTATATTATATTATATTATATTTTATATATTATATATAATAAGCGGCTATCCCGGAATGAACAGTAGATTTTCGGATTCTGTTTTTTTGAACAGTAAAATTCCGTTTTCATTTTCGTTAATGAACAGTAAATACTTTAATCGTGAGACCCAAAAAAAAAAAACAAAAAAAAAAACGCGTAAGAAGACAGGATTCCGTTTTTTGAATAGTAAAATTCTGTTTCCATTTTCGTTAATAAACAGTAAATACTTTAGTAATGGGACCCACAAAAAAACATGCGTAAGAAGACATAAAAACATAAATGAACAGTAAATAATTTATAAAAAATTCGAATAAACAGTAAGATAATAATTCGAATGAACAGTAAAGATAATAAAAAATTTGAATGAACAGTAAGATAATAATTCGAAATGAACAGTAAGTTCATTCGAATTTTTTATTATTTTTACTGTACATTCGAATTATTATCTTACTGTGCATTTCAAATTTTTTATTATCTTTACTGTGCATTTCGGAATTATTATATTACTGTGCATTCAATTATTATCTTATTATTCATCCGAATTTTTTATTATCTTTACTGTACATAAATCGAATTATTATATTACTGTGCATCGTTAATGAACAATAAATACTTTAATCGTGGGACCCACAAAAAAAACACGCGTAAGAAGACAGGATTCCGTTTTTTTAAATAGTAAAATTTCGTTTTCATTTTCGTTAATAAATAGTAATACTTTAATCGTGGGACCCACAAAAAAACACGCACATAAAAACGTAAATGAACAGTAAATAATTTATAAAAAATTCGAAATGCACAGTAAGATAATAATTCGAATGAACAATAAAGATAATAAAAAATTCGAATGAACAGTAAGATAATAATTCGAAATGAACAGTAAGTTCATTCGAATTTTTTATTATCTTTACTGTACATTCGAATTATTATCTTACTGTGCATTTCAAATTTTTTATTATCTTTACTGTGCATTTCAGAATTATTATATTACTGTGCATCAATTGAATTATTATTATCTTACTATTCATTCGAATTTTTTATTTTTTGTACTGAACATGAATCGAATTATTATATTACTGTACATCGTTACTATGTATTCACGAAAATTTTCGATTATCTTACTATTCATTCGAATTTTTTATTATTATCTTACAATTTATTCGAATTTTTTATTATCTTTACTGTGCATTTTGAATTTTCTATTATTATTTCTAATTATTATCTTATTATTTCGAATAGTAAGATAATAATTAGAATAATAATTAGAAATAATAATAAAAAATTTAAAATGCACAGTAAAGATAATAAAAAATTCGAATGAATAGTAAGATAATCGAAAATTTTCGTGAATACACAGTAATGATGCATAGTAATATAATAATTCGATTCGTGCACAGTAGAGATAATAAAAAATTCGGATGAAGAGTAAGATAATAATTGGATGCACAGTAATATAATAATTTCGAAATGCACAGTAAAGATAACAAATAATTCGAAATGCACAGTAAAAATAATTATTTCTTCTTATTTCTTTCTTTTCTTTTCTCTTTCTATGCGTTTTTCTTTTCTCTCCCATTCTTCTTTCTTCTTTTCTCTTTCTCCCCGTGCTCTCCCTTTCTCTTTTCTCCTTCCCGTCGCCCCTACTTCGGCCTGGTCATTGCACCCCCGGCCGGTGGAAGTGTCGTACACTACCTACCCAATTTTCTTCCCCTCTCACCGGTGAACATCCCCACCAAGTTTCACCTCCATCCGAGTCACCGTTAGTCACCTATAGCCCATCTAAGCCGCACGGTTTTGAGCCGTTTCCGGCACCATCGCACCACCTCCGCCCACCATCTCTTCACAGCTTCTTCCTCCTACCTCTTGCCGACCTAACTACCAAATTTCAGCCCCGATCCGTTGCCGAAGCACCACGAGCTCAACTCCGATTTGGTCTTTTTCCGCTTCTACCGCCGCCCACGGCCAAAGCTCACTTCCCTTAGTTTCATAAACATCTCAAGGCGAAAGTAAACTTCTTCTCTCTCTTCTTTTCATTTGTTCATGTTGATGATCAAGAACAAGATCAACATGCAGGTGACCTTTGCTAAGTGGAGGAAAGCTGTACGAGTTTTGCTGCAATTCAAGGTCACCAGAACAACAAAACCACTTTTGAATGAAAACGGAATCTTTTGTTCATCTGGGTAATTTTCCTGTATCCTCATTCATATATATCTATTATATTATATTATATTTTTATATATAATAAGCGGCTATCCCGGAATGAACAGTAGATTTTCGGATTCTGTTTTTTTGAACAGTAAAATTTTGTTTTCATTTTCGTTAATGAACAGTAAATACTTTAATCGTGGGACCCACAAAAAAAACATAAAAAAACACGCATAAGAAGACAGGATTCCGTTTTTTCGAACAGTGAAATTCCGTTTTCATTTTCGTTAATAAACAGTAAATACTTTAATCGTGGGACTCACAAAAAAACACGCGTAAGAAGACATAAAAACGTGAATGAACAGTAAGATAATAATTCGAATGAATAGTAAAAATAATAAAAAATTTGAATGAACAGTAAGATAATAATTCGAAATGAACAGTAAGTTCATTCGAATTTTTTATTATCTTTACTGTACATTCGAATTATTATCTTACTGTTCATTTGAATTTTTTAATATTACTGTTCATTCGAATTTTTTACAAATTATTTACTGTTTATTTACATTTTTATGTCTTCTTACGCATGTTTTTTTGTGAGTCCCACGATTAAAGTATTTACTACTTATTAACGAAAATGAAAACAGAATTTTACTGTTTAAAAAAACGGACAAGATAATTGTGGGACCCATAAAAAAAACACGCGTAAGAAGACAGAATTTCATTTTTTTGAACAGTAAAATTTCATTTTCATTTTTGTTAAAAAACAGTAAATATTTTAATCGTGGGACCAAAAAAAAAAATAAAAAAACACGCGTAAGAATACAGGAAAACGTAAATGAACAGTAAATGATTTAAAAAAATTCGAATGTACACTAAGATAATAATTCGAATAAACAGTAAGATAATAATTCGAAATGGATAAAAAAAAATTTGAATTAATAATAAGATAATAATTCGAAATGAACAGTAAGTTCATTCGAATTTTTTATTATCTTTACTGTACATTCGAATTATTATCTTACTTTTCATTCGAATTTTTTATAAATTATTTACTATTCATTTACGTTTTTATGTTTTTTTACGCGTATTTTTTTGTGGGTCCCACGATTAAAGTATTTACTACTTATTAATGAAAATGAAAAAAGAATTTTACTCTTCAAAAAAACGGACAGGATAATCGTGGGACCCACAAAAAAAACACGCGTAAGAAGACAGAATTTATTTTTTTTGAACAGTAAAATTTCGTTTTCATTTTCGTTAATAAACAGTAAATATTTTGATCATGGGACCTACAAAAAAAAAACAAAAAACACGCGTAAGAAGACATGAAAACGTAAATGAACAGTAAAGAATTTATAAAAAATTCGAATGAACAGTAAGATAATAATTCGAAATGAACAATAAATATAACAAAAATTTCGAATGAACAGTAAGTTCATTCGAATTTTTTATTATCTTACTCTTCATTTCGAATTATTATCTTACTGTTAATGCGAAAATTTTGTTATATTTATTGTTCATTTCGAATTATTATCTAACTGTTTATTTGAATTTTTTATAAATTATTTACTGTTAATTTATGTTTTTATGTTCTTACGCGTGTTTTTTTGTTTTTTTTTTTTGTGGATCCCATGATTAAAGTATTTACTGTTTATTAACGAAAATGAAAACGGAATTTTACTGTTCAAAAAAAATGAAATTCCTGTCTTCTTACGCGTGTTTTTTTTGTGGGTCCCACGATTATCCTGTCCGTTTTTTTGAACAGTAAAATTCTTTTTTCATTTTCGTTAATAAACTGTAAATACTTTAATCGTGGGATCCACAAAAACAAAAAAAACAAAAAAACACGCGTAAGAGGACATAAAAACGTAAATGAACAGTAAATAATTTATAAAAAATTCGAATGAACATTAAGATAAAAATTCGAAGGAAGAGTAAAGATTATAAAAAATTCGAATGAACAGTAAGATAATAAAAAATTCGAATTAATAGTAAGATAATAAAAAATTTGAATGAACAGTAAGATAATAAAAAATTCGAATTAACAGTAAGATAATAATTCGAATGTACAGTAAAAATAATAAAAAATTCGAATGAACACATAGGAGATAAGATCAAGATAAAGACACAGTTGGGGCACCAATAATTGTTACTCATGACATGCATGCGGACACCACATAGGAAAAATCTAATTCTAAGTATAATTGTGTATTAATATATGTACTAATGATTGATTAAAAAGTATATTTTATGAAAAATAGAATTTTAACTTAACGATGTGTTTAAAAAATTTTCTTGATTTTATTGCTTTTAAAGTTATTTGGGGGACCAATAATTGTTACTCATGACATGCATGCGGACACAACGTAGGAAAAATCTAATTATAAGTATAATTATGTATTAATATGTGTACTAATGATTGATTAAAAAGTATATTTTTATTAAAAATAGAATTTTAACTTAACGATGTGTTTAAAATATTTTCTTGATTTTATTGCTTTTAAAATTATTTTCGTTGAATCAGTTGTTGAACCCCAGAGGTGAGGATTGTACCTCATTTCTTTTCCTCCATATCTTCTTTTCTGCTTTCGCTTTTCTTTTCTTTTCTTTTTCTTTCTTTCTTTTCTCTTCCCGTGCGTTTTTCTTTTCTCTCCCGTGTTTCTTTCTTCTTTTCTCTCTCTCCCCGTGCTCTCCCCTTCTCTTTTCTCCTTTCCGTCGCCCCTACTTCGGCCGGCCATTGCACCCCCGTCCGGTGAAGGTGTCATACACCACCCACCCAGTTTTCTTCCCCTCTTACCGATGAACATCCCCACCAAGTTTCACCTCCATCCGAGCCACTGTTAGCCACCTACAACCCATCTAAACCGCACGGTTTTGAGCCGTTTCCGGCGCAGTCGCACCACCTCCGCCCACCATCTCTTCACAGCTTCTTCCCCTACCTCTTGCCGACCTAACCACCTAATTTCAGTCCCGATCCGTTGCCGGAGCAGCTCCCACGAGCTCAACTCCGATTTGGCCTTTTTCCACTTCCACCGCCGTTTCCACCACCACCCACGGCCAAAGCTCACTTCCCTTAGCTTCATAAACATCTCAAGGCCAAAGTAAACTTCTTCTCTCTCTTCTTTTCTTTTGTTCATGTTGATGATCGAGAACAAGATCAACACGCAGGTGACCTTTGCTAAGCGGAGGAAAGCTGTACGAGTTTTGCTGCAATTCAAGGTATTCACCAGAACAACAAAACCACTTTTGCACCCTCTAAACCACAAAAGGCAAAGCAAAACCATCAAAACTGCTTCCTTCTATTTTTATTTTTCTATTTTCTAAGTCATCTTTCTTTTATTTTCATCTCCGAGTTGATTTTTTGAAAGAGAAAAAAAATTGATTTTTTTGTGTGTTGAACATGTATTTTTGTTGTGTATTGACAGATCTATATCTATTCCTTTAGATCTATTAGTTTTCACTTTAAACGTAGAAGTGAATGCAACCCTCATCTGCGCAGAATATGATTTTAGCTACCAAAATAAAATAGAGCACACAGAATATCTACCAGAAGATAGATACACAATATAAATATTTGTGAGATATTATTTTATTATCTCGAAACAAAATTACAGAAATTTGAGGCTCTTCGCCTCATTCTTCAAACGATCTATGCTCCTCTAAAATTTGCGTGGCATCTCTGTCTAAAGGAGTAGGCAATCTAAAAGAAGAATTAAGGAAGGATTTTAATTTCCTATTCTTTTGCTTAATTGCTTCTATCTTCATGTGAGACTCCTGAAGAAGTCGCTGAAGGATATAAATTTTCTCATTTAGTTTGTCCAAATCATAAGGTTTAAATTGTAGTCGCTGAGAAAATGCATAAATACTTGAAGAGTAATGGGTATCGAGATTTACAAGCTCGTAGATAGCTTCAACATCTGACTTATTAGTCAGATCATTATTGTATTGTATTATAGCATCTGTGGTAGAAGCAGGAACAACTGATGAACGAGGTGCATAATACCTTATATATTGGCCATGAGAAGATTGCTGAGCCATTGCAGAATCAGAATGCAGAAAGAGATTGCAGAGTAAGAATACAGTATTATTACAGAAAAGTGAAGAAGATGAGATGCGAATGAAGATGAGCTGAATATCTCTTTTATAGAGAAAATTATGACTAAGCACCTTTATTGCTTCACGGCATCTCTCGTGAAGCATCTCTTTACAAGAGACAAGAAGATGTAGCATCATAGCTCTGCGGCGCCTGACAGCTACAGAAAAGCTGAAAAAGCTTGCGGTGCTTGTCTGATCTAAAAAGCTGGCTATCGTTTTTGTTGAAAAATGAGGTTAGCGGTTTAACATTGATGAATTCTTCACTAACTGTGTTATTTACAATTTTGTTTCTTCATACTGGGTTTTTTTTTTCCTTTCATTTAGTTGAAGCGGATCTTTTTTCCTTTCATTTGGTTGAAGCGTTTTTTTTTTTTTCCTTTCGGCTGCAGGCACTGCCGCCACACTGCTACTAATCTATCTGCAGGTAATGGGTAAGACTTCTCCCTGTACTCATCTTCTCTCTTCTTCATTTTCTCTCTCCAATTTTGTTTCTTCTATACTGTTTTTTTTTCCTTTCATTTGGTTGAAGCGGATCTTTTTTCCTTTCATTTGGTTGAAGCGTTTTTTTTTTTTTCCTNAACAGTAGATTTTCGGATTCTGTTTTTTTGAACAGTAAAATTTTGTTTTCATTTTCGTTAATGAACAGTAAATACTTTAATCGTGGGACCCACAAAAAAAACATAAAAAAACACGCATAAGAAGACAGGATTCCGTTTTTTCGAACAGTGAAATTCCGTTTTCATTTTCGTTAATAAACAGTAAATACTTTAATCGTGGGACTCACAAAAAAACACGCGTAAGAAGACATAAAAACGTGAATGAACAGTAAGATAATAATTCGAATGAATAGTAAAAATAATAAAAAATTTGAATGAACAGTAAGATAATAATTCGAAATGAACAGTAAGTTCATTCGAATTTTTTATTATCTTTACTGTACATTCGAATTATTATCTTACTGTTCATTTGAATTTTTTAATCTTACTGTTCATTCAAATTTTTTACAAATTATTTACTGTTTATTTACATTTTTATGTCTTCTTACGCATGTTTTTTTGTGAGTCCCACGATTAAAGTATTTACTACTTATTAACGAAAATGAAAACAGAATTTTACTGTTTAAAAAAACGGACAAGATAATTGTGGGACCCATAAAAAAAACACGCGTAAGAAGACAGAATTTCATTTTTTTGAACAGTAAAATTTCATTTTCATTTTTGTTAAAAAACAGTAAATATTTTAATCGTGGGACCAAAAAAAAAAATAAAAAAACACGCGTAAGAATACAGGAAAACGTAAATGAACAGTAAATGATTTAAAAAAATTCGAATGTACACTAAGATAATAATTCGAATAAACAGTAAGATAATAATTCGAAATGGATAAAAAAAAATTTGAATTAATAATAAGATAATAATTCGAAATGAACAGTAAGTTCATTCGAATTTTTTATTATCTTTACTGTACATTCGAATTATTATCTTACTTTTCATTCGAATTTTTTATAAATTATTTACTATTCATTTACGTTTTTATGTTTTTTTACGCGTATTTTTTTGTGGGTCCCACGATTAAAGTATTTACTACTTATTAATGAAAATGAAAACAGAATTTTACTGTTCAAAAAAACGGACAGGATAATCGTGGGACCCACAAAAAAAACACGCGTAAGAAGACAGAATTTTATTTTTTTTGAACAGTAAAATTTCGTTTTCATTTTCGTTAATAAACAGTAAATATTTTGATCATGGGACCTACAAAAAAAAAACAAGAAAACACGCGTAAGAAGACATGAAAACGTAAATGAACAGTAAAGAATTTATAAAAAATTCGAATGAACAGTAAGATAATAATTCGAAATGAACAATAAATATAACAAAAATTTCGAATGAACAGTAAGTTCATTCGAATTTTTTATTATCTTACTCTTCATTTCGAATTATTATCTTACTGTTAATGCGAAAATTTTGTTATATTTATTGTTCATTTCGAATTATTATCTAACTGTTTATTTGAATTTTTTATAAATTATTTACTGTTAATTTATGTTTTTATGTTCTTACGCGTGTTTTTTTGTTTTTTTTTTTTGTGGATCCCATGATTAAAGTATTTACTGTTTATTAACGAAAATGAAAACGGAATTTTACTGTTCAAAAAAAGTGAAATCTGTCTTCTTACGCGTGTTTTTTTTGTGGGTCCCACGATTATCCTGTCCGTTTTTTTGAACAGTAAAATTCTTTTTTCATTTTCGTTAATAAACTGTAAATACTTTAATCGTGGGATCCACAAAAACAAAAAAAACAAAAAAACACGCGTAAGAGGACATAAAAACGTAAATGAACAGTAAATAATTTATAAAAAATTCGAATGAACATTAAGATAAAAATTCGAAGGAAGAGTAAAGATTATAAAAAATTCGAATGAACAGTAAGATAATAAAAAATTCGAATTAATAGTAAGATAATAAAAAATTTGAATGAACAGTAAGATAATAAAAAATTCGAATTAACAGTAAGATAATAATTCGAATGTACAGTAAAAATAATAAAAAATTCGAATGAACACATAGGAGATAAGATCAAGATAAAGACACAGTTGGGGCACCAATAATTGTTACTCATGACATGCATGCGGACACCACATAGGAAAAATCTAATTCTAAGTATAATTGTGTATTAATATATGTACTAATGATTGATTAAAAAGTATATTTTATGAAAAATAGAATTTTAACTTAACGATGTGTTTAAAAAATTTTCTTGATTTTATTGCTTTTAAAGTTATTTGGGGGACCAATAATTGTTACTCATGACATGCATGCGGACACAACGTAGGAAAAATCTAATTATAAGTATAATTATGTATTAATATGTGTACTAATGATTGATTAAAAAGTATATTTTTATTAAAAATAGAATTTTAACTTAACGATGTGTTTAAAATATTTTCTTGATTTTATTGCTTTTAAAATTATTTTCGTTGAATCAGTTGTTGAACCCCAGAGGTGAGGATTGTACCTCATTTCTTTTCCTCCATATCTTCTTTTCTGCTTTCGCTTTTCTTTTCTTTTCTTTTTCTTTCTTTCTTTTCTCTTCCCGTGCGTTTTTCTTTTCTCTCCCGTGTTTCTTTCTTCTTTTCTCTCTCTCCCCGTGCTCTCCCCTTCTCTTTTCTCCTTTCCGTCGCCCCTACTTCGGCCGGCCATTGCACCCCCGTCCGGTGAAGGTGTCATACACCACCCACCCAGTTTTCTTCCCCTCTTACCGATGAACATCCCCACCAAGTTTCACCTCCATCCGAGCCACTGTTAGCCACCTACAACCCATCTAAACCGCACGGTTTTGAGCCGTTTCCGGCGCAGTCGCACCACCTCCGCCCACCATCTCTTCACAGCTTCTTCCCCTACCTCTTGCCGACCTAACCACCTAATTTCAGTCCCGATCCGTTGCCGGAGCAGCTCCCACGAGTTCAACTCCGATTTGGCCTTTTTCCACTTCCACCGCCGTTTCCACCACCACCCACGGCCAAAGCTCACTTCCCTTAGCTTCATAAACATCTCAAGGCCAAAGTAAACTTCTTCTCTCTCTTCTTTTCTTTTGTTCATGTTGATGATCGAGAACAAGATCAACACGCAGGTGACCTTTGCTAAGCGGAGGAAAGCTGTACGAGTTTTGCTGCAATTCAAGGTATTCACCAAAACAACAAAACCACTTTTGCACCCTCTAAACCACAAAAGGCAAAGCAAAACCGTCAAAACTGCTTCTTTCTATTTTTATTTTTCTATTTTCTAAGTCATCTTTCTTTTATTTTCATCTCCGAGTTGATTTTTTGAAAGAGAAAAAAAATTGATTTTTTTGTGTGTTGAACATGTATTTTTGTTGTGTATTGACAGATCTATATCTATTCCTTTAGATCTATTAGTTTTCACTTTAAACGTAGAAGTGAATGCAACCCTCATCTGCGCAGAATATGATTTTAGCTACCAAAAATAAAATAGAGCACACAGAATATCTACCAGAAGATAGATACACAATATAAATATTTGTGAGATATTATTTTATTATCTCGAAACAAAATTACAGAAATTTGAGGCTCTTCGCCTCATTTTTCAAACGATCATGCTCCTCTAAAATTTGCGTGGCATCTCTGTCTAAAGGAGTAGGCAATCTAAAAGAAGAATTAAGGAAGGATTTTAATTTCCTATTCTTTTGCTTAATTGCTTCTATCTTCATGTGAGACTCCTGAAGAAGTCGCTGAAGGATATAAATTTTCTCATTTAGTTTGTCCAAATCATAAGGTTTAAATTGTAGTCGCTGAGAAAATGCATAAATACTTGAAGAGTAATGGGTATCGAGATTTACAAGCTCGTAGATAGCTTCAACATCTGACTTATTAGTCAGATCATTATTGTATTGTATTATAGCATCTGTGGTAGAAGCAGGAACAACTGATGAACGAGGTGCATAATACCTTATATATTGGCCATGAGAAGATTGCTGAGCCATTGCAGAATCAGAATGCAGAAAGAGATTGCAGAGTAAGAATACAGTATTATTACAGAAAAGTGAAGAAGATGAGATGCGAATGAAGATGAGCTGAATATCTCTTTTATAGAGAAAATTATGACTAAGCACTTTTATTGCTTCACGGCATCTCTCGTGAAGCATCTCTTTACAAGAGACAAGAAGATGTAGCATCATAGCTCTGCGGCGCCTGACAGCTACAGAAAAGCTGAAAAAGCTTGCGGTGCTTGTCTGATCTAAAAAGCTGGCTATCGTTTTTGTTGAAAAATGAGGTTAGCGGTTTAACATTGATGAATTCTTCACTAACTGTGTTATTTACAATTTTGTTTCTTCATACTGGGTTTTTTTTTTCCTTTCATTTAGTTGAAGCGGATCTTTTTTCCTTTCATTTGGTTGAAGCGTTTTTTTTTTTTTCCTTTCGGCTGCAGGCACTGCCGCCACACTGCTACTAATCTATCTGCAGGTAATGGGTAAGATCTCCTGTACTCATCTTCTCTCTTCTTCATTTTCTCTCTCCAATTTTGTTTCTTCTACTCGGTTTTTTTTTTCCTTTCATTTGGTTGAAGCGGATCTTTTTTCCTTTCATTTGGTTGAAGCATTTTTTTTTCCTTTCGGCTGCAGGCACTCCCGCCACACTGCTACTAACCTATCTGCAGGTAATGGGTAAGGTAAGAATTAATCAAATTCTCCAATGGATTATGTGAAGTTTCATCTTTTGATTTGACAATATCTTCAATTTCCTTCAACTACTTAGAACAGATTATACTTCAAACTACTCAGCGCCCTCCAGACTTGATCCAACTACTCAGCGCCCTGATTTCATTTTTTGAAACCCTACTCAAGAGCATGGAAATTAGATGCAGTGGAAAACTTTCCACACCTGTTGAAGAAAAAGCAGTTGTGCCAGTTTCATTTCAGGGTTTTTTAGCCAAGTTTAATGAATTTTTATTTGGAAAGAAACCCAGTTTGCTGCTTTCCGTCGATGGTGGAGGAAATTTACAAACTGATTTAAACTAGATCAACGTGCTTTGCACGTTAATGTTACCTAGTATATATATATGTATGTATGTATTTTATCAACATCTTTCCTTTTTACCCGTTTGTTCTCCAGTCGCTCAAGTTCCTTCCATGTGCAACTTCAAAAATGTTTCTATTGTTGGGCATTATGTGAAGGACAGGACAAAGGATGCTTAGTTTATAAATCACAAGGTAGGTTCGATGACCTCTGGCGTTTCTTGCGAGTTACTTACATAGTTTCTAACGGTGTACATTGTGTTATCTTTTATGCTGAGTTACTTACATAGTTTCTAACGGTGTACATTGTGTTATCTTTTATGCTATGTGCAGCCTGAGAAACATGTTTGAATTGGCCGATCGACTCGTAGGTATCTACAAGACTGATAATTGCACCAAGAGCATTACAATTAACCCAGGGAGTTTTGTGGTATGTGAAAAAGCTGCCTGAAGATGAGTTTGGTTTTACATTTACTGGCATTCCTTGATTAACGGTCCCCATGTCAGAATCTTAATTATTTATTCGATTATATTCTAACCAGCCTACAGATATCAACTGCATATTTAATTTTTGAACACATCGATATGTATTATGTATGGCAACTTTTCCTTTTAGGCACAATTAGTGTATGAAGCTGACACGAATCGACGCTAAATAACAAAGTCCTGAACATTGTCCAAACAAAAATAGGTTCACTGCCAGTAGTGCGCCGGTAATATCTTTAGTGGTGCTTCTAAAACTTGAAATGGAGAGACATGGTGTGTTTGAACTATATGTAAGTTAGTTGCTGGAGTTCCATAATATCTCATGGCCGTTTTAATTCACAGTTTTTTATTTGATTCAATGCGCGCATCGATTCAATCACACGGATTTTTTTTCTTTTGCAAAATAAATAAATAAATAAATAAACCTTCGATCCAGGCCCATTATCTAATTAGTTGCACTAGAGAATTGTACTAGAACCTGAAACTGTTTTTTTGCAATAGCCAAACCTCAAAACCAAATTATCTAAAAAAAAGAATTGTTAAATATATAAAAAAATTATATAAAATAAATTTATAAATTAATGTGATTTTATAAAATTTGTTAAATTTATTTTACAATAAAAAGAATTTTATAATATGATATACTATGTTAACTCACATTACTTTTCTATAATCTTAAATTATTTTCCTTCACAAAACTAGCCTTCCATATTTCCTAGACATGTTATGGTTAGTTCATTGTCAACGTTGTCGATTACTATACCGGCCCTAATTAAAGGAAAATTCCTTTTAGCATCTTCACATTTCACACATCACATTTATTTTAATTTTTTTTTTCATTTTTTCTATAATAAATATGTAGTATATATATGATAAATAGAATAATTCAATTAGTTCAATAAGAATAAAATAAAATAAAAAATAATATTTTAATATATAAAATATGTGATGTGGGATAATATACAGCACTCCTCTTACCTAATACCAAACTCTTTGGCATCCTTTTCTAAAGTGACTGGAATAATGTATATAGACTTTGTCCTCTTGTACTTGACTCAGATTCCTATCCGTCGCTATCAACTTATCACACGTATCGAAATTGTACTAAAACTCTGTATTTAGGGACATCCGTCAATTTGCTTTACCAATACTAAGACGATGAATTTGGGGGCATTTTAGTTATTAGAAATTATATTTACACGTAGGTATTTAT
The DNA here is from genome assembly GCA_011037825.1 of Carya cathayensis. NCBI lineage: Eukaryota > Viridiplantae > Streptophyta > Magnoliopsida > Fagales > Juglandaceae > Carya > Carya cathayensis. Next base: position 252,137 of record QGSO01000225.1, read on the forward strand.
AATTTTGTATATTATTAACATGCCACTACAAGAAAAATTTAAAAATAAAAAATCTCTTAAATTTAATCTTACTTGGATGATGGCTAGAGGATATATATTAATAAAATAATAATGTTACGTATAATCATAATCATGAAGTACGTAAGTGTTACGCAATCGTTTTGAAAAAGAAAAATTTATTATTTATTTATTTTTAATGTAAATTTCATATTTACTCATTATTTTAAAAAAAATTACATGATAATTGTACACTCTATAACTAAAAATATCATTCCACTTAATAAAAACTGTTGCATACCCGTGACTCCTGAGTCGGAAGTCATGTGCTCGATCGAGGTTGTCAAAATTTTTTAAATGAGAGCTTCAGTCATGTGTTAGCAATATTAAAATAAGACCAGTTTGTGTATATTTGTGTTTATATGCATAAAATAATCAATAAGCTGTCGCTTTGCTCATGATTGTTTTCTTGGAATGATTGATCTCACGGCAGACTAGATAGATCAGTCCTAACATTTGCTTCGGAAATGATAATACAAGTCTCTAAACCTTTTCTTATTTATTTCATAATTAAGGCACATCTGAAGTTCAATACTTTCAGACTCTCTAACATGCAATAATACATCATGAAGATATGTAAACATACAACACATGATGTAATATTACCACTGCTCTACTTCACCAAAATCTCACAGTTTCCCTTTTCTTCTCTTTTAAGTTGTCAGTACTATATGTTAACGGCCGAAGGCCAATCGGAATGAATAATTGTAAGTATAAATTTTAACTAAATAAATTTCTTGCATATTTTTTTATAAAAAAATTGATTTTATTAATTAAAAATGATTTTTTTTAATATTTTTTAAAGATGGTATTCGCTGTTTTATAAAGACTTGCATAAAACTTGTCTGTAGGTATAATTTATTTGCATTAACATCGAGAATTCTAAGTATAAACCAAAACGGACGTCAGTACGGACTTAGAAGAGTCGGGATCCTTGAGACAAAGAAATAGGTTGAGAGAAGTAGTACTTAATTTATTACTGCCTCCTCATTTTTATTTGAAACGAAACAACCAAACTTAATCATATAAATATTGCCATATTAATTATTTACCAAAGTACTTGAATGGAGCCCACTAATTAAGTATATTGGGTTTAGATTAGAAGACTCCAAAATAGATTTAGGTTCTGTTTTGCCACTAAAATTTCTCATCTTAAATATAAAGTTCTATCTCATCATTACAACTTTCTCAAATTTTCATATAAAATATAATAAACTATTCAACTTTTTCTTAATTTTTTCAAATTTTAAAATAATAATAATATTAAAATATTTCATCTTAAAACTTAAAATTCTCTTAAAAATTCACAGTGAGCAAACAGAACCTTAGTATCTGCTCGCGTGATTAAACTCTGCATGAAAAAAATAAAGACCATGTATATCTCTTTACTCCTTAGGATTCTCTCTTATTTAATTAAGTATATATTGTCTCTCATTAGCCATCTGGCCTATAGTTTTGGATCTCTCTCTCTCTCTCTCGACAATGGAGGCCGAACCCCATTGCGGTGTTTCCGTCACGGAACCTCTCATGCATGGTGAGTGGAAGCGCCCTGAGGCAAAGGATGTAGAGGCAGATAACGGCGATCGTAACACTGACAGTGCCGCGTCCTTTTTCATGACCTGTTTCCATGGACTCAATGCACTCTCAGGTTCTTCTCTTTTCCTTGTTTCTCATGTACTTCTGGGGATTTTATTTCATATGAGGAAACTCGTTGATCATCCACTTATCACTCATATATACATGACAGGTTTTTTGTAGCCTCATATTTTTGACATACTATATTTAGTAACTTTGTTTCTAACTAAATCTTAATGATCTATTCCTCATGCTGGGTTATGATCAGTGTACGTAGCTCTATATTCAAGCGTTTGAATTTGTAGGTCAAATAAATCTTGAAATTTCTTGAGTTTAATTTCAGTTTACTATCCCTAAAAAACTAGCAAGCAACATGGATCGAAGGTGCATGGGTCCAAAATAAGGATTCTTTTATAGGCATAAAAATATATTTCGGAATGATTAACGAGATTAAAATGAAAAGAACTCAAGATCGATTTGAATTCGATCTTGTGGAACCAAAGGGAGTTTGAGAAACTTCTTGTTGTTGTAGTGATCCATAATCTTGATAGAATTATTAGAAAAGGGTTCCTTTCATGTTATCGTCGGTTTGGTCGAATTTTCAGGCCCTATAAAAAGCTTGGTGCTCATTTCCCAAAACGCCAGTTCAAATAAATACAAATTTTTAGTCATTCATTGAATAGTTTAATAAGCAGTTCGCCTTTATAAAGAATTTGTCTTCTTCTTCTTCAAGTCCAGTTCTATACCTAACCCAATTAAATAAAATTCTAAAGTTGTATATATATAAATATATGTTATCTCTTAACAGCAAAGTACATGAGCAACATGGAATTTGAAAACTGCGACACGTTGTGATCACATCTACTAGTGAAAGATTGCTAGCTTTAATAAATAAAATATTTGAGCGGACAAGGACCTCTACAATCACTTGGAGAAAGTCTGGATCAAGGCCAAACGCATTAATACATGGCAACCAAAAATTTTAAAAAATAAATAAATAAATGGAAAAAATACACAAAGAACTCCCAAACTATCAAAAAATTGCAATATGTCCCCCTCTTCCCTTAAAAAGACAAAACTACCCCTGAAGATTCTATAAGTTACAAATTATAATGACTATTAAATAAAAAATAATTCTTTAAGAAAATATGTTTATTTTAAAAAATATTTAAAAATATATTATTAGATAATAAAAAAATATTTCCAAAAAATAAACCCTTTACGTTTTAAAAAAAAAATTTCTTAAAGAACAATTTTTTGCTTTTTGTTTTTTGATTTTTTGAAATTTAATATCTATTTTTTAATTAAAATTTAGGTAATTATGTTAGATTTTTAATGGAGGGGTACTACATTAAAGCAATTTCTTGCTAGTTTGAGAAGATTTATAATTGTCAAAATTGATAGTTTGATGGGTGATTGCAAAGTGCATGGATGGTAGTATATATATTGCAAGGGGTTTGCGTATATATAGTTTATCCTCAAAATAAAATTTATATGAAGAGAAAATAGGTACCAATATTTAACAGTGTGGTCCAACGCCCACGCATTCATAGCCTAGAGATTGTTATATTGGCCAAGAAAAGTGGTGGTTTGATTGACATTTTAGCAAGATGCCGTCTATCGAGAGACGCGCAGCAACTATACAATTAGTTTCGTCGACACCTCTGCAAAAACTACAAAGAATTGCTTGAATACCGTGACAGAGAATTAGCTAGCTAGCGGGCACTGAGTTTGTTTGGATTATAAAGATTGCTGTTAGAATTTTCATGACTTCCAAATTCTTGGTTAGAAGATACTAACTAAAGGGAAGAAGTTGCAAGTGGCAAATTAAATCTACCACTCGAAGCAGTGGTGCGCGAGGTCCAAGCACAAGCAAAAGAGTGGTAAATGGCCGGGTTTATGCAGTAAAAAAGGAGGGGGTTGGGAGAGAGGGATGACGGGAGATCAGGATAGTAACTGCTTGTGCGTGGGTGTTTTTACAATCATGCAGTTGAAAGAGTCGTACCGCTACAGTAGTAGTATAGAATTTATTTTCTTAATGCATGGACGATATTTCCAACTGTGTTACTTGCTTTTCATGCAGAGCGGAACAAGTAGTGTGATGCACAATAGCAATAAATGAATATTGCTAGGACTGCACGGCTGACAGGCTGATACATTCTCTGTGATTAGATGAAATTTAACGATCTAAGGGCTATGAAAAATTAAAAAACTGCTGAAAACGTGGTCGATAACGATAGTTTGGAGGCTATGGTCCCTGCCAAATATAATAAGATTGTTGGTCCAATGTGTGGTGCCTGTAGCCTGCTACCACTCAATGCACTCATGTAGATGGCTTATCCTGATCTCTCGAACCTTCAATTGCCTTCAACTTAGAAAAGACAATATTCTCTGTGCACCGCATCTTGGTTCATCTCAGGCTCATATGTATGTTATTTTTTCTGTTGTAAGATTAACGTGCTTGTGTATAAAACATGATTAATGCACGCACCGTACGTCCACTGTTTTCAACGTGAGATTTATGTGAATTTGCGGAAACTATAGGACGGTCCTTGTCTCCTAGAATAAATCGTGCATGGAAATGCTGTAAAGTGACTTGTGAAAAACGTTTGGCTACCATTCATGTGCAATCATGGTTTTACACGTTTCACCTCTCACTGTGGTCCCAAATGACGACAATATCATCTGCATCATCAGTCTTTAAAAATTTAGAACCTGATCTTTGTATTCATTACGAGCGTACGATCTCCTCGGTATTGGAGGAAAATGTTTATGCCACCACTCATACATGTTTGTTATTATGAAGTTTCCCTTAAATGATTTATTTTACTCTCATTTTTGTTTGTTACGGACTTGTCTAAAAATAGTCCATACGTTCGTAATTAAGCCTTTGATCGTGTAATCGCGTATTGAGTAATTGTGTTGAAAGTTGAGACTCGCTATCTTCTTCAGCTGATCATTATATTCTTGAATTCCCTTGAGTGGTTTAAATATAAATAAAATGATAGAATTTATCTAATTTTTTTAGCTTAAATTCTTTATTTTTTATTGTTCAAAATCATAAAGCTATCTAATAAAATAGAGCAGTGCGAGGTCAATTATGACCCTCTCGACCGTCTAATTTGACTAGTCCATCCACGCGTGCATATAAACTAAATATCATGCAGCTAGGACAAACTTAATTTTAAGCATAGGAAGAAGTCAAATTCGCAAGGTTTTTCTTAACTAGCTTGACATGTCTTTTTGAGAGAGGAAGGAACAAGGATAGTCAGCTTATTTCTGATCCAATGTAGTACAAAACTTGATAGATGACGCCTATAGCGTGTGTACAATGTAAATCATGTGCATATGAATTATATTAATGTACGTAGGACAAACTGATTAGAAGCATAGGAAGATGTGCACTAATTTGCAAGGTTTTCCGTCCTAGATTTTATCGTTTTATGTCTTTTCGGGTGAGGAACGGTGCAGTACTGGACTTTCATCGATGACACCTATCACTTGTGTTCAGAACTCAAGAAGTGCTAAGTTGTCACGTGTTCTAAAGACTATGGCTGGCATATTAATACCGCTCTCCATCTTGGCAAATGTCATTAGAAATGCGCCTTTGGATTCTAGGCTATTTTTTCGAGATTTAGCACCTATCTTCTCTCTCTCTCTCTCGCCATCTCTTTCTTTCTTCTCCAATGAAGGCCACGCTCGCAGACAATTCACCCTTAAGTGTGCCTCTCATTCTTGATGAGAAGCAAAATGGGCTGGCTCATAAACTAGAGGAAGTGGAGTCGAACTGTCATCCCTACAGTACAACCAACATCTCATTCTTCAAAACATGTTTTAATGGGCTCAATGCTTTGTCAGGTTCTAAATTTAACATGTGTTTCTTATACAAATGCAGTGTTATTATTCACTAATTAAAGCCATTAGAGCCCGTCCTGCATGCCTTCGATCGTTACTTTACTGTAATTGTTATTAGGTTTGAAGTATTACTTGATATTTACAGCAATCTCTCATGATCTCATTTTGGGATTGTGGTGTATCTCCAACATTTTTCTCGAAGCCTTCGATTGGAACTGTCAACTGAGTTCAGATAGAAAACTTTAACAATTAGCATCTTCAAATTTCAATCGTTCATTTGTTTGTTTACTCCATCCTTTATTTTGGGAAACAAACATGAGATTCATGGGAGTTCACAAAAACGGTTCCTAATCACGTAGTTCTTGACAAATGCTAATTCAAGCAAGAAATGACGTTTCGTTGCTATTACCTCAATTGAAGAGGAATTTTATTTTTATGCCTAATTCTCTCTCTAAATATGATTTTCAGGAGTTGGGATACTATCAGTTCCATATGCACTAGCATCGGGAGGATGGTTAAGCTTGATACTTATATTTGCTATAGCCGTTGCAGCCTTTTACTCAGGCTTGTTGATACAAAGATGTATGGATATGGATCCTGATATCAGAAGTTATCCTGATATTGGCAATCGCGCATTTGGGAACAAGGGAAGACTACTGGTTTCAGTTGTCATGTACATAGAGCTCTATCTTGTTGCGACAGGATTCCTGATTCTAGAAGGGGATAACTTATATAACTTATTCCCCAACTCGGGATTCGAAATGGCAGGGATAACGATCGGAGGAAAACAAATGTTCGTTATCATTGTGGCAGTCGTAATTTTGCCTTCGGTTTGGTTGGATAACCTGAGCCTTCTTTCCTATATCTCTGCCAGTGGGGTTTTAGCTTCGGTTATCATCCTCTGCTCGATCTGGTGGACTGGTGTGTTTGATGGAATTGGATTTCATGAAAAGGGGACACCTCTTAATTGGAATGGGATACCCACAGCTGTTAGCTTGTATGCTTTCTGTTATTGTGCGCATCCGGTCTTCCCTACACTCTACACTTCCATGAGAAACAAACGTCAGTTTACTAATGTAAGTTAAAACAAGTTGTTTGTTTTATAAACGTACTTTAATTCTGAAGTACATCATGTTATTTGGACAAGTTTGAGTTTTAGTAGCTTTCATTTTGAAATGGGGAAATATGTGAAGCAAGGTGCTTTATCTGTTTAGGCTACTCACGTCCCCGCTTTTGCTGTTTTTTCTAATGCAGGTCTTGTTCCTATGCTTTACCTTATGCACTGTCAGCTATGCGTCAATGGCAGTTTTAGGTTACTCAATGTTTGGCTCAAATGTTCAATCACAGATAACTCTAAGCCTCCCAATTGACAAACTTAGCTCTAAGGTGGCAATATACACCACCTTGGTCAATCCCGTAGCCAAATATGCATTGATGGTGACACCTATTGTGAATGCTACCAAAAGTTGGTTTCCATGTCAATACAACAAAAGGATATATGGCCTCTTAATTAGTACCTCCCTTGTAATCAGCACTGTCATTGTGGCCCTGGTTGTCCCCTTCTTTGCGAATCTCATGTCACTGGTTGGAGCATTTTTAAGTGTCATGGGTTCGATAATACTACCATGCTTATGCTACTTGAAGATCTCGGGCACTCATCACCGATTAGGAGTTGAAATGGTGGTTTTATGGGGTATGATACTAATGGGTGTTGCAGTTGGAATAGTTGGTACCTATGCATCTCTTGTAGAAATAATAGGGCATCTGAGAGCAGATGGTTTGTCTTCGTTGATGGTAAGTAGGGCATGGTCGCCTTACTAAAAGCTGCAGAGCTGTTTCATGCTTTAGCCTTTTAGACAAACTCTGATCTGTACAACTTATACAGAGCAGAAATTAAAGAATGTAATATCCTGAAGTTATGGAGCTTCTTTATTTCTCCTAGGCGAAAGAACTATATTTCTAAAGTGTGGAAACTTGCTTCATTTACAGGAGAGCTATTTGTTCACATTCTGAAAATAACAGCAGCATGTTTGTAGCCAATGCAACTGTTAAAGAAGTGTTGCCATTATGTTTATATAAGCACTTTGGAAGATGTTAGTGGCCATCCTCTTTGGCAGCCACTTCTGCCATTTTTTTTTTTTAAATAAAAATAAAAATTTTAAATTTTGATTCTTTTTAAATGAGGTGGTTTTTCATTTAAAAAAAAAAAAGAAGAAGCAAAATTCCTAAAAATATAAAAGATTTTTTAAAAAATTCAATGAGAAACGGTTGTCTAAAGGAATGCCCCTAGTAGAAGTTCACTTGATAGATGTAGTCCTAGGTGGCTCGAAAGTTCGACACATTAAGGTTACGTGGAAAAGGGTCAGATGCCTTTAACAAGTAACTGGCAAGGAATGCGATAAGGGCTATCAAATGAACCTTGTGGCCTCCGAAAGCTGATCAATTGCTCAATTTCTGTGGTGCTTTTTCTTTTGAGGTAATGAAGTATCCAACCGGGCATCAGTTTATGCTTTCAGCCCTGTTGGGTTTAAATTAATTAATACTACTTAAAACATGTCAGAGGAGACTTGACAAAATCCCACAAAATTTGCCTGAAAGAATGAAAGACTTGCAACACGACCCCACCCTATTGTCCAAAAAAAATTCTTAAATTGAATCATCTTTATGAGAGAGCTACGATAAATCCATCATATACGTTCCAACTTATTCAATATGTCCGCTCCATAGATCATCAGGTAATAACTCATACGAAGACGGCTTTTTTAACTGAAAACAGGGCAACTTTTTCTTTTGGGGCAAGTGAAATAAGAAAAGTTCACTTGGAGCAGTTAAAACAAAACTAAAGGGAGCAAAATTAACAGGCAAATCAATTTCATGAAAAGTTGGAGTTGTGTAGTTCCATTTCTCATGTTCTGCAATTTAAAAAGCATCATGAAAGGCAATTCCATCTACAAGTAAACCATCTTCATGTGCAAGCTCATGGCATCTAGTAACTGGTAAAGACCCTCACAATCAGCTCGAGAATCATAGCCAGAAAAGAACCTGTGGATTGACCCACCTAAATTCACACAACTCTCCCCGGCCATTTTCTTCAAACCTCCAGCTTTCATAACCCTCCTCACATTTGCCGCTTTCTCCCACATCCCAACTTCAGAATACATATTCGCAACCATCACAAAATTCCCACCCCTCCTTGGCTCCAATTCAAGCAATTTCTTTCTTACCTTATCCCCCACCCTACCGTTGTCATTAACATCATGAATACTGCACGCACCAAGCAACGTCCTCCATATAATAGGGTCAGGTACAATACGCATGTTCATTATAAAAGAATAAGCCTCCTCGATATGGCCTGCACGGCCAAGGATATCCACCATAGCACCATAGTGTATCATAAGGGGTTTAATTCCATGCACATGCTCCATCTCGTGAAAGTACCGGTACCCATCATCCACTAGTTTTGCATGGCTACAAGCACAGAGGACCCCAAGAAAGGTTACGTAATTTGGAGGTATCGATGATTTCTTCTTCATTTTCAGGAAGAAATCAAGGGCGTCCTTGGCAAATCCATGTTGCGCTAGCCCTAGAATCATTGCACTCCACGTCCAAACATTTCTCTTGTCCATCCTATCAAACACCAACCTCGCATGCTCTACGTCTCCAGACTTCGCGTACATGTCAACAAGGGAAGTACCCAGATGGCAATTCAAAACCATCCCTCTGACAATTGCCAGGGAATGAAACCATCGCCCTAAGCTCAGGTTTCCAAGTTCAGCACATGCAGAAAGCATTACCACCACTGTGGTCTCATCGGGCTCGAACTCACTATCTCTCATCTTTGCAAAATACTGGATCCCATCATCCAATCGTGAGTTCTCAACATAAGCAGTTATTACCGAATTCCAAGAAACAACAGTCCTCACGTGCATTTCGTCGAATACTCGACGCGCATACACTATTCTCTTACAAGACCCATACGCATTTATCAAAGTGTTCTGAACATACACATCAGAGTTCAAACCACACTTCACAACATCCGCATGCACCTGTCTCCCCACTTTAAGAGCCGATACAAGGGCGCACGCCTTGAGAAGGAACGGAAAGGTAAGTTTATTGGGCCTAATTCCTCGCCTTCGCATTCCATGGAATACCCGTATTGCTTCTCCCGGAGAATCGCTCGAGGCGTATCCCCTGATGAGAATGTTCCACGGCAAAGGCGACGAGTCGTCCGAGTGATAGAGAAGCGACCGTGCATAGCTCAAGCTCCCTGTGGGAGATAAAGCACAGATTCGGACAAGTTCGCTTGCGAGAAAGGAGTCTCTATGGAGGCCAGACACTTGCATTTGAGCGTGGACTTGAGAGAGTTGCTTTGTGGAGGAGCAGAGCTTGAGGAGAACGAGGCATTGATGCTTTTTGGAGAAGAAATTCGAATCACAGTTAGGAAAATTGCGCGGGAAGACGGGATTGGCGGTTGGGATCGGAAGCCGAACCATGCATTGGGCTTCGGTGTTGGAAACGGAGGTGTGTTCGTGGACTAGCAAGTAGAAAGCGGCGTCGTCCAAATATAGAGCCTTCTATGTAAAAAATTGGAAAAAGAGAGGGAAAAGAAAATATTTTTTACTTGGAAATAATATATATATATATATATATAGCTGCTTTTGTTTGGAGGTTGGAATTCTTCTGCTGTAAAATTAAATTGATCGGATTGCTAGTAGCTCTTTCTGGAAGACTGAATTGCCTTTCAATTTTGATCCTGGTCGCATCCTAAATGACCTTTGAAATGAAATAATTTATTTATATTAATTAAAAGAAGGTTATCAAGATTTATCTACCACATGATCTAAACTATTACGTGGCATAAAATCCATTGTACCACCTATATTTTTCCAAGTGTATGGTTGAGGGGGACAGATAATACATCTTGTTTTGGGCCTTTTTCTATCTGCGCATGATCTGCATAGAAATTTCAAGAATTCCATCTCTTTCTTGCTCTGTTTCAGCTGCAAAATCACATAACTTTTTTTTTTTTTTCTTTTTTTTAAAAAGAGTCAGAGTCACATGTTCAAAAGTGACTCCTTCCCGAATTTATTGAAAAACCCTCACTTATGACGGAGGAAAACCTAGACTGCAAAATCACATAACAGCACCATTCTAGTCTTCTAGATCCTTCATGAATCAAATGGAAAATCAGACGACAAGTGCCACTCAAAAACAGGCCAAATGGAAGCGCTGGAAACCTCCCTTTATCTCCCTTATTTATACTCCTCTTTGACATTCCCCCCGAAACTAAAATCAAACAACCATTTGCTTAAACCAGAGAAGAAAAAAAAAAAGTCTTAAACTCGTGTACTGCCCAATACTGCACCTATTTTGATCATAGAAAATGTCACCAGCTCTATCTTTATCTCTTCCACACCCCCCAATCTGCAAATCTCGGGACCATTCAAAGGACAAGCACCTTCCCAAAAGCACTTATAGAGAAAACCCATGTTACAAAACACCTTCAGGCACCAAGCTCAGCAAGAGAAAGCTATTAAATTCCTTTGCTTTGGGGCTTATAGGGGCAGGCGTCTCCATTTCTCAGCCAGCAAGAGCTGAACCGGGGAGCCCTGTTGAATCCACTTCAAGTAGAATGTCATATTCGAGATTTTTGCAGTATCTGGATGAAGGGGCTGTAAGGAAGGTGGATCTGTTTGAGAATGGCGCTGTTGCGATCGCCGAGATCTTCAACCCAGCACTGGACAAAATCCAGAGGGTCAAAATTCAGTTACCCGGATTGCCACCAGAATTGCTGAGGAAAATGAAAGAGAGGAATAGACTTTGCAGCTCAACCAATGGAAGTAAACTGGTGGCCTGCAGTACTCGATTTGTTGGGGAATTTGGCTTTTCCATTGATATTGATTGGCTCTTTACTTCTTAGATCATCATCTACAAACACTCCAGGTGGCCCTAACTTGCCGTTTGGACTCGGAAGGTACAGTACTGAAAAAGTTTTTTTTATCAACTCTGTAAGCTAGACTTCATCCAAACGACTTTCAGTCCTAGAAATTTACGTAGCATGTAATAACTGTACGACCTTACCATATGTCTGTCAACAGGAGCAAAGCCAAATTTCAAATGGAACCCAACACCGGAGTGACATTCGACGATGTTGCTGGCGTTGACGAAGCAAAGCAAGATTTCCAAGAGATTGTCGAGTTCTTAAAAACCCCAGAGAAGTTTGCCGCAGTTGGAGCCAGAATTCCCAAAGGAGTACTTTTGCTTGGGCCACCTGGTACTGGAAAGACGTTGCTGGCCAGGGCGATTGCTGGAGAAGCAGGGGTTCCTTTCTTTTCTCTATCTGGGTCAGAGTTCATTGAGATGTTTGTTGGTGTAGGGGCTTCAAGAGTGAGGGACTTATTCAACAAAGCAAAGGCCAATTCGCCATGCTTAGTGTTCATTGATGAGATAGATGCTGTAGGGAGGCAGAGAGGAACAGGTATTGGCGGAGGAAACGATGAGAGGGAACAAACACTGAATCAGTTGCTTACCGAAATGGATGGCTTCAGTGGGAATAGTGGAGTGATTGTTGTCGCTGCTACCAACCGACCCGAAATTCTTGATTCGGCTTTGCTTAGGCCGGGGAGGTTCGACAGACAGGTACAATATGGTTTCTTAGTCAAGCTTTGCACAGTAGTCGTTATGTAACATTATGAAAGAGATATTCGTTTAAGACCTTAATTGGAAATTCATGGAGATGTTGTATTGCTGTTTATATAGGTCACTGTTGGATTACCGGATGTGAGAGGGAGGGAAGAAATATTAAAGGTGCATAGCAACAACAAGAAACTTGATAAGAATGTCTCTCTCAGCGTTATTGCCCTAAGAACCCCAGGGTTCAGCGGAGCAGACCTTGCAAACCTCATGAACGAAGCTGCCATTCTAGCCGGTAGGAGAGGCAAGGAGAAGATTACAGTGAAAGAGATTGACGACTCCATTGATCGGATCGTCGCAGGAATGGAGGGAACCAAAATGACAGATGGGAAGAGCAAAATTCTTGTGGCTTATCATGAAATAGGCCACGCTGTGTGCGCGTAAGTACCTCAAATCCTTTTGTTTTTTGTTTTTGTTTCTGTTTCTTTGAAAGCCTCGCGGCCACTAAAGTGATACATTTTTTTTCAAACTACAGGACGTTGACTCCAGGCCATGACCCAGTGCAGAAAGTGACTCTGATCCCAAGGGGTCAAGCCCGTGGTCTAACTTGGTTCATGCCTGGTGAAAATCCTGCACTCATCTCTAAGCAACAACTATTTGCTAGAATAGTTGGAGGTCTTGGAGGTCGCGCGGCTGAGGAAGTGATTTTTGGAGAATCAGAAATTACTACAGGTGCAGCTGGGGACTTGCAACAAATTACTCAGATAGCAAGACAGGTACATGTTCCCCAAAAAGAAATTGTTTTAAGGTATGTAGCTAATCAAACAACTAAAAATATGTATCTCGTTTTCTCCAAACAGATGGTAACTACGTTTGGCATGTCCGAGATTGGGCCATGGGCATTGACCGATCCAGCAGTGCAAAGCAGCGATGTGGTACTAAGGATGCTAGCTCGAAACGCCATGTCGGAAAAGCTTGCAGAGGACATAGATTCCTCTATACGAAACATAATAGAAAGTGCATACAAGATTGCAAAGAATCACATTAGAAATAACCGCGAGGCTATTGATAAACTAGTGGACGTGCTGTTGGAGAAGGAAACTCTCACGGGAGATGAATTCAGGGCAATCCTGTCTGAATTTACTAATATCTCTTCAATTGAGATTGATGTCCGGGAGATGATAGAAGTCTAGGGAAACTCAGTATAAATGTACAGTGATCGAGACATTTAAGTCTCAACCATACTCATGTCAAGGAGGGATGCAAAGCTAGATAGATCTATAGATACAAGAACTTACTTGCATGTAGTCTACCGAATGTATCCATGTTCCCAACCATTGGTTCTCCCTTATATTTTTGGTTTTTATAGATTTTAGTTTCTATCAAACAAAGTCACTGTACAAGATCGAAATCTAAAAGTACTATTACAGCGCAAGACAAGGCGGTAAAAATCTATCATTATACACTCTTGAAATAAGCTATCAAGTTAATTTCTCTGTTCACGTGTTTAAATTGAAAAGATAAGTCCCTCATTGCAGCCTCTATTATTTCCCATATCTCTCTGCAATCCCAATGCATTATACCATCTTCAGTTAACCAACTAAACAATAAGCATAATCAGATTCTTCCTCAACACTAGAGCATATCTCAAACCATACAAATACATACATACCCTTTGCAAGAGTTTTCAAGGATTGGGATTATTTGCCACACTCTATTTGTTGCAGTGCCTATTTCAGTTAAGCAACCATGTAATTTCGTCAAAAACAAAAAATCCTAAATTAAGAAAGCCTAATAAGCAATTTAGTGAAATTTAAAGTAAGTAAGAATCCTAACCACTGCACTGGTCATCAGCACCATTCTCTAAAAGAACAGACTGAAAGGGCCCAAGGGGCCAAGCTATAAATATGTACATGACTATTTCTGCTAGAACGGATGCTTTTGTATTAAATTAGATTTTAATGGGTAGTCAGTGAAGGGCAATTGTTATTTACTACAGCAAATAAACTTTTCAGAGAGAAGACTTTAAGGTCTCTGTGAAGAAGACTTTATGGTCATGTCCATTTATTTTCTGTGCCGAGCAAAGCAATAATGCCGCTGCCTGTCTCCCTATCATTCAAGGTGCTCAGTAGTCAGCAACTCTACCTAGAGACTTTTGAGTTGGATTCTTTGGACTTGTTGGTTGCACATTGCTTGGTTAGTTGGTTTTTCAGAAGATTTTTCAATTTGTTGCTTTATTTGCTTATAAATGCAAATGCAGCATTTGAGATCCTCACAAAAACAGGCGCGTTTGCGAGAGAGAGAGAGAGAGATGAAAGGAACATATGGGATGCTAATCGTCATTTTCATGTTCCAAATTCAGCAAGCAGCAGTTTGTGGTACTCAATTACATAATGTCTCTAAATTTGTTCAAAAGGTGCTTGACTAAGACAAAAGCTCGATCTTATCTACATTTGGTCTCTTAATTCTTCTAAACTCGTGCCTTTTTCATCACTCTATTAATATAGAAATATTTTTTCAGTGGCAGGTTCCAGTAGTCCCAGCAGGAAGAAAATATGATTTCATTTACCTTGTCCAACAGGTTTGTACAAAGAAAAAAACTTTATTTTTTACATATATCGTATCAGTACACTTCTGTTTTCATCTATCTTAAGGGTTGCATAGTTCACTTGTCTCTCTTTGATCAGTGGCAGATTTCTTTGTGTAACATAAAGTCTTGCCTAAAGCCAGCAAGGCCAGCATTTAGCATCCATGGGTTTTGGCCATCTTCTTACTCAACGCAAACACCTTCCAACTGCACTGCAACTGCTAGCAAGTTTGCACCGCAAAAGGTACTTCACCATTTCTTAGTATTTCATGCAAATAGCAGATACTATAGTAAGGCTTCAATTAAACGGAATACCGGATATGATTCAGACCCCAAAGATATTAGAAATGATAATGTGTTCTATATGTTTTCGGTAAATCCATATGTTCTTTGTATGTCTTGGGACAGATTTCAGACCTCAAAGATAGATTGAACATGGAATGGCCATCGCTCCTGCGGGAGAGTAATTATGAGCTCTGGAAAGAGGAGTGGGAAAGACATGGAAGTTGCTCTCAAGCCATGCTCCCTCAGCATGCATTTTTTGAGACAGCACTCAAACTTCAGGAGAAATATAAACTCCAGGAAATGCTAGCAGAGAAAGGTTTGTCATCACTACTTAAGCTTTCTATTCGTTTGTATTCAACTTATGCTGCCAATATATGAATTCAACAACTTTCTTACTAACCATAAGTTAACGTAAACAAAATTATTTACACAGATATCTATCCATTTGGTAACCTCTATCGCCTAGATGGAATTATCGATGCCATTGCAACTGCTACGGGGCACAATCCTCAAATACAGTGCAGCTTGTACAAGCAAGTACCTCTGCTTTCACAGGTTTTCCTGTGCTTTGACTACAATGCAACTAAGATAATCGACTGCCCCGTCAAGAAGAGATGCCGATATGATGAAATAATGATCCCTTACTACATGTTTGGTTCTCGAAGAAACTAAGCGAGAGTAAGGAAATGCTAGCGGAAATACTTTTCTTCCTTTTTCCCTCCGTTTAATTGCAAGTTCGGAAAAGTAGCAGCGGAAGGAGAATAGTTGTACAAGGAAACAATTTCCTCTGTTTGTCGTATGCTTAATTTCCACCAAAAAGAAAATTCCATTTATGACATGCAATTAGGACGCCGAAGAAATCATATGCCTAGCTGGGCACATTTATGTCAATGGTGGCTTCTCTACAATTTCTTTCTTTTCTCTTCCTTTTCTTTTTCTGGCTAGATCTCGGATGAAAACTTCTTAATAAAAGAGACACATGAAGTTAATTTTATAATATTTATTAAGACTTTGTAAAAAATTTGCACAAAAATCAATCAATATTAAAAATTTATTTCATGTGTTAATCACTTCTCGTTATAACCTTAAAATTCGGATAAGATAGTAGTGAGTTACCTCCCATCTTGAATCCGATGCTTATCTACTCGTGGCAATTAACTGCCTGACAGAACTGCAACAATGTTTATTGCTACAATCCAGTCTTGGAAAAAAGGACAAGCATCGTATTCAATGCTTGTCCTTTTTTCTTTTTTGCCATGGATTCTTCCCACCCCCAAAATCTTCAGACGGTTCAAACAATTAAACACGTCATAATTCATAGGTGATGGACCAACAAAAAATGCACACAAGAGTACTGCTCTCTCTGACCAAAATATTATTTCGGTTTAATTAGAAATCCTCAAAGAGGCGATATAGAAGCGTGAAATTCTTTATTCTTTGTATTAAATGCATAAATAATTATTGTTCTAGTCTCTACTTTTTGGCAAAATGATCAAAATATTTAATTGGGTAAAGAAAGAAAAAATCATTTCATTGCAAGATAGCCAGCTATAATGTAATTGCTCCTTCTGGTCCTCGGCCTACTCCGGCTGGACCCGGCAGCATTAACATGAAGCTTGCGGTTGCTAAGGGATTCCAGCAAACTTGCTTAAGCTATCTATAATGTTGCCCTGACTAACATAAGAAGGGGAGTGAATTGAGTTGTATTTAAAAAAAATAACAATTATAAATCAAATATACAATATAAAATATAAACAAAATATGAAACAACAATAAATATAAAGAGTAAGGGTAAGAGAGAAGCAAACTCAGTATGTTAACGAGGTTCGGCCCCACTGCCTACGACCTCGCCTCAAGCTACCCCTTGAGGATCCCCGAATTCACTATTCAATCTCTTTCAGGTGGAGATAGAAACCTATTACACCTTTAAACAACGCCGCTACAAAGGATCCGTGTAGAACACCCTCTACACTTGCAATCACCTTACACGTGGTGATTCAACGATTCCCTGTGTAGAACACTTTCTACACGTACAAGGGTTGTACACACCCTTTTACTGATACAAGAATTGATAGTGGGTAGAATATCAGAAAACACTTCTTAATGAGTGAAATAAGAACAATACAGCACAAACTATATCTCTCAAAATGAACAAGGGTTGAGACTCAATGTTTAGAGAAGAGAGAATGAAAGCTTTGAATGAGAGTTGTATGCTCTTAGTGTTGTAAATGTGAAGCTCTAAAAAATGATCTATTTATAGGCATATGAGACTTCATATTCAAATTTAAAAAGATTCACATGTCAAAGACATCATCATTCACTTTTCAAAAAATCAAACCTAATCTTTTTACTTTTTACATATGACAAAAGGAGCACACTTTGCTTTTCAAAAAAATCAAACCTAATCTTTACTTTTTGCATATGACAAAAGGAGCACACTTTGCTTTTCAAAAATTTTAAACCTAATCTTTTATTTTTTGCATATGACAAAAGGAGCACACTTTACTTTTCAAATTTTTCAAACAAAGACATCTTCCTTTTGCATAAGTCAAAAAAAACATCAATCACTTTTGAAATTATTCAAATAAAACATGCACATGTAAAAGATGACAATCAATCATCTTTAATATTTTCAAATTTCAAACATTTAATTATGACGTACACATGTGAAAGATGACAATCAATTATCTTTCAAAATATTCAAATTTAATTTTCAAAAAAATTCATGCACATGTGGAAAATGTATTTTAATGTTTTATGATAAAATATTAATTTTGAACCTTAATCCTAATTTCAAATTTTAAGAGATTTACAACATTACTCTATGACTTTAATGTGAGCTTGTTCTCTTCTTGCTCATGCTTGATTTCTTGATGTGCTTGACTTCATTGTGTAAATAACTTGAGCTTGAGACTCCTTCATTCTTTGAATTCATTTGTTATCATCAAAATCTATGTGTAAATATATAATTATACAAAACTTAAAACTTTAAATTCAACATATAACAATGGCGAATGCTCCCCATGCAGAGAGCAGTACCGCGATGATTCACGTGCTGATCTTGGCACTCAGCAGTACTGCACTCTCTCATGCTTCTTCTTCCTCGTAAGTCGTATGTGTTTAACATCCACAACCTCTAACAACTTTAATGCCCTACTAATTGGTTACAATATTTAACCTAGGATTAGCGAGTTCGATGCGAGACCTCAAAGTCAAAATATTATTAATGTCTATGGTACGAGAGGACAATAGTATTTATAGTAATGTCTATGATGATACGTTCGGTTGCCTATATAAAATTAAATATGACGCTTATTTTCTGTCATAGTAAAATTGTTCTTTCAATATTCTATTCAATGGCAAATTAAGCCATGTCAAGTTATAAATAGTATTTATAAACGGATAATATTTCTACAAAGATATGGAATTACCAGTTGGGTTTTCTCCCGAATTGAAGTGCAGCCAGAAAACGGGAAGGTTTGAGTTATTAGAGGTAGGGGTCAAAACCGATGTATCGGTGCAGATTTTTGTCTAAAATTGAAACTGCACTGATACTTTGAAATTTTGTAAATCTCGACCGAAATTGGCCGCTGAAGAAGGAGGAAATTGTCGTCATCGGTCTCAGCGTAGCTCCAATTGGTTCGTCGGTGTCTTCGTTGGCTATGTGCGCTGAGAGAGAGAGAGAGAGGTGTAGAGAAACTCGAACTGTGAAAGTAAAGAAAGAAATGAGGAGGGAGAAGAGGTGCGTACGAGTCCTAGAGTTAAAACGGCGCCGTTCCCCTTTATATTTTTTACAAATACTAAATCTTAAAACGACGTCATTTCGTTTAATTAAGGGAAACAGCGTCGTTGATTAGAAAAAAAAAAAGTGAAACGGTGTCGTTTCATATATGTATAATTAAAAAAAATACAGTTAAACCATCAGTAGGTTCAGCGGTCTGCCCAGGCTCAAACCGGGATTGAACCGCTGGACATCGGCTTTGGCCAAATTCAACTGCTAGCCAACCGGTTTTTGGCCGGTTTCAACCGATTCTGATCTTCAGTGGCCAATCTGAGTTGGTGCCAGTCGGTTTTACAGTTTTTTGTTAAGCGCTAATTAGAGGATCACATCTGTCTGCGTTTACAATTCATAGTGGCAGACAGCTCGTGGCTTCAAATGGAAATTAGGCCTCGATACCTTGACTTTATAATGGTTTCCTTGACTTTGTTCGTCTATCCTACCAGGGTTTAATAATGGTTATCTTTCAATGGATGAAGATTTCCTACCTCGAACACATTTTTCAAGTCGAAAAGAGAGACAACACGTAAATCCCACTACATTAAATACTGTCATGGACATTATAGACCTCAATATTAAATATAGTAGGATTCACATACTATATCTCTCTTCCAAAATTGTAAGAAGTTTTTCGGTGAGAAATTGTAGAAAAACTTGATCCCTCTTCAACACCACCAACTAAAGAGTGCTCCAATAAAAAAATCAACTCCGTTTTGAACATCCATCCGATCATTCATTTGAAATCTTTAGGACCTGAACACGAGGGATCAGGACAAGTGCTCTTTCTTAATAATTTCATACTAAACCAGGCACTAATGAATTAACCAAAAAGGAATGGTGTTAGTATAGCTTGGACCAATGAATTAATCAAAGTCCGGATGCAAAATGGGGGGCATTAACCAAAAACTCATAAATTGAAGAAAATACTAGTAACTTTAGTCATTGTGGTTGATTCTGTGTATAGTGACTCCATTTTCCTAATCGCTATAACCCGGTGATGAGGTGAGAAAACCCCTGAAATAGCTCTTAGAACAACAATTTCACAGGAAGCTGAAGACTTGGAATTGTGGTGGATGAGACAATCATTTGCATTACCAGCAAGGATAGATGTATGGCCCCGACTAGTCGGACCAATAGTGGTCTTGAGTGCATTGGATGTAGTCACACTAAGAGGGTCCTCTAATTTGCAATGTCATTGATTAAAAGGCAAGGAAGTAATAAACCGAATTCTGACTATATCAATCAAAGTCAACCACTTACAAAGAAATGCAAAGTGCTCCTACCTGCTGTCTTCATGTACCATGAGCAGTCCCCCTATTTTCTCTTAGTAAATCTAGACTTAAGGGTGTATCACCAAATCATCACCTGTTGACGTTCGTAAAACCTGACCATAATTTCTTTAGCATATGAACAACATAAGCAACCACCATCATCGTCCTTTTGTAGACATGAAGATCCGGGACAATGGAAATCCATGTATCACCAAAATATAAGGTTCCATTGACATTTTACAGTAACCATATAGACAAGATCCTATTACCATGATCTAAGCTTGACATATTATTATTCATTCTTATAAAAAACAACATTAGGAGAATTACTCACAAAAATTTCCATAAAAAGCAAGCAGAGCTGCAGAAGTTATTTGCTTGTGTGTCAATACACTCGATATACAGCCTCCGTAAGTAATATTTACTAAATTCTCAAAACATACTGTAGACAGCTTACATTATTCAACAAATAATCGGGAAAAGCGAGCAACACAACAAAATATAACAGCAACACCCCCCAAGAAATTCCAGAAACTTGAATCCAAAAGTAACATGCCAAATGTGGATTTTGTAGGTTACCAAATATGAAATGAATCAAAAATGTGCCCCCACCAAAATGCTCTGGACTCCTGTTGAGTTGCCCCGATAAAGAATCCACAACTATATTATGAATAATCTCTTCATGCTCAAGCACACTCCCCTGATCCAGTTAACATAACTAGGGTCTCTGTGTAGCTAACAACCTGAAAGGAATCACCATATATCCGAAGCTCCCTTTGTTCTTGTGTTCTTGGGTCGTATAACACCCACCATCCATTTTTTTTTCTTAGAAGAACAAAACCATCATCCCGAAGTTCTATCAGACTGCTAAAATGTGGACGGGGTCCGATTGTGAACATCAATGTCCAAGTCTTTTCCTCACCAGACTCATTCATCACGCATATATCATAAAATCTGCTCGCCAAATCATTGTATGTTAAAATCAAAGCTATAGAATCATTAATAACAGCAACAGCCTCAAAAGAAGGTCTTTCGGTTAAGGGAGGCAACGCTATCTCTTGGAACACCTCATTACTCATATCAAAGGAAAGCATCAACCGGTGGTCCGAGCGGCCACGCTCATAAGCCCACCAATAATGAACCCCATTTAAGTAGGAAGGAAAACGAGGAGAATTGATACGATAAATTGGGTTAACGGATGTGTTGATCACTCTCCAAGAATCAGTACTAAGGTTATAAACCTCGACTTGGCATCGCCGAAAATTGAAGTTCAGAATCCTAATTACCTTCAAATCGCCAGTCTTGGGATCAAGTCCGAAGCCGAAACAGAAAGTAAAGGTAGTGGGCATTTCTGCTGGGCGTTGGATTATGGGTAGCGCCTTTGATTCTCTCGTCGCAGGGTTCCATAACACTAGCCCATCTCTGGGTCCGTTACGGTCAGCGGGAACACCAAAGAGACAAAGAATCCCATTGCAGGGACCGAAGACCACGAGTTCCCCAACATCCCGAGGGAAGAACTGTAACACATCCACGTACCTGGAGAGCTCTAAGGTTTCGTTAGAGTGAAGGGAGAGCCAGGGGGTTCGGGTAAGCTCGTCTTCGCGGTTAAGAAGGAGCCCACGGTGGCGTTTTTCAGAAGTGGCCCAAAATAGGTGTTTGGCGATGAAATCAGGGTTTCTGATAAGAAAGTACCAAGCTTGATTTACGCACTTGAATCGCATCAGCGATTTCACGGGCAGCCTCGAAAGGATTTCCATTACCACATCTTCTGGGAGATCCCTTATCAACATCTTCTCTTTTCTTCTTTCTCAGTCCCCGCTTACAATCGCTCTCGCTCAACACAAAATTATTTAGACGTTGAATCTTGATTCTTGGATGTGGGTTTGCTCATCTTCCGGAATTTTTCCATTTTTATACGGTCATTCCTTCATTCATATTCGTCTATCGCTACGCTACTAGGGTGCGGTATCGGGCTGTAGCCAGTAATGTCAACTATTGTCGAGAAATGCTTTCAAATTTTTTTCCCCATGGTTAGCTAACCATTTTAAAACTTAAAACGCTTAAACAGCAGATGTTTTTTTAGGAGCCGTGATCCACTACAATGCTACACGCTTTTTAGATTTATTAATGTTAAATTTATTTATTTTTCCTAAAATACAGAAAGCTTGGAGCTAAAATGTCAGCCTTTGCATTCAGCCATTATTATTCATCCCATGTTTTGACAACCATTGAATCTCACTTCCGCTACTTACACATTCATTGTACCCAAAGAACAACCTAGAAGGTCAAGTGGCCCATAAAAACCAGGCAATGGAATGCTTTGACATCCATGACAAGTCTCAATTGGTAAACAGAGAAAATCTTCCACCAATATTTACCCCCCAAACAAGTTTCACCCTTTCTTTTCCCAACATAACTCTGGCATTGCGAGCCCAAATGTATGAGCCCAGTTCCATTGACCTTGCAAGAAGTTAAAAATAGTCTCACCATTGGTACTTGGCAGCAATAAGTACCTCCTCGTAATTCTGAGCAGCATTGTCCCAACTCAGGTCTTGCATCATCCCTCGTTTCTGAAGTCCTTCCCAACTCTGCTTGTATTCTCGGTATGTCAGTAAGCAGTTCCCTAACGCGTGTATTAGCTTATTTGCATCAGCACTATCAAATGTCCACCCAAGCCCTGACTCGTTGAATGGATCGAATGGCTGCACAGTATCTCTCAGTCCACCAACAGCATGCACAACTGGAACCGTCCCATAGCTCATAGCATACAATTGGTTCAGTCCGCAAGGCTCAAATCTTGATGGCATGAGCAAAATGTCTGAACCCGCAGTTATTCGGTGTGCTGTCTTAACAGAAAAACCAACCCAGCCCCTGATTTTGTCATGGTGTTGGTTCTCAAACTGCTTGAGCAACTGCTCCAGGTCCGGTCTGCCAGTGCCCAGCATGATTAATTGTACGTCCTGACCTGCCATCCATGGGATTGCCTCCGCTATTAGATCAACACCTTTTTGGTGATCCAGTCTCCCAATGAAACCAATCACAGGGACATCCTCTCGAATAGGTAGACCAAGCTCTCTCTGTAAAGCTTCCTTGCACTGACGCTTGCCAGTCTTAAGTGTTTCAATGGAGTAGTTTATGTAACCATCTGATGCCAGGTAAACATCAAATTGTGGGTTCCAGTCTTTCATATCAATTCCATTCACAATACCCCTCAATTTCCAGTCATTTTCATTTATGATCCCATGCAAACCCCAACCACCTTCGGAAGTTTTAAGCTCCCAGGAATATCCATGACTAACAGTAACAATGCGATCTGCTGTTTTTAAACCAGCCGCAAAGATATTGAAGTGCTCACCTCCTACAGGATCATAATGTTTAAATATTTCCAAGTAGTGTTGTGGCAGATCGACATAGGTGAAATCACCAAGAGGCCCCCGACCCTGGGTAAAATAAATAGTTCAACAAATTTGGTGAAAGTTCCAAGTTACCATCCATTAAAAAGTGATCTGGATACAAGAAAATATGTTTGAAGTTTGTAATGCAATTATCCTTTAGATTTCACTAAGCATACTGGCCATGCATAGGTAATAATATTAACGCACTCAACATGAGAACCAGAACAACTGAGTCATCTTTCCATCTTAATAAGTTTGGCTCCATTGTCAGTTATAGCCCAACACTGGGAAATCAACTAATGCTTTTACATAGTGGAAGATGCAACAGAATGACTCAACGTACATGGGATGACCAATCATAATCTTTCACTAAATTTCATGAGATATCTCTTTTCCAAAAGAATTCTGAATAGCCCCACCAAGTCAGTCAAGCATTCAGTTGTTCGACTGCCTATGTTTCAAGGGTCTTAAAGCTTTCTTTTTTAGAACTCTTTGTATTTGGGCCATTGCCATTAATTTTAATGGTCAAGATTTCCATGATTTCCTTGTATCTATTGCCCCTACGTAGTTAGGGCATTCTTTGTACTAAACATGGCTTTGCCTATTGTTTTATTAATACACTTTGTTTACTTATCAAAAATAAAAAAATGTTTCAAGGGTTTCATGAACAAAATGCGAAAGCACCTCTTTGTTTATTTACAAAACAATCTAGATATCTATTTTTTGAGCATACCATGAAAATTTTAAATATATCATGAATAATGGCATGATCTTCGTTTGCTCAATATTGGAAGATATTAAATTACCAAAAAACTTATGGTTAGTCACGTGTAAACATGTGCAGATAAGAACATTTATCAACTGTTTATGGTAGTGAATGATACACTTATGATTTATTGTGTGCTCAACACAACACTCTACTATCATCAATCTAGTGTTTCCAATAACCAAATGTTGAAATATAACATAGAAGCATTACTAAAGGGATGCTTGGGGAATGAGATGAGAGATGAGATAAAAAATAGTGAATAGTAGTGAAATAGTTTGTGAATAGTAGTGAAATGGTTTGAACTAAGATGTTTGATTGGGTTTTGGGAAATGAGAGAGAAAAAGTTCAATAAAAATATTATAAATTTAAAATATTGTTAGAATATAATATTTTAATATTATTTTTGTTTTGGAGATTTGGAAAGGTTGAATTGTTTTTTGTGTTTTGTTTGGAAATTTGGAAAAGTTGTAATGATTAGGTAATGACAAGATGAAAAAGTTGAAAATTTGAAATTGAAAAGTGTTTGTGTTTGAGTGATGTTTGGGAATGAAATGAGATGAGATGAAATCATCACTATTCCCAAACAACCCCTAACTATTTGGAAACATATATGCACAAAATCCCTTGATGAAAGAATTCTCTTTACGTCCACAACCAAAGATAAGTAGAAAGACACCAATTGTCTTGCCCAACTAAATCCTTGTTTGTTTTATTCTTTTTTTTTTTTTTTTCTCTCTCTTAAACTTGCAACTCTAGGTAAAAGTTGAATTGTAGGCACTCAAATTCTTTAATGGGAAACAGCCACAAAGTACAAATAATACAGCATAAATGTAAGCCTTTTTCATTTGGGCAATGTGGGTTTTGTGAAAAACATGCCCTATGAGATACAATAAAATCCCCCAATCTAATTAATAAACAAGTTTTTAGTATGGAGCTTGTATATTACATTATTTAAACGAATTGGTATTAAACAGAGAACAAACCTGGTAAGCTATATTATGAATAACAAGGATGGACCGTGTATATTTCATTAAACCGTTGTCGCGATAGTATGCCTTCAGATACACAGGCAACAATGCTGTATGCCAATCATTTGCAATGAAAACCAAATTTCCATCTCCATAGCAGATACCACCACATGGAACATGCCAAGGAACCTGATGATCATCAAACTTCCAATTTTATACAACTAGATGACTTTCTATCAGCAATTGCAGCTCTAAAAAACAGTTATTAGGACAAAGAAATAAAGCCACTCTTGTTTGTGAGCAATGTGATGCCATTCACTTTTGGCAATACACACCAGTTGTCAATATTTTTCTTTTAGTTAGAACTTTATAAACAACATTCTACATTCTTTTATTTATGGGTAAGCCTACAGGGCAGCAGCAGCTGTTTCTAGCAGTTGTGGCAAACACATGCAAATATTGATGATTACCACCACATTAATCACACGGGGTGTAGAAAAACTTCAAAAATGGTAGACCCATTGCCAAACATATATTTTATAATCATAACAAACTGATTTGTTCTTTTTGCTTCAAATGGGATTTTCATTGGTAAGTTATTCCCTGCGGAAATTGATTCTGTTTTGAGATACAGAATAATTTAATTTTATGATCAAATGTCTGGTACTTGAATGCATCTCTATTAAGTGCATAACATGGATTGTATGAAGTAACACAGCTAAGCTATAAATTCTAAGAAAAGGATTTGCTAGAATTCATGCAACTTAAACGGGCATTAAACAACATCATCTATCATTCTTGAGGACTTGTTTAATATTACCTCAACAGCAGCCTTGCAAAACAATACCATGCGTTTCAAAATATCCTACAACACGAGAACCGACGACAAGTAGGACTCAATGTTTATAAATGATAATAGAAGGATTGTACTTCACATAATAAAAATTATAGGAGATGATATCATACCATTCGATTTCCTCCATATATGTTATTCCCCATATGCCGAAACATAGGACTCTCAATGAAAACAAAGTCCACACCGTCAATATAGGCGTGGAAGTAACAAACTTCCACATCCTGCAAGCCCAAAAGCATCATACAATTTCACCATGAAAAAAACTGTTTGATTCACACAGTCCACTGGGAAATAAATTACAGCTAAACAACACAGCTGCTGCATACCTGCCGTTCCACCCGATAAATCTTCCGAACTCCTATATCTTGGGGTTCAGCATAATTCCCATACCGAGGTGCTACTACCTAAGCGAGAAAGAAATGGACAAATGTATTCATTCATTTTTAATCATCATGATAAACTCATAGATTTTGATGGTGTTAATACATTAAAGAAATTTGTGACAACGAAGTTCTGAACATTTATTGTAACTCATCATACTTGGTTAACCATAGTACAAAACACCCATTTTCAGTTAATCATACAAAAGGAATAACAAATTTACCATAACCCGATGTCCACGCCGAGCCAAAGCCTTTGGCAAAGCACCAGCAACATCTCCCAGCCCACCTATTAGAACTCATTGATCAGCCTTTGGGTCACAAGCAAAAGAATACCAACAGACATTCACAAACGCAAGAAGTTTTGTTGTTGAAGCCCTACACTTCCTCCCCCACAACCCCCAAAAAAATAAAACAAAACTAGGTAAAGGATTACAAGGCTCATGAGTAAGGATTGAGGAACAATCTATTCAGGTCACTTTGGACATGTAAAATGGATGAATCCCAGCATGTAAGACACCTATCTGTAGATGAACCTATTAAATAAATATCTGGCCCCTAGATCAACCTGTCAAAGAACCTGGGTGAACAGGAAGATAGATAAACTGACAGGTCAACCATTAAAACCATGAAATGATTCGTGCACAGTATGAATAATAATTAAATAACCTATGTTCATTTAATGCATGACAATGAGACTGAATATGACTTCTCTCACCCCCATACCCACGGGGTTAAAAAAACATGATCTCCCTTTTGAGCCCCATGAGTTGTCTAGTTCATCACAATCGTGAGGTAATACTATAACTCATGAAAAGTGTCAGCCACATCCATTATGACCCCAAAAAACTAACAAATTTGAAACTTCCCTAAAATACTTACAAAGCCCAATTTCACCTACTAAGTAGACAATATCGGAGCTAATACCCATTACTCCTTTTATAACCTACTCACTATATGAGAGTTATTCATATTCCCAATGTGAGGTTTGGGTATTGCAAACTTTCCTCATTAAGTTCTTGATATCCTCATTAGGGACGTGTCTGGCCTTACTAAGTGGCTCTAACATCAGATTTAACGACTTAGGGAAAGTGCTAGCCACATTTGTGCCACAATCGCAAAAAGACTAGTCAATATCAAGCTTCCCTTGAATTACTTATAAACTCAGTTTAACCTAAAAGGTAACCAAAATGGAACTTAGCACCCATGAACTCCTTCATTATATATTCATATTCCCAATGTGGGACTGCGCGTTACAAATGAGGCTAACTTATATTGAACTCATACAAATGTAAACTTCAATACTTAAAAGGGCTCACTAACTTTTATAAGGCTAGCCGTGAGTTTGCCCAATAGATTATCCAGTAAACATCACCACTTAAAATGGCCGATCAGTCAAGCAACCCATAAACCTATCCCATCAACATGCTGGTCTCGACTTGAAAATGCTTGTGCATTACTAACTCTATGACTATTTTAATTTCTTAAAACAAGAAACATTATTATGATATATAATTCCAGGAAACTTCCATGATACAAAATATCCATTTTGTCTGTCACTGACCAGTAATATTTAGATATGAATTTAGAATTGTGCAAAAGGGGTTCTAACACAGATATCGAGTGACATTTTTTAGTTCTCTCTCTTTGATTTTGGATAACCATTTCAAGAGATAAACCGTATGGTTAACCTGAAATATCTATGGAACTGCTTCACAATAAACAATATGGCTAGATCAGTTCATAACTAATACCTGTTTTAGACCATGGAGCACATTCTGCAGCTACCAAAATAATGTTCATTACGTTGGCCCCAGCCAAAGGAGGGGGTTTGATTTCTTCAATCACAGGATCACTTGTCTCACCATCCACCTCTGTCAAACTTGTTTTAGAAGAAATTTCCTGATTGCCATCTCCTTCACTGGAACTTTCAGAGGAGCTTGAAAGGAAAGAAGGCAGACTATCTGACCATACTTCTTTTGTATTAGCTTCTTCTAATTGTTTAGTGGAGTCTGGATCGGATGAAGCTTTTTTAAGAAGTGCCACTTTTTCAGATTCCTTCTTAACTTCATCAAAATCACCACCACCATTTGAAGGTAGATTTTCTGGCACCTCATCTACAGTCAAAGGGGCATAGCTGCTGGAAGGAATACTGCTCGTATGTTCATCAATAGTATTGTCACTATCTGAAAGAAGATCCAGATTTGCAGAAGCATTGCCCCTTTCCGAGACCTCGTTATCCTCTTGATTTATAACATCATTTTTTATGGACGAAACCAGTTTCCTTCTTTCAGCAATCTGCAGCACACTCAAGAAAAGAAATAGGTGGGTAAGCTCATAATTTTATGAAATACAAAAAATTAAATAAACTGGATGAGGAAATTATTCTTTAAAATATAAGATGTTGCAATAGATTAGACGAGACATGAGAGGCAAGGGAAAAAACATAGTGAGGAGGTAGAGGAAGCGCCAATAGTAAGAAAATAAATAAAGTCAGCTGAGATAATGTATACATATCTGGCATGTAGTTAATAGTTACAGCTGCTACGCTTGTCAGAATGTTTTCACTTAAATAAACATGGTAGATGAAACGTATGAATTTCCAGACATGCACACCCCAGGAAAAAAAATTAAAATTAAAATTGAAAACAAAAAACAAAATCACACATGTATTTCTATAATCTCCATTGAATTGTGGGATTCAATGGAGTGAAAAGGTGTCACAAAACTATTGGAGAAATAAGGATGATAAATCCCGCAAATCATGCAATGTTGATGGAGAGATGTTGAAGGATAAGGAGTATCAAGGGGCAACTGATTCAACCCAAAATGGTAATTCAAACAAGATAAGGATCTCCTAGGAAGGAGGTGAGCATATCTCGGATTCAACTAAAAATCATCCACCGGCAATATTTGAAATTCAAAGATGATAACAAGAGGAAATCATGGAGATCTTGGACTTGACGCTACCAGCACAGATTTGGATATCTTGCATGCAACCGCCTAGGAGAATTAATCAACCAATTGGATATCATGCAATCTCTTAGGATTTTACGTTATTTGTCATGTGATTTTTCCTGTAACAAATTCCTCCTTTTTCATGTTTAAATAGTTGAAGTTACTCTTCCGTAAAATATGCTTTTGAAGTCGAGTGTTCACGTTGATTAATAAAGCAGCAGTATTTCCTTTACGATCTTTTTTCTCGTTTTTCATCTTGGTATCAAGAGCCAAAGTGAACACACGGCACAACCCAGTAGCCCATCTGCAACCATGACTTCACTATTTCTCAATGTTGGAAATTTCATTACACTCAAACTCAGTCCCACCAACTATCCATTGTGGCGTGAACAACCCTTGGCACTTGCTGAAAGCCAAGAACTGCTCGGCCATCTTACCAATGAAGATCCTTCCCCACCTAAATACACCACACAAGACATCACTAATACTTCAAATGCAGACACTTCTGCACCAAGGCTGACCGAAGCCTACATTGCTTGGTGCAAGGCTGATCGCCTTCTCCGAGGATGGATAATTGGTACACTCTCTGAAGAAACACTTGGTCTCGTTGTGGGTCTTGACACAGCAAATGCGGTTTGGGAAGCGCTGAAGAGCGCCTATGCAGAAGATTCCCAAGAACGTGAATTCACACTTAGACAACAAGTGACATACCTTCGGAAAGAAGATGACAAAACAATTGGGGAACATATCCGAACCTTCAAAAGCTTATGTGACAGCCTAGCTGCAATTGGGAAACCACTCCTAGACAAAGAAAAGGTATTTTGTCTCGTCACTAGTCTTGGTCCTCAATATGAAACTTTTACCACTACCATGCTTAAACCACCAAGACCATCATACTCTGAGCTAGTCTCACAACTTCAAAGCCTTGATCAGCGACACAATTGGTTCTCAAATCATACAAATGTCACCAACTCTTTCACTCCTCAAATGGCTTTCTACAATCAACAACAACGACAACTTCAGCAATTCTCCTCAGGATATCAAGCCAACAAACAAAAGTTCACTTCAAATGGAAGAGGATTTCAAGCGCAACAACCAAAGGACCAAAATCGAGGCTACTCCAACTCCACGTCAAGTACTCAACAAAGACGCCCTCCACCACCTGGTGAACGACAAATGACACCTGCTGAAAGAGACCTTTATAGAGAAGTAAAATGCCAATATTGTGGCATGGTGGGACACATTGCAAAGATATGTTGGTGGGTGCCAAAAAAACCAACTCAACATGAAGACATACCACAAGCTCTGGCAGCACTCACCCTGGATAACACCATCATTGAAACTGAATGGACCTCCGACACAGGAGCTTCAAACCACATGACAGGTAAGCCAGGTATGTTAACTAATATTCAAAAATACTCGAGTGTAGATTCGGTTCTCATTGGTGATGGATCTTCGCTACCAATTTTTGATATTGGAGATTCAAGCATAAAACAAAGAGATAAAATCTTACCTCTTAATAATATCTTGCTAGTTCCTCATTTGAAAAAAAAAATTAATTTCGGTAAGTCAACTAACAACTTAGTTTCCAGTTAGTTGTGAATTTACTAATGTTGATTTTTGCGTTAAGGAATGACAAACAGAACAACCAGTGATCACAGGGAGGCACAAGGGTGATCTCTATGTTCTACCCAATTCACCAGAGCTCTATCTTTCTCATCGTTTAAAATCCAGCTCCACAGAAATTTGGCATCAACGCTTAGGACATCCACAATCTTCTGCTTTACAGTTTCTAAAAAATAATGGCTTCATTGATGTTATTGGCAATGTAAAACTCGATCATATATGTGATAGTTGCCAACTAGGGAAGCTTAGTAGATTACCATTTTCTTGGTCTCAATATTCAAGTTCTAGTATATTTGAAAAAATTCATTGTGATTTGTGGGGACCCGCTCCTATTTTATCAATTGTAAAATTTCAATATTATGCTTGTTTAGTCGATGATTTTTCAAAATATACTTGGATCATTCCCCTGCAACATATATATGAGTTTGTGAATGCTTATCTCGCCTTTGAACAATATGCTCATCGACAGTTTAATCAAAAAATAAAAAATTTTCACTCAGATGGGGGAGGAGAATTCATAAACTCTTATCTTCTCATTTTCTTTCCACTGTAGTCATTCATCAAGTATCATGCACATATACTCCAGAACAAACAGCTATGGTTGAAAGGCGACATAGGATAATAAGAGAACTTGGAATGACCATGCTATTCCATAGCGGTGCTCCTTTATTTTTATGGGTAGAAGCCTTTACCACAGCTGTCTACTTAATGAATCGGTTGCCTTCGTTTGCTCTTCACTCTGAAACTCCATACTTTAAATTGCATGGCACTCACCCAGATTACACCTCACTTCGTGTCTTTGGTTCTAAATGTTTTCCTTATACGTGGGATACACGGCAACACAAATTTGATCCAAAAAGAATTCTCTGTGTCTTCGTTGGATATAGTGACAAACATAAAGGATAAAAATGCTTTCATCCTACTAGCAGGAAGTTTTTTGTTTCTCATCATGTGGTCTTTGATGAATTATTTTTCCCTTATAAAACCACACGGAACCAAAGTGTGGGACCACCAACATCACATGTCATGAGCATCTTTGATTCATGGTTGCCTAACATTACCACGTCTTCTGCTGCAGGAACTAGACAACAAATATCCTCACCACCTTGCTCGAGTCCCTTACCCACAACATCATTGCAAACCGCAACACATCTGTCTACAAATTCCATCCCTGAAACAACTGGAAGTCAGCAACTTCTATCTGAAACATAGGCCAAAGTACAGCAGCAGCAAACTACACCATGGAATGAGCAAGAGCTGCAACACTCAATTCACCCACTACCTCAAATGCACACCGAAACAAATAACCAACCCATACACATACCTCCTTCAGAAACCGAACAAACTGACATACAACACACCACCCAGCCGACTCAAGCTCAAACACCACACCAACCCTTACCTACTATGGTGACTTGGTCACAAAGAGGAATAATTAAACCCAATCCAAAATATGCCTTAACCTCCTTCGTATCCTCAGCCAACGTCCCTCGAGAACCTCATAACATATGATCTGCTCTTGCTCACCCTGGGTGGAAAGCAACAATGGATGAAGAACTTGAGGCACTTCACCAAAATTAGACTTGGAAACTTGTCCCACATACCTCGAACATGCATGTTATTGGGTCTAAATGGGTGTTCAAGCCAAAACTTAAACCCGATGGTTCATTGGATAGACTCAAAGCTCGAGTTGTGGCAAAAGGATATCATCAAGTTGACGGGTTGGATTACACAGAGACCTTTTCTCCAGTCATCCCTAGAACTATCCGTATTGTCCTCACCATAGCACTTGTTCAAAACTGGCCCATAAGTCAACTTGACGTAAAAAACGCTTTCTTACATGGTTTAATTTCGGAAGAAATTTACATGGAACAACCACCAGGAATGGCTGACTCGCAATATCCAAAACATGTTTGCAAGCTTCAAAAGGCCCTCTATGGACTCAAACAAGCACCTCATGCTTGGTTTGATCGGTTAAGTGCATTTTTGTTAAAATATGGATTTTTTTGTAGTTTAGCAGACCCATCTTTATTTGTTTATCATTCTAACCTTGGGACACTAATTCTTCTTCTTTATGTAGATGATATGCTCCTGACTGGTTCCTCTACAGCTCTAGTTTCAACCTTTATTCAACTCTTGAGCTCTGAATTTGCAATGAAGGACTTGGGATCAATCCATCACTTCCCAGGCATCGAAATCTCTAAGACAACAGATGGTCTTCATCTTTCACAAACACACTATGCACTTACCATTCTTGAGCGTGCCAACAAGGTTGATTGTAAGCCAATGAGCACAACTCTTGAAGCAAGAACAAAGACCTCAAAAAATGAAGCTTTGATGGAAGACCCAAGTTATTTAAGAGGACTTGTTGGTGCTTTACAGTATCTAACTCTCACACGACCAGACCTCTCATACTGTGTTAATTATGTGTCTCAATTCATGCATGCTCCCACTCTTGTGCATTTAAAAATGGTTCGACATATCTTAAGATATGTTAAAGGAACAATTGACATAGGATTATACTTTACTTCCAATACAACACTTGATCTTTGTGCTTTTTCATATGCAAATTGGGCGGGATGTCCCTCTACAAGGAGACTACCACTGGATACTGCACTTTTCTTGGAAAAAATCTCATCTCCTGGTGTGCCAAAAAACAGCACACTATCTCATGATCCAGCACTGAAGCAGAGTATAGAGCCATGGCAAACACAGCAGCTGAACTCACATGGATGACATTTATCCTCAAAGATCTTCGTGTTCCATTAGCCTCTATTCCAACTCTCTACTGTGACAACATAAGTGCTCTACATATGACAATTAATCCGGTGTTTCATGCTCGAAGTAAACACATCAAGTTGGATTACCATTTTGTGCGCGAACAAGTTGCACTTGGACTTCTCATCACTAAACACATCTCCACAACAAATCAATGGAAAACCTCATCACCAAACCAATGTCAAAGGCTACTCTTAGTAACTTTTGAAACAAACTCTGCCTCCAATCTCGGCACAGTTTGAGGGAGGGTATTAGCACAACCCAGCAGCCCGGCTTGATTTGTGGGATTCAATGGAGTGATAAGGTGTCACAAAACTATTGGAGAAATAAGGATGAGAAATCCCACAAATCATGCAATGTTGATGGAGAGATGTTGAAGGATAAGGAGTATCAAGGGGCAACGGATTCAGCCCAAAATGGTAATTCAAACAAGATAAGGATCTCCTAGGAAGGAGGTGAGTATATCTCGGTTTCAACATCCACTAGCAATATTTGAAATTCAAAGATGATAACAAGAGGAAATCATGGAGATCTCAGACTTGACGCTACCAACACAAATTTGGACATCTTGCATGCAACCGCCTAGGAGAATTAATCAACCAATCAGATATCATGCAATCTCTTAGGATTTTTACGTTATTTGTCATGTGATTTTTCCTGTAACAAATTATTCCTTTTTCATGTTTAAATAGTTGACGTTACCCTTCCGTAAAATATGTTTTTGAAGTCGAGTGTTCACGTTGATTGATAAAGCAGCAGTATTTCCTTTACCATCTTTTTTCTCGTTTTTCATCTCTCCATTCTATGAATGTACGAGCATGATATTCACATTACTAAACAGACTAAAAAACTAGCTTAGGTTTTTCTATCCAGGTTTTGAATCTATATCTTACATAAATATACTAATTCAATACCTATTAGCCCAACAACTTAAGCGGCTATATACAAATCAACTCCAAAACCTAGCGAGACTAGAGCTCAGAATATTAATCATATGCAAGATAGATAATCACCGTATATATACAATGTATACCTGTTGAAGTAGTTCTTTTTGCATAGCAAGGAACTTCTGGCTCTTTTCGATGGTGGCCTGAAGTGCATCCTCCACTTCATTGCCGCCATCCTCACCTTCCACAAAGCCCTTGGACGTAGCCTTCAAAGGCGTAATTCTCCGTTGCTGTCCTCTGCAGAATCCACCTATCGGTCTATCACAACTTAAAGATAATACAGCACAATCTTCTCCCGCAGCTTTCCAATATCCAAATGATAAACTGGTATTTCCAGAAGAATCGAGCGGCTCTCTTGGCCGGTATGCGAAGAACGGGAACCTGGGTCGGCGAGTCTTTGAACTATTAAGAAGCACAGAGCTCTCTGACTTTGTCTCAAAGATAAAAGGAAGAAACCCCATAGATGCCATTGTTTCTGTTCGACGTTTCGCCTCTGAGAATTAGCAATAGTTCACGAACTTCACAACAAGCCAAAGGTGATATTAGTATAAAGTGATGGAGACCCAGTTGATGAAACTGAGAAAAGCAGAAACCCGATCGCTGGTTTTCGGATTGGAGGAGATCCAAGTGGAAGAAGATCAAATTTATGGGGAAGAGAGAGAGAGAGAAAAAGAGAGAGAGAGAGAGTGAGGTGAGAAAACTGAGTTTTGGGACTGAGCGGGGACTGGGGAGGAGAAAGAGAGTTAATCGAGAACGAAGTAGAAGAAACTTGTCGAAAGATCGTTGAAATGGGTCCCGCCGAATAAGGGGGAATCATGGAGGTGTTACTGGTGGATGACTTTAAGGTTCAGATAAGCAGAGAATGCGGGCTCTACCGCATATCCTTTCTGGACCGAGTAGAGTGGCTCTGTGGGCCGTCACTCTTGGAGCCTTGTCGAGGCCTTCATTTCTCTCTCTCTCTCTCTCTCTCTCTCTCTCTCTCTCTCTCTCTCTCTCTCTCTCTCTTTAAGGTAAATATGTGTTTTGTAAACCACCAAATATTAGGTTTTTTTAGCACACCAAAATAGTTGGTTATGATTGCCAATTTGGCGTTAAAATAAAAGAATTTATTAACTATATCATCATCCTACTCTTATCTCACTACAATGAATTAGCATAAATCATCAATCCTTGAATTTTTCTTTTTAAAATATAAAAGATTATTCAAGAGTAATGAAAAGTGCAACATGTTACATAATGAAATGCAAATGGAATAGAAATATGATTTGTAGCATTATTTGGGTAAAATGTGTAATTATTTGAGTTGCACGAAAAGTTGTCGCCTCTAACGATTATCAGCATGTTTGTGACATTTGAAATTAATTTGGCCGCACTGTGGCATTAGTCACGCATCCAGGTTCATAATCACACGTATCAATACTTCTGTAGGTGTTTTTATGAGGCCTCATGGTATGGTCAGCTTTTTCACGGTGATAACTAAGATAATCTTCTTTCTGTTCATCTCCAAATAACGCAGTACCGAAGCAGTATTTGGTACAAATCCCAATAGTCTAATCTTGACAAGCAATTCCCCTGCCTTTACGCATCCGACTTGACTCCGGGTGTTTGTTGTCTTCTGAAACAAAGACATGGGTGATGTCCCTTCTCTGGCCAGCTCACCCCAGGTTCTTTCTTGATGTTGCTTTCCTCTCATCAATTTCCGAATCCTCACCAACCGCATCCCATCTCCTATCCTTCTCAACATATTGATTACAATATCTTATATTAATAAGTGCCAATCTGGAGGCAAAAGTAGTTTCGTCTAATTTTTTTTTTCCTATTTTACCCTTAGTTTTATTTGACAATTACGGTAATATGCATTTTAATTTTGTTTTGCCCACAGATATTTTGGTCTTCTTATCTTCACATCGACAGTTTTACTTTTTCTTATTTTATTTCTAATTTTGCCCTTAGTTTGATTTGACAATTACGGCCGTCTGCATTTTAATTTTATTTTACCCACAGATATTTTGGTCTTCTTACTTTCACCTCCGACAGTTTTACTTTTTCCTATTTTATTTCCAATTTCTATCTTCGTCTAATTTTTTTGTTTCCATTTTTGTCTTTAGTTTTATTTCAAAATTACGATCTGTTTGCTTTTATTTTTATTTTGCGGACAAATATTTATGTCTTTTTACCTTCATGTCCGACAAGTGCTTTGTCCTAGGTCTTTTTTCTCTTTCTGTCCTCTGCGTTTCTCATTTCTCACAAACCACTCTCTCTCTCTCTCTCTCTCTCTCTCTCTCTCTCTCTCTCTCTCTCATTTTGCTTATTCCTCTTCACCGCCACACCGAAACGAGAGAAACGTTCGGCACCTTCGCAGAAAAGCCAGCCTCGTTGCACCCTTTTTCTCCCAAGGCAGCCACCCTACCTCACGTCGGAAACACCTTGGAAATCGCCCAAACGCACACACGAAACCTCTGTTTTGATGTTCTGAAACAGGGCACTCGACCATGCCTAACCAGCGAGAGCACAGAGCCACCGTGAGCTTCCACCTTCGGATGCTGTCCTGGTTAACGCACAATCCAGCCACCGCGTCCAGCTCTTTGCCTCTCTTTCACGCTTCTTCTCTGTCCAGTGCACGCCGCGATACACTTTTTGGGAAGATGAAAACAAGACAATAAAAAGGAAATAAACCAGTGTGCATACGGGAGAGGAAGCACCATGTGATACTAAGATTGAAAACTCACCAAGTGAAAAATGGAGGTAATTACCCTATTATACCCCCAATTAGAAAATTATTA
Source organism: Carya cathayensis (assembly GCA_011037825.1). NCBI lineage: Eukaryota > Viridiplantae > Streptophyta > Magnoliopsida > Fagales > Juglandaceae > Carya > Carya cathayensis. The sequence continues at coordinate 289,638 of QGSO01000225.1, forward strand.
TTATTATTAAATTAATAAAATGCCAACAAAAATTCTTTATATACAAACAAATTTTATAAGAATAAATTTATAAATTGAAGTTAATATGTAAACATTACATAATTTTTTTAAAAATAAATATGAGATTTAGATAAAAAAAAATTTAATTTTTTAAATAATTAATTTTAATTTTTTTTAAAAAAATTATACAATAATTAGGTATTTCATATCTGCATCTAACTTTACTAACAATTAAATACATGCATTAATATGCCAATTTTACTTTCTATTGAAACCAAGCTCTCTCTCTCTTATTATTATTATTTTATGATTTAGGGGGTGTGTAGGAGTGGCAGTCTGGCACTGGCACAACAACCATTTCGACCTTTTTATGTAGCTTTGTGTGAATTGAAATGAATATGTGGAGCCCATAATCTTGTAGGATGTGAAGGAGTCGCATCAACCACCATGGCACGTTAGTGTCGGCACAACAGTAAGTAGTTAGGTAGGAAAAATGAAGTCATAAAAATGAATGTTTGTGGCTTGTCTTCATGCGTGTGCTACCTTAAGATATTTGCTAGACCAAATCAATCGAAATTATTATTATTATTTTTTTAAAAAGGATTCATTATTGATATCTTGTAGCCAACTTCGTGTGGATTTGATCATAATTATTGACAACTAGCTATTTTATATGTTAGCGATTTATATTTTAATCCTCAAATGGTAATTTTTGGATATAAATCATGCACATATCTCCGGCCTCTCGCTAAAGAATTTGTCTTTTTGTTTTTTTCTCACCAGGGCTCGATCGCTTTTCGTTTTCCCACACCCCTATTCTAACCACCCCTCCCGTCTCTTTCTTTCTTTTCCTGTCTCTGTCTCTGTCTCTCTCTTCCTCCTTTCTTCAATGCTCTATAGTATCGGCCAGCTTGTAATCAATCATGTAATCTTTCCAGAATTGCTCTTAGTTGTAATACTGTTCGTATATTAGTAAAAAATTAGTAATTTTTAGCGATAAGATCGACGCATGACTTATCCCTAAAAATTAGTTTGAACTTCTCTTTCTCCCTCTCCTTCTCACTCTACTGTCTCCCTCTCTCTCATCTCTCTCTCTCTCTCTCTCTCTCTCTCTCTCTCCATCTTCCTAGATATGCCCTTGCTAGCAACCCACCGTGACTGGTGGTCCGTGGAGTTGTATGTGCGGCTGGCGCGGCAACGGTGCTCGGTTGAGAAACAAGCCTGAACACATCTACAAAGATATGAAGAGATCTGTTTTTGGTTGATTTTCTTGCGTTTATTTCAGATTTGTTTGTAAAAAATTTATTCAAGTTTTTTTTTCTTTCGTTTGATTTCTATTTTTCATATCCACAAAACAATTTTTTTTTCTATCTATGTTCATATGTTTTTTTTTTCAGACTTTCAAACTTTCATCTTCACTTTCTCTTTCCTCTTCTCTCCGAAAGTAAACTTTTTCTCTCTCTTCTTTTCTTTTGTTCATGTTGAGGATCGAGAACAAGATCAACACGCAGGTGACCTTTGCTAAGCGGAGGAAAGCTGTACGAGTTTTGCTGCAATTCAAGGTATTCACCAGAACAACAAAACCACTTTTGCACCCTCTAAACCATCAAAACTGCTTCCTTCTATTTTTATTTTTCTATTTTCTAAGTCATCTTTCTTTTATTTTCATCTCCAAGTTGATTTTTTGAAAGAGAAAAAAAAGTGATTTTTTTGGGTGTTGGACATGTATTTTTGTTGTGTATTCACAGATCTATATCTATTCCTTTAGATCTATTAGTTTTCACTTTAAACGTAGAAATGAATGCAACCCTCATCTGCTACCAAAAATAAAATGGAGCACACAAAATATCTACCAGAAGATAGATACACAATATGAATATTTTTGAGATATTATTTTATTATCTCGAAACAAAATTACAGAAATTTGAGACTTTTCGCCTCATTCTTCAAACGATCTTGCTCCTCTAAAATTTGCGTGGCATCTCTGTCTAAAGGAGTAGGCAATCTAAAAGAAGAATTAAGCAAGGATTTTAATTTCCTATTCTCTTGCTTTATTTCTTCTATCTTCATGTGAGACTCCTGAAGAAGTCGCTGAAGGATAGAAATTTTCTCATTGAGTTTATCCAAATCATAAGGTTTGGATTGTAGTCGCTGAGAAAATGCATAAATAGCTGAAGAGTAATGGGTACCGAGATTTACAAGGTCGTAGATAGCTTCAACATCTGACTTATTAGCCAGATCATTATTGTATTGTACTATAGAACCTACAGCAGAAGCAGAAACAACTGGTGAAAATGGTGTAGAATACCTCACATATTGGTTACGAGAAGATTGCTGGGCCATTGTAGAGTAAGAATACAGAGAGAGATTGCAGAGTAAGAATGCAGACTAATTACAGAAAAGTAAAGAAGATGGGATGCGAATGAATATGAGCTGAATATTTCTTTTATAGAGAAAATTATGAAAGGAAGGATGAAGCGTCCATCGTGAAGCGTCTGTCTACAAGAGACAAGAGATGTAGTAGAATAGCCTTGCGGCGCCTGACAACTCCAGAAGAGGTATAAAAATAATGCGGTGCTTGTCCGGTGTAAAAACGTGGCTACCATTTTTGTTGAATATGGAGGTTGGCGAATTAATATTGATGACTTCTCCACTAATTATGTGATTTACAGCTGCATCAAAGAATCAGTCAGTGCCTTCTTTTTTTCTCTCTGTCTTTGCAGGTCTTCGTAATCTCTTTCCTTGCCCACAGTTTTGCTACAGAACCGCCTATGGAAACCGTGGTATAACCGGTTATTTTGTATTTGTTTATTTTATTTTTACCGGCTATTTTGTATTTGTTTATTTTATTTTTTGATTAAAAAAAATGAGATGGACCCATCACTGCTTTCCCTCTCTTTATCTTTCTGGCATGCATACAAGGCCGTGGCAGTGAGTTAGGGGGGATGGGAGTGAGTAATTTTTTTTCTTCGCCAGGGCCCATCGCTTTTTGTTTTCCCACACCCCTATTCTAACCACCGCCTCCCGTCTCTTTCTTTATTTTCCTGTCTCTGTCTCTCTCTCTTATCTTTCTGGCATGCATACAAGGCCGTGGGAGTGAGTTAGGGGGGGTGGGAGTGAGTAATTTTTTTTCTTCGCTAGGGCCCATCGTTTTTTGTTTTCCCACACCCCTATTCTAACCACCGCCTCCCGTCTCTTTCTTTCTTTTCCTGTCTTTGTCTCTGTCTCTCTCTCTCTTAAGTTTGAGAATGCTTTTTTTTTTATATATAAATATATATGTGTGTACAGCTTCTAAACATGAAAGGAATATAAGAAGTGGGAAATGATGTAAGCATATATACTAATCAACGAGGGTCTTGGATGAGATCTGGGCATATCTTCTTAAGCCAAAGTGAAAGGGACTTAATTTACGTAAACGCGTGATACATTGGCATCTTCATACGCAAAGAAATTAGGCACGCAATACGAGATCATAAAATTGCTGTGCCGTTAATCAGATCTGACATATTTAACCTGCTGATGCATTTTTTGGGTCCCTCCCTTCTTTTAACTTTTTGAATTCCATCGCCCTATGAAGCCCACTTTTTTGACAAACGTTTCCGAAATCTCCAACTGTCAAACACCAAATAATTAAAAATGATTCTCATAACTTTCATTATGTAACACTTTGTGATATTATTGATTCAAAAATTATATTTTAAAATCATAACTTTTTTTATTTTTCAATGGAGTAGGCCATGCCTGACTAGGCCTGCTGCAACGTCGTCCGCATGACTTATCCCTAAAAATTAGTTTGAGCTTATCTTTCTCTCTCCTTCTCACTCTACTGTCTCCCTCTCGCTCATCTCTCTCTCTCTCTCTCTCTCTCTCTCTCTCTCTCTCTCTCTCTCTCATCTTCCTAGATATGCCCCTGCTAGCAACCCACCGTGACTGGTGGTCCGTGGAGTTGTGTGTGCGGCTAGCGTGGCAACGGTGCTCGGTTGAGAAACAAGTCTGAACACATCTACAAAGATATGAAGAGATCCGTTTTTGGTTGATTTTTTTACGTTTATTTCAAATCTGTTTGTAAAAAATTTATTCAAAATTTTTTTTCTTTCGTTTGATTTCTATTTTTCAAATCCACAAAACAATTTTTTTTTTCTATCTGTGTTCATATGTTTTTTTTTCAGACTTTCAGACTTTCATCTTCACTTTCTCTTTCCTCTTCTTCCGAAAGTAAACTTTTTCTCTCTCTTTTTTTCTTTTGTTCATGTTGAGGATCGAGAACAACATTAACACGCAGGTGACCTTTGCTAAGCAGATGAAAGCTGTACGAGTTTTACTGCAATTCAAGGTATTCACTAGAATAACAAAACCACTTTTCCACTCTCTAAACCACAAAAGGCAAAGCAAAGGAGGAAAGTTGTACAAGTTTTGCTGCAATTCAAGGTATTCACCAGAATAACAAAACCACTTTTGCACTATGTAAACCACAAAAGGCAAAGCAAAACCATCAAAACTGCTTCCTTCTATTTTTATTTTTCTATTTTCTAAATCATCTATCTTTCTTTTTTCATCTCCGACTTGATTTTTTGAAAGAGAAAAAAAAGTGATTTTTTTGGATGTTGGACATGTATTTTTGTTGTGTATTGACAGATCTATATATATTCCTTTAGATCTATTAGTTTTCACTTTAAACGTAGAAGTAAATGCAACCCTCATCTGCGCAGAATATGATTTTATCTACCAAAAATAAAATGGAGTACACAGAATATCTACCAGAAGATAGATATACAATATGAATATTTGTGAGATATTATTTTATTATTTCACCAGTCATTCCACTACGTATCATGCGAAAATTGCAACAAGGCAACTGGCTATGAGCTCGGTGAAAACTTCGTATGTTATAGTTGCAAGAATGCAGCAATTGCAAGGGCAAGGTAAACATTTTCCTCATATTTTGAAATTAAAAATTTTTACATGATAGTTAGAACATTTTATTTGGTGATATTAACAAATGATAATTTATTTATTACTGTCAGGTGTCGAGTTTCTTAGATGTGTATGATGATACCACATCGACACCCGTGGTTATTTTTGGATCTTTGGCAGAGGAAATTTTGGGATGCACAGCTGTTGATCTTATAGACCATACAGACGAGGTAAAATCTATACATTTAAATACGTTTAAAAATTTTGATACATTATCTTTTTATATGTTTTTTCATTGTTACAGGAACATCTGCCTTATCTTCAAAACATTGCAAACAACATTGAAAACAATGAGTGGATCATAGTCTTGGGCGCGCAGATGAATGAATCAGGGAGGTTACGTCAAAACAAACTTACTGTGTTATCTGTTAATAATGTCCCAGGAACAGCAGAATGAGTTTCCAGACTTTTCTTTTTAAACTTTTCACTGTTGTAATATATAAGTACATGGTACTCGTGTATAGTTGTAGTTATGTTTATTAGAGTTCTGTGTTATAGCTATAAATATTTTGCAAACAATATTATAATGTTTATTATGAAGAGGAAGAAAATTGTTAAAATATATATGAAATTCTGTCCATTTATAACTAAATTGAAAATTTTTTAAATTATTACACTTAAGAAAAATATCGACTGAGCACACGTGCATCGCACGTGCTGCTTTACTAGTATATATATATATATATATATATATATATATATATATATATATATATATATATATCTGTGTGTGTGTGTCCCCACACCATTATAAGGGTCCATGAGCACACCATCCCGCTTTAATGGTTCATAAATCATGAACATTTCGGATTCAGCAAGTAGTCCAGTCCAGTCCTGCTTAGAAGCCCAACAATGCAAGGTATAGTGCTCAGTTCAGGTATGGAGCCGAATGGACACAAGCAGGTACATAACGAACCCCACTGAAAGAAGGAAAAATATAGTTGCAAGCATAATTGTGCACTAATCTATGCACCAATGTGATATGATTGGTCAAAAAGTAGATTTTATTGAAAACAGTGTTAATTTAAATTTTAAGTATGAATAAATCAGTATTAGTACACAGATTAGTGCGCGACTGTGCTTGTATGTAACAAAACTCATGAAAGAAACGTAGTTAGGACCCTTCCTGCAATCAGCATGTCATGAAACACAATTAAAATTTAGAGCTTCTTTACTTGCCTTCCAGGTCATGGAGTCCCGAAAAATCATATCCGAGGACATTTTTTTATTTGTAGCTTTGATGTTGCCATTCTTGGAATACATAATGACCAAAGCATACTCAACAATTGTATGGTCCTTGAAACCTGACTTCTCTTTACGTGCATGCAATGGATCTCCAAATCTCAGCAAAACATAACAAGAAGCTAGAGCAATGGCAAAAAAAGTATTCATTCAAAGCAAATTGTCAACCCATAACAATTTTTTAAATAGCCCAAGGACTTCCAAAGCCTAGTCATAATGTGAGCACCCAGAATCAGAGCGCTCCACAAAACTATATTCCTTTCACTCGTTCGATCAAACAGTTTTAGGGAAATAGAATATTTCATCACATTCTGCGTAGAAATTGATGAGTGAATTGATCCAAAATATGAAGTCAATTCAAAGGCATGACTGCTTGTGATCAACTGGTCGGCATGGACTAGTTTTCCTATCTTTTCAAGAGTTTAATAGGATCAAAAGGAGGAGGGTCTGTGACTTGGGTTGGAATAGTAATGCATGGCACGAACAGCAGAGGTAGGCGAGGGTTAGTCGACAGTCTTGGACGCGGCCTTGACTCTAATGTTGCAAGCCAAGGGTCTCCTAATTTAGTTTATAGATGAAGTAGGGACATAAAAGCATTAATTGTTTAAAATTTGATAAAAAATACATCTAAGTTTTACTACGTACAAGCAAATTGACGTACTAATCTGTATACCAATACTGATTCCTTTATATTCAAAATTTAAATTAGTACTGTTTTTAATAAAATTTACTTTTTAACCAATCATATTAAATTAGTGCACATATTAATGCGCAGTTATACTTGTAATTAGATTTTTTAAATCAACAATATATATCCAACATGCAACCCATACCAAAATACCAGAATACCAGAAACAAAAAAGAGAGAGGGATAGTTGGACGGGACTTTAATTGAATAAAATAGTGGTTTGGTCCTACTACAGTGTATAGCCAAAGACGAAAGTTGAGAGTAAATTACTGTAGCTCAAAGTCTTGAAAACATCCTTTTGGTGAGTCTAATGCAGGAGTTTTTGCATAAAATTCATCAAATAATAGACTTCACCTGCATTTGCGAAGCCAATGCCATGCTCTAAAATTGTTTTCGTGATGTTAATTCCAAAGTAAACTTTGCTTGGTATTCCTATCTTATATATATATATATTCTAGAACAACTTTATTACATTTTGTACAAAAACCATATTTTAAATTAAAGAATCGTACCAAAAATACTAAACTAATCAGGTTTCATTTGTGCTTAGATATTATATTTTTGAAACACAAACGTCAACCCTTTATTGAATTCGAAATCACAAAAAGAAGAGTAATGAATACTTACCGGCAAACAATATATATATATATATATATGATTATATCCCAATTCAATATATAAAAGCGAACGTAACATCTCGCAAGGTAATATTTCTACATGCAACTCAGGTAGAAGTTCTATGTGAAGGAAACCCGCCTTTCCCGATCAAACTGCAAATAGGCACTAGTTGAAAAAAGCCCTGCGAAGCCCTTAGACAAACAACCTTCAACCGCACATGGAGACTTGGAAGAACATAATGGACTGTTGTGTCTAACAATTTCCATGCAATCATCTGTAGCATTCCCTGGTGGATTATCCACCACCCAGTGCGCTGATTTATGAGCAGTCAGCCTGATTCTCTTGAAACTTAAAGCAGTATCCAGGTCTGTTGACTGAGGGTAGAGGGTAGTTAGGGACTCCATTTCATCTTGTTGAAGGTCCTCGGGTACCTTCCTCTTCAAACCAGGAAAATCTCTCAATCCTGTGACAAAACCAACGAGTTATTGGAATTTGGACCGCAACTTATAATTCATTCCCATACAAGCCTGAAATATACTTCCCAGTGAAATGGAACTCAATTGGTACTTTCGCAATAATTGACATACCAGGAAGAGGATCATCAACCATGGAAGACTGGGATTCTAAATCACCACAGTTACAGAAGAGGTTAGTGTTATCATTGGTTCCCGAAACCCTGCAAGACAAAAGACGGTCATTGATTCTCTAATGGCATTAGTCAATAAAAAATCCAATTCGAAAAGTTTCTCTACTATTATAATGTCCTGGCAACTGGCAAAGTTCTTATTAAAAAAAAAGTGGAACTGCCAAATAAGAGCCCCATCTAGTAAAATGGTCTACCACCAGGACCTCCAAACCTTGCAGCTCTTAGCTACATCACCAAACACAAATCAAACAAAATTATTCGCATCTTCAACAAAATCCAGGGGAAGCTTTTCTTCCCTTTTGGGAGCTTGCTCAATATAACTATAGAATTTAAAAATCAATTTTTACTGCAAGGTTACACATGCCTCTCATGGCTTTTGAACCTTAACCTCATCTCCAACCCATTCTTGTGGGAGAATGAGGTGCCACAATACCTCATTTGCACCCCAAGACAAGTAATTGCTCAGGATATGTGTCGTTCCAGGTTTTTTTCCCCTTAATCTATGGGTAGATCAACTCTTTCCCATCAATACCTGGCCTCCTTCTTGGACTCTTGATTTTCCATCTTGATCTCAATGCATATGAAAACACCAGGACAGATATTTAAAACTTTGTGCTATCACTTCACTAAGGTACTCCCAAGAATGGGGAAAGGAGAGTGCTTAAGTTTGCAGACAATGAATGTGTCAGCCAGAATTGTTACCCCTAATGGTTGGACAAAGGCTTTTATGGATTGGGTTTCAGAATTGAGATAAATGCATGTTCTTAAAGGAGCATAAGGAAAGTTAATGAGGTCACATGTCGAAGATGGACTACAGGCAAAAGTTTCAAAAACATTAATTATTTGGTACATTCACATCCAGAGAGAGAATTTGTCATTTGGCAAACCTGTACATATGCTCAACGAATTCATCTATTAGAACAGGCCAAGCACCTGAAAAAAGAAAAAGAAAAGCATTACTTTGATTACCAAGACAATCTTTTTTCCCCTTCTATATAGATGAAACCAAGTCCCTCTACCAAGCCAATAAAACAAAACACTAAATTCAAAATCAGAAGGAAGTTCAAGGACAACAAGTGGAACACTAATATTTGCTTTGCTCACCTCTCATACACAGTAAAAACCATTAACTTTTCACAACTGTTAAAACTAAGGGAAAGCATGACACATACCCCATGCAGTTCAACACTTTCAGGTTTTAAGACTTCAGTTTCAAAATGTGAGCATTTGGTACCCCGGTTTTTATATTTTGACCCTAAATTACTCAAAAAACAAAAGAACCTCTGATTGTTTAAAAGATATTACCTCTGTACGCTCCTTTGATTGGAAAAAAGAAGTGACTGGGTAGCCACTGCTCATGGTGGGTGGTAGCAGTGGGTGATAGATTATTATAGCAGTGGGTGATAGATTATTATAGATTCCTTTTTAACCCAAATATGCTTTTTTTTTTGTTTTTGTTAATAATCAAATCCAATCCTATGCAACCAAAGTTAGTCTTATTCTAGAGCCATTATATACTTAAAGTTAGATACAGCAAGCTTTGAATTTCAGACTCAGTATTAAAATTGATCCTAGCCATAAATGACAAGCAACAAGTTTGAAAATTTATGTCTACAAAAATCTAAGATGACTCTTGACTGCTTGGATCACATATATCCAAAGAACCAAAAACAAGTTCAAGAGATCATATGAAAATGGTGGGGTTGAAAAGCTAAAGATCAATGATACGACCTCTCGAATGAAATACTTTTTTTTAAGTACCTCTCGAATAAAGTAATCACACAAGAAAATGCAGAATTCCTCTTTTTAGCAGACTTGAGCGATCTGAGTTCAAGAAGCTTGTATATGTTTGCTTCCACCAATAGGTTCTTTTCCAACTGGTAAAAAACTTTTTTTTTTTTTATTGGTGAAAATTTTGATATACACATATACAAACAAATACCAGATTCTAACTCCCTTTTTTGTGCTTCACGAACTAAGGGCCCATTTGGATACTTAGAATATCTCAAGTATATCTGTGATTGGTAGTGAAATGGTTTGAGTTAAAATGTTTTATTAGGTTTTGGGAAATAGGAGACAAAAGGTTGAATAAAACTATTATAAAGTAAAAAAATTGTTTGAATATAATTTTTTGATATTATTTTGTTTTGATAAAACAAAAGTAGTATTGTTTTTTGTATATTGTTTGGGAGTTTGGAAAAGTTATAATGATTAGGTAATGATTAGATGAAAAAGCTGAAGATTTGAAATTGAAAGTGTTTTGTGTTTGAGTGATGTTTGGGAAGGATATATCTGAGAATACTTGAGAACATTTGTGATGCCAAATGGAGCCTAAACCAGCATCTACTACTAAGGTAGAGCATGAATTCATATTTCAAACTTCAAAAGCAGGAAATGGAACTAGCAACAAAATTAGGATTATTATAGACAACATTTTCAACATATAAGCGATGGAAGTTAGATATATACTGCCATGACTGTTTCTTGAGATAAAACCAAAGATTTGGTGAATATTAGTATACCTTCAGGATCATACCCTTCCAGATTTTCATGTACACACCGGCTGAAAGATAAAACTTGCTGCCAAGTATCCTCAGAGATGTTATGTCGTTGATTTTTCTAGATGAAATTCAAGAGATTAGTTTTGAAAGAAATGCACAATAGTAGTAACTGTTCAAAAACAAATTTACATAACAGCCACTACATTTGATTTTATAATGCTGAGGAATTTTTTCTACATCAAATTATACAAGAATAAAAAAGAATGGCAAGCATCAAATGCTACACTTTGATTACCTTAACAAAGTCACACCACTGATTAAGCAGTCGAAATCTTCCAGCTAATACTAGTCTCCATGCAGTAACTGCCTTGCTTACAGCTGTAAACCATTTGCCAAAAAAAAAAGAGGCAAAAAGACAAGAAACCCCCATCAGAATACTTTTTTTTTTACATAAGTATCACAATACTTAATTTAAAAAAACTCATCACAACAAATAAGACAGTCAAAAAAACCTACTGATGTTCTTTTGACCATTTTCACGGCAGATGAAGAAAACAAAGTCATAGAAGCGGGCAAATTCAGAAAAATCTACCTGCATATAGAAGATGTCAAGGTAAAATTACAATGTGCAAATCACAAAACTAGAAGACACACCCAACATATCAACATTAAAATAATACGAAAAAAAAAAGATCGAAAGCACTCCATCTAAGATGCCAATGCTTTTTCAAAGATATAGTTCAAGAACTTCAAAGAAATGAAATCTCACCACCAAGCCTAGCTGCGAAATGAGCTTGAAAATTTCATCAAAAATTGAAATCCTGTCAAAGTAAACACAACAACAGAAAAAGTCTCAATGCAATGCTACTATGTTCATACTCTCTCTCTCTCTCTCTCTCTCTCTCTCTCAAGCATGCATTCTATTTCAGTTTCCAGACCCTCCTCCTATTTTCCTTCCTTAATAGTTCATGAGTTTGGAAACATAAAGGCAAATAGCCTTTTTACCTCTTTTCATATTTACCAAAAACTGTTACAATACAGTTTAACTCAATAAATTGAAACATTACCGATATACATTTCAACCCCTACAAGCATCCCACAGCTCAGGCATGTGCTTCTGCCAGCCTTAAATTAATCCAAATTAATCTCTACCCAACTTCCTAAAGAAACTCCAAGTTTTAAAAAGCTGCACATGCAGCTTATATAGATTTATACCTTGTATCAACCCTAGACTCCACTGATTTTAGGAGCTGTGTCAGTTCATCCCTTGAAGTTTTAGATGGTTGCGATTCATCATCTTGTTTGTAGCTCTCTTGCCCATTAACATATGCACAACCCGATCTAATATCTGTAATAAAAGTCGATAAATCATATAGATGATAAGAATTATTATTTTCAACTAATAATTTACAAGGTGAGTTTTAAATTCCATTAAATTGATATCACACACAATTTGGAAAATTGGACGACAATGGGGGGGAAATATCAGATGTGTAATAAAACATAATACATAACAACATGAGTGTTCTGGTAGAACTTCTGAAAACAAACAATCAATCTCTGAACCCAATATCAAATCAAATGAAGCAATCCCTTTCAATGAAGCAAAAAAGGCCCAGATAAATAAGGAGTTTACTGTAGGGGTTTCTCCCGTTCACGGATCATGGATTAGTATGGAGATTTCCATTCCCGTTCATTCCTTATCTTTCGCAGTGCAGAAATTAGGAATGAAGAATCAAAATCAAAATCAAAGATTGATAGATTGCTGTCAAATGATGGGTTATGCAAAGAGAGGGATTTGAATTCTTTTTTTTTATAAGTGAGAGAGGGATTTGAATTCTCAGCAAACAAAATCCTATTTCTCTCTTTCTTCTTTCTCATATGGTTAAAACCCGTCTAAATCTCAAGTAACAAATAGTTTGATATTAAAAGGCACCTTCTCCCTTGAGAAACACAAGGCATTGAAAAGATTCGTATCCAATGAATTCACGGAACAAAGATTAACCACTCGACAAGAACTTAAACATTAGACAATCACATACTTGACGAGGAAAGACAATAAAATCTATAAATTTATCAATACAAGGATCGCATTGTATGGGTCTTCACATGATGATTCCTCAAACATACCAATTACCAAAACTTCTTATCAATCTCAGCAAAACTGAGATTTACCACTTCTGGAGCCTCAGAGTAACAAAATATACAAATAGTTAGAGAAATGGAGAAAACTATAAGATAAAAGGAGATATTTCCCTTTCCCAACATTTCTCAGCGGCCAGAAGCAGCTTAACTATCAACCTCAGCTTAAACAAAAGCATGTGACCCTAATTGACGATGATCGAAACCCATTTCCCACACAGAGCATCACTATCAACCCAGCTAAAGAGAAGAAGACGAAACAAAAAGGGAATCTTTTAGCAACATGTGTTCAGGAAAGTTGAAAACGTTGTTGTTGAAAGCAATTCGATAATCATCTGAAAATTGAAACCCATAGTGAAAGAATTGAAGAAGGTGAGGAATCACCACAGTAACGTTGGTAAATCTCGAAGATGTCGAATCGGTTCGACCTCGAGGAATCCATGGGCCACGTGGTTCGAACTCCAGCGAGCTAGCGTTGTCGGTGGTCTGGCAAGTCGAAACCCTATATGGGACTGGAGAACAAAAGCATAGATGGAGAGTGTCTCTCTCTATCTTTCTTCCTCTCCCTCTCCCTCTAAGTGCAATCATACGCAGACAATCGGATTTTCGGCCATATATGTAGTTGCATTCTCACGGGAACCACCTCAACCTGTTAAGTCTTTATGTTTATATGTACAGTAATTTTAGTCCGTAATCCGTATTCCTAACCTTACTCAAAAAAAGTTCAAAATTCCCATTACCATATCGTTAATGTAAATCTATTTATTTACGAAAAGCAAAACTATATTTCTTGAAGCTAACATAACGTTTTCAAATTAATGTCATAGAATCTTCTTACAAAATATTCCAATGTAAATTTATTTCTATTTTTCTCTAATTTTAAAGAAAAAATTGTGTTGTTTAAAGTCCCGGAGCTAACCAGACGGGGGTTGAGGGTGGGCCGGTAGATGGGGGCGAGAGACTTGTTTTGTAGTTGTATCTAACTCATGCGATCTGTGGCTTCTTAGCCATCGAACATAATTCTGGCTGCGCCAAGGCATGCTACACATCCACAGCCATGCGACCTAACTTAAATCCAATCGAAGCTTCCTATTAGGAGCTACGAAGTTTATCGATGCTTTTTGAAGATCCTACGATCTCACCGGTTCTTAAATTGGCCAACTGAAGCTGTACAAGGCATGACCCAAGTTCGGGCCCCTCGTGGCTGCAGTGCAGTTTCTAGGTGCTCACTTTTGGCAGCGCAGTTCATGATAAATCAAGCATCATACCTACCTATTATAAAAGAAAGATTTATAGAATTATGGAATAGAATTCTATTGATGGAACAGAATTTCGGTTTCTATTTGTAATTCGTACCTCTTAAGATTACAATGCTATTGTATGGTTACTTTATTGTATCTAAGGGTAGGAAAAAAGAGGACATCCAAAATATGAGAAAGACAAGTTTTTAGGTCCTACAAAACAATTTTGTGATCACCAATAATCCCCACAAGAACAGCTCCCATCTTTGAAATGGTGGAATCTACTGGCATCCCTCGCAACAATTTCACGTCCAGTAACCATGGCTATTAACTTAATCGCATTATGGCAATCACCACAAATGCGATGGCTCTGCACAACTTGAAGCGGTGTCCAATCTGGAGTGTTGATCAACCCAAAAGCTATCGCCAGCTTCTCACTGTGGTATAACGAAACCCGCTCTTCCTGGTCAACATCAGGAAGCAAATATTTTCTCCCAGGAACGTAACCATGCTTTGAAATCTCTATCATTAAGTGGTCCACTTTCTGGTAAATCTCTTTTGAGTGGCGATTGGTTTTATCTCCGGAAATGAAAACATGGGGCTGCTTTTTAACTTCAATCCAAGTGCATGCTGGAAGCATTCTCAAACCCTTTCTTCTTAAGGTCTGAACAACAGCAGCAGCTTCCTTCAATTTGCCAGAGCTGGTGTATATATTTAAAAGCACCACATAATTACTAAGCTTTTCAGGCTCCATTCCATAAAGCTTCTCGGCTGCAAATTTTCCAAGCTCTAAATTCTCATGGACTCGACAAGCAGTCAGCAAGGCAGCCCACATGTTCGGTGTAGGCTTAAATGGAGCATTTCTTATCAGTGCAGAGGCTTCATCCAGAAGTCCCTCTCGACCTAGCAATTCAATCATGCATGCATAATGCATTGCCCGAGGCTTAATCTTGTGATCCCTACTCATTGATTGAAAAATTTCCCAACCACGTTCTGATAGACCTGAATAACTGCAAGCATATAAAACAGCAAGAAAGGTGACATGGTTGGGTATCATTCCCTCCCGAAGCATCCGTTCAAACACCTCAATGGCCTCTTCTCCACGGCCATGATTACTGTAGCCAGCAATCAGGGCATTCCAAGATATAACATTCTTTTGGGGCATATTGTCAAAAACATGGCGGGCGTCTTCTGTACTTCCCCATTTGCTATAGAAATCAACAAGTGCCGTGTTCGCTACGATATCTAACCCAAAACCATGACGAACTAAACTTGCATGAGCTTGCTTAGCATGCTCCCGTGAAGCTAACCTCGTACATATTCTTATAATTATTGAAAATGTAAAATGATCCATTTCAACCCCAGAATCACGCATCTCATAATACATACCAAGAGCTTCATCGCTATAACCGTGAAGTGCATAACCTGCTATAATGGAATTCCATCCTACTGTCGTCTTCTCCGGCATCTCATCAAACACATATTGAGCATCTTCAATGCTCCCACATTTACTATACATGTCAATTAAAGCGCAAGACACGAAAATATCCTCACCGACACCCATCTTCAAAGCACACGAATGGAACTGTCTCCCTGCAAATATGCGACCCAAGCCAGAAGATGCCCGAATCATCATGGCAAATGTTCGTGAGCCAACATCCGAAAACTCCTCCCACATGATAAAAAACAGCTGGAATGCCTCAACATAATCTCCAGATTCCACGAGCCCCCCAATTATCGTATTCCAAGACACTAAGTTCCTCTCCGGCATTTCAGTAAACAGCCTACGCGCATCAATCATCATCCCACATTTCACATGCATAAGCAACACCCTGTTCCTCATATACAAGTCCAATTCAAACCCATTACTAATCATAAAACTAAACACCCTCTTAACCCCTCTAATTGACTTCAAACCAATGCATGCGCTCACCAAGGAGTCATACGTGCTAAAACCCAATTCAAAATCACCCTGAGACTCCAAGATCTCAAACAGTTCAAGCGCCTCCCTGTACCTTTTGTTCAAAACCAACTTCTCTATCTGACTACAAAGGCCAGAACTAGGTTTTCTCACCCGCGTTTCTTCCAAAACCGTTTCTTTGTCCTCACGAACATCGGTTCTGGAAGGTTTCGGCTTCAGCCGTGTGTGAAGCCCTCGTTCCAGTGAAGAACACCTAATCCTATCAAATGGGCTCCTCCATTTCCTCCTATGGAACGAGAAACGATACCCAGAAAACAACGACGTATTCGTGAAAAGCTTATGCTTACGATCAGAGAAGGTGAAAGGAAAACTACAAGTACTTTGGATCTGATCCAGGGCTAGGCTTTGGTAGCGTAGGAATGGGATCGCCATGCTCAAATAACAGAAGCAAATCAGTGAATAAAGGTCGTAACAGAAGCTGAGATAAAAGAGTACTTTGAGGAAGTGTAAATCGATCCTGTTTTCTCTTCATATTGAAATGTGGGATTTGGACAAAGTGGTCTCCGGGAGGATCAGCATCGAGGACTCCGCCCGAGTAGGTAGGAGTTAGTTCCGAGAATCACCATGCGACTTGAAATAAAAAGAAAAAAGAGCAACAAACTAAAAAAATAAAAGAATGGGCCGGTGGCTCACTTAAACGTTGCGTTTTCTTTTATTTTATTTTTCAAGTGACTTCAGAAAATATATATCCGTCTGGGTAAAACTGCGTCGTATCTTCCAGTTTTCTTTGATTGCAGGTTGTAATGACGTGGACCCACTCATACTCAATTTTACAGTGGGAAAATGCTATATTAGGATAGAAAAATCTAGTTGCAAGCATAATTGCATATTAATATATACACTAATCTAATGTGAATGGTCAAAAAATAGATTTTATTGTAAACAGTACTAATTTAAATTTTGAATATAAACGAATTAATATTGATGCGCAGATTAGTATACGACTTTGCTTGTACGTAGCAAAACTCTATTAGGATTCTATTTCTTCAAAGAATGGTTACTCACACGTTAATAAACATTTTAACCAAGAAGTTCTTCTCAAAGGCTGAGGTTGATAGGCATTCATGTATATTATGGTATTTTTGTGTCTTTTAGATCATTACAAACCTAATTATTAATGAAATAATAACGGAAGCCTTTTTCAAGTCCATATTTTTCTTGGCTGGAGCACCAAGTTTCATCAATGTTTTCTAGACAATTGTATTTTGAGCGTTATCTTGAATGAAGAGAATAGACAATATGATTCCACGAAGAAAAATGCTTTTAACCATAAAGAATTTTATAAAAATAAAATTATAAATTGATATAATTTGACAAGTAAAATTACTTTTATCATTTAAATATATAATGTATTATATGAAATCACGACAATTTATAAATTTACATTTATGAGATTTTATGTGACTTTAAACACTTTCTCTTCCATGAAACTCAATCTCAATGGTCAACAGAATATGAAGAAAAGAACAGAATAAAGTGAAGTAAACATGATCACTTTTATCAGTTTGAGAATACTTTATAATAGTGCTAACAGAGATCAAAAGTCAGTGTCCTCCAAAAAACAACCGGACGTGGTTCAAGATGCCAAATTGATTGCTTTAGAGATGCCGTACACACGAGAACATCTATGTAATCCTTCAAAATGATGGAAGAATTTTCCATCCTGATATACGTCCATATATCTGAAAACATCATGCAATACACCAAAAGGCTGTCCGCAGGGGAACATAGAATATGTTTTCAGCCAGCACGCCACATTTCCCCCCTCACCTTCATAATTACCGTGGGGCACTTAATAAAAGCTTCTCCAACCAGTATCATGGTCAAGGTTGAAGAAATATCAGGTCTAATTTTATATTACCATGCAGTAACACTATGGCACAAACCTTGCCATCATTTTTGGGATGGAAGTAATGGGCTCCACTTGTGATGTAAATTGGTTATTATTGGTCCTATCATGAGATGGATCTATTTGCATACATTACACCTGTCACATGAAAACAACATAAATTTCCTGCAGGTCCTAGATGAGTTGGAATTTCCATTATAATGCAAGAACTACCAGCAAACATGGTTCAAAAGCTTGTTCTCGTCCCAATTTTCCATCATACAAAAATTACAAGGTTCCCATGCGTAGTTGGATGCAGGTCTTTCAGTTTTACTGGTAAAATTTAATCTTCAATAGAGGGGTAGCTATCATAGGTATGGGTTATGAGTACATGCATGCAAGGGTTTTCTTTAGAGAATGACATTAAAGGGGAATGAAGAAAATGAAAATTACAGAGGTGGGAAACACAATAATATCTCCAACGCCTGATTGCATGAAAAGGAATGGAGACAAGGTAGGGCTTTGGACGAACAAACAATTGTTTTAGCCACCACGAAGACAGAAAGTGACTCGATGGTGCTTTCATTATTGATACAAAATAGCTTAAGCTTAGATTTATCTAAAAAAGCTTAAGCTTAGGTATACTAATAATGATGTTTGTGTGTGTGTCATTGCGTACACATATGCATGAAAATCTGCAGAACATATGATGTCCTTTAAGTTACTACAATTGCTAAATCCAATGAATGAAGTAGCTTAACGGGTGTTGACAAATTTTGAGAAACGTGTGTAAGACAAACATTTCTCTAAGCCTCAATTGCACCGAAAGGAATGGACACAAATATCTCAATGCACCATAAAAAAACCGCATACTACTCATGAGTGTTTCTTCATCATTATTATCAAGACAAAGCTTACATTTGTCACTAATAGTAAATATATGTATGTAAACAACATATCTGGCAAATCTATTAGGAGAACAAGTACAGCTGTTGATACCACGGTTAAAAGATATTCTTCAAGCAATGCCTAATAATGTCAGGCTTCAAAAATAACAGATTAGAGGATTCTTCAGCATCCTCTTAGCAGCAAAGCATATCCAAACTCCAGAGAGGACACACTAGAAGTTGAGGCGAATATCACCAGAGCAGCATGACCACTTGCATTCAATTGTGACATATCCTAAAATCAGATGATGACGCAACCTTCCAACCTAGTCTTTGCTTTGCCACAGCTTCAAGGAATAATCTTATTACTAAAGCAGAACAATCATATTTCAAGGCAGAAAGGAATCATCCTTGCCAAAGATGATAGCAGGCCTAGCAACAGTGGTAGGACAAAGAATATGAACTTTTAAGGAATATAAGAAGTTGCCATACTATCTATACCACAAGATAGTGTGTTGGTAAAGAAGGAAACGTTGATTCACAACAGGCCTACCAACCCTATTCATTGTATTGCACAAGTAGAGACTAGGTTGTAAAATATTTCTTCTCCTCAGAGTGATAAGAGGTCACCCTCAACCTTCACTGCAAACACGGAATAAAAACTTCCATCTTACAAAAGAAAAGAAGCAACATAATTGTCAAAAACTTTTTTACATAGAAATAATGACACCATAAGATTTTCAAAAATAGCCCTCTCAGGACACTGAGAAGATGTATGAACAACCACATTATAGTGTCAAATATTGATATCAACTTTAAGGTTCCTTTGACAGCAAAGGGATAAATCAAAGAGTTTAGTGCCTTACATCATAAGAAACTTAATGAAGATGATTAATAGGCAACCTAGAAAGAGGCAGTACACTGAAATAAGTACATTTCATCATTGAAGAACTCTTGATTCTTGAATGAGCAAGGGCTTTAAAATATTGCTTTCATCAAAGCCCAATAAAGTCTCAGAATATTCTTCTATGATAATACACAGACTGCAATTCTATCATGTTTTTACAATTAATGATTGATTTTCCATGGCTCATCAGTTAATGGGATGTGCACAAATTATCAACCTTTTTATTGAATAACCAAAGGAATTTCCATCACCAGTTAAGCTTTTCAAAAGTATATATTAATTGGAAGCCAAGCATGGAGTGATTAAATAGAAAGTCGTTATTAACTATGCAGTGTGGTGCAAACATCGCTAGAAGGAATGGATCATACCACACACGCTGTTTCCAACCAATGTCAGTGATCCTTTTGTGGATCTCATCTAGATGTGTCCCTTCGCAAATCAATCAACAAATGCATCAGCCTTCTATTCAAATCTGCATAACATCAACATAACATTCGCTTTGTACTCATATGATACCTAGTACCACGAAGTTATAAATTTAGCTTTGAAAAGCTTCAACGACAAGAGAAGGGACATGCTTTCTGTGGGAACTTTGTCAGGAAATTATTAAAACTATATTAAAATACAAAAGCTTGTCTCATCCCAGCTTAAGATTTCTAACTTTAAGAACAAGTCTAACCTCCAAAAATTATCGATAAACTGTGACCATAAAGAATAAATTGAAAACTCACAACCTTTCAAACGGAAAGTTAAAGCATCAAACAATTTTAAGATGTACTAAAAAAAATCGGATAAATTAAAGGATTCTTATATTCCCACAGTATATAATTCTTACAACTTATTACCATAAGCTTATTTAAAGACGACATAGTTCTGAAAAAGATCAACAAGAGAAGGCCCTTCTCTCTGCGTTATGGTTATTCCTGTATCCTGATTATCCTGTATTGAATAAGAACAATCAACATCAATCCTACTTTTTGCTCTTCCGATACTTCTTCGGCCCCGGAACTTCCAATCTACCAACAGAACATCCACACCTCCCACGAAAAACAAGAACTGCTCTTCCATTAGGCGGCGCCATCTTCTTGAGCTCCGCCTCCAATTCCCGGTGGTGATCGCGTGGCAATTCAAACAGACCCTTCTTCAGTCCTCCATCTTTAACCAAATTAGTCGAGTTCTTCACGCACTCCTCTGTCTCCAACTGAATATCGAACTCCGCCGCCTTCCTCAGCCCTTTGCAATTCGGATTCCCACATTTCCGGCTAGTACATATCACAACCATCCAGGCAACCAATGCAGCACAGCAAACGCTGAGTCCTATAGAACCATATATCACCGGAGCATCAGCAACTTCCTCCCTAACCACACGAACAATGGCTCCAACAATTCCAATAAGCTCCACGACCATAAACCTAATATAAGGGAACAGCAAAAATCCACATGCACCAATAACGACAATAAGGATTACTATATCGACTGCCGCCGATCGAGATCGATCACAAACTGGGATTTTCGAGCAATTAGGCAAAAAGGGTGCCTTTCTGTTCCTTGATACGTGATTGTTAACCCTTGATTTAGTTTCAGCCATTGCAGTGGGTTGGTCAACAGAGTTGTAGACCGAAATTGAGCTATGCAAATAGACCATTTCAAACGGAACCCAAAAATTGTGAATCCAATCTCTGATTGAAACAAACCAACAATCAAATCGGGAGGAAAAAAAAAAAGATCGAACCCAAAATTCTAGACCCAAAACTCCGACCTACCCAGCTCGTGAAAATACCGAAAAGACAAGGAATTCGAATCCGCCTGCAGATCGGGATTTGTCGGTGTGTATATTTTCACAAAAACTCGCATAAAATATAAAGCGATGAAATTCGAGGCTGGATTGAATCGTGATAAGATGTAGAATTCTCTAAAGATGGTTGTAAATCTTGGAGTGTGTGGAGGGGATTAAGGCCGGCCTGAGACGTTTGCAACCAGAGAGGACAAGGAAGAGTCAGGAGTGCTCTCTATCACAATCTGTAGTTGTCTTTGTGAGAGAGGGGAGAGTTGGTCGGTTCAAAAGGAAGGGAGTTTTACACGCTAATAGAACACGTTGGGTGGACTTACGTGGGCTATTGCCATTCGTTTTTTAAAGTGGGCTTAAATTTTTATCCAAAGTGAAATGACTCAATTATGCGCGTATGATTTTAGTGGGGCACTTTTGTACTAATACTACTCCATGGCCATGGGCTTTGACCCGCCCTTTCCTTTCTTTTCCCTTCCTTCCTTTATTTAAATTTATCAATATTATTCCAACTTTCTTTTACAAGTTTTTGGTTTTACAAAAATTAATTATAAAATGCATAGCTTTTTATTACTTTATCATAAAAATAGGCCAATTTTATGTCGTTCGTGTACATATATATATTGAAGAAAAATGATTTGTAAAAAAAAAAAAAAATAGATCCTACATCAAAAAGTGTAAAAAAAAAAATTATTTTAATGGAACCCACTTTTTTTACAAAATATATACGCAAAACTTGTCTATTTGAAACTTATACAGCATTCCTGATCATATATGAAATGTTAAAATAATTAATCAAGCGAATAAGAATATTTGTATGCTCTAAAAATAGTAGTTCCATGTCCTAGCAATAAAGCATGGAGGATATATATATATATATATATTATATATAATATGGCATACGAAATAGGCATGAAATAACTTCAAGATGTACACATGCTTCACCGATCGGAAGAATATTCGTGAGAAAAATAACGAGCATTACTATCTAAATATCATGAAGGACACTAGAAATTCGCATTTGAAAGTTGAAAATGTATAAAGCTTTTTATATTGCGTGCCAAAGGATCAACCGTATCATAAATATATAGTTACGTGGAAGCTAAGCCAAATTAAGGTGGCTAAGTTAGAAAAATGACATAAGACTCATTTACAACGTCTATATATATCTTCTCCACAGAGTCGTGTGGTATTTGAGTTTCTACTCTTCTGCCTTATCCAATCTTTTTTGAGTTGGTACTAATTATGTTTGTAGCTAGTAACGATATTTTGGAAAAGATATTGGATGTTAAAAAAATTCGAAAATTACATTAAAAGAAGTGTTATAATTACAAAAATATTTAAATAAAATATTTATAAATTGACATGACTTGATATAACACGTTAAATCTATTTTATATAATTTTATAATCTAACGTCATATTACATCATATTAACTTATAAATTTACTTTTTTTTTTTTTAATTTCTTCTACCTAAACCACTTACCGACTTTTCTCTCACAGTGTAACGAACGAACACGTTGCATCCGTATTGTGTGAATGGTTTTGCGTGCGTGTCTGGCCTAGTAAAACGATAATATCAAATTAGATATTTATTTATGGTCTAAAGACGTTCATTGCATCTCTGTGCACCGCGTCAATATTGCATGAATTACCGCACTGTGAACAGTCTACACATATCCGTGTGATGCCCGGTAATAACGTTTTTCATGGCGGTATTTACTATTTAATGCTATCTGTAGCAGAAGAAAGAAATTAAACAAGATGAAGGCGACAGATTTTGACTTAATAAAGTCAACAAAGTTTGCGCGTTTAGGCCTGGCCGGGAAATTCATGTCGAAACGTCATCCTCCATAACCACGAAGAAAAAGTAGTGCTACTTGGGACCAAAAAATAAACCCTAGTACAGGGTGGCGGCCGGCCAGGGCGCCATACCAGAACAATTTTCTTGAGGTTCCAAATCCCGAAAATCCCTACCTAAAAATGTCACCATACAACTTATAACAAGTCAACCACTGATCTACATTTTCAAAGATTTCAATGCATGTCACGATATTGTTTGGCCCATTCTCTTGTATTTTCTTGGTTTTTCTCTCATATTTAATTACCTAATTCGTACGTCAGTCTACCTGATCAACAAATGAGTTACAAGTTCCTGGTATTTACCGTAAAAAATGGGAGCTTTCGATCATAGGCGCAATTACGCGTTGTCTTTAAGCAAAATTTTGGTGGAGATCGAAAGAGAGTCATGATCATGGTGGCCATGCAGGGATCAGGAAATTGACTATCCCTTTCCTTTTTTTTAAAAAAAAAAAGAAGAAGAAGAAAATCTCCATTTTAAAAGAGTTATTATAACATGATGTCATTCCCGTGTGATCTTTATGCGACTCATCTTTTAAGTGGTCTAATTAATTAACATGATGTAGTTCATCGTACTTTCTGCTTAATAATTAATGTTATAGTTAAACATAATATATATCACTTTTATTTCTTTTCTTTTCTTTTTTAAGTAATATTTTATTACTTAATAAAACATATAAATAATACAAAATAGGAGTTGGCCGGAAACCAACAAACTCTCAAGACGGTACGCATTAATACAATATTGCATGTTATATGAAAACATAATTTTCCTGTGCGTATTAACAATAAATATAAATGACTGTTCTCGACCGCGTCCTTGGAGAACAGTCCATACAATCGAATTTACAAGCTTTAACGTCGAGGGTAGGCATGGCAGCATTATATGCATGTTGACTAATTAAGGAAGGGAAGGTCTTAGCCAGCTTTCAATTTTAGACTTTACCCTTAAATCTTAATCCTATATCCTTTATTATTTAATGAAATCCATGAAAGAGATTATCTAGGCCAGCTGCGTTAACTTCTTGTTGTGTACCTTTAACTCTCTCACTACAACAAAATTGCCCTTTACCAGCTACCATAAAATCGATAGAAAAGATATTGACGCAATTAACTATTTTTTACATCGATTGAGAACTCGATGCGGCCCTCTAAATCCCATACCAACCGACTTTAGAAGGAAATTTGTTGCGTCGCAATAGTGTCGTTTTTATGACGACTTTGTAAGACGCAAGATAACACAACATATTGCAGCTCAGTGATTTCCGTCGGGATCTAGCATAAGGGCGCAAACAAGTACACTAACTGTTATTTTCCCCTTGTTTGGACGCGCGAGGACCCATCTAGAGGTAAACCCATTTCACCAACAAACTCCGGCCACCTTCATTATTTGCAAGCGCCACCGTAAACAGGAAACTCACACGGCGCCAACTCCTTCATCCTTGCAACCTTTCCATTTTTGGAGTCCGAAACTAAGGCCTTCTCTCGCGGCAACCCTAGTGGTCACACGGCCTTCTCTCCGCTTGAAATCTCCACAATCAGGACCCTCCATTTTCAGCTTCCCTTACAAATTGAAGCTCTGTCCATCCATTTCGAGGTATTTCTAAGATTTTGGCCAGAATAGTATGGCAAAACCGAGGCTCTGTTGAGGTATATTTTTTTGTCATTGCCTTTATCTTCCCCCCTTCATGAGTTCGTTGCAACCCAAAATATTAGTGGTGCCTTTGTGAAGGCTAGTACTTTGTTGATTTCTGATATTAAAACTGACGGATGGCAATCTGTTTTGCGGTTTAATGTTATTGTGGGATCTCTTGTGTTTGAGCTGTGTTTGAGCTGCTTAATCAGAGTGTATTACATCAAAGGGGCTTCTTTTTTTTTTCCTAATCAGAGTGTATTAGATAATTTTAGTTGGTATATATATATATATGTATATGCTGAATTAGAAGCCCCTAATTCTTCATACTTACAGCCCTGTTTCTTTACCAGAATTATTTGCGTAAATTCCGTTAATTCACTGAAGAAAGTTCTGCTATTTTGAGATGAGTATATGAATTTGTGAAGTCCTTGCACAATTTTTTGGAATTCTGAGCTTATAGGGCCCTCCAATATTTGATTTTCGTTTCCCACCTTGATGCAATGTTTTCTACGTTCTGTTATGCTGCTCAAAATAAATCTTCCTAAACACTATGTGTTGAGTTGTGGACTTTCCACAAAGTTCAGAACTTGGAAGCCGTTTCTAGTATTAATGAAAACTGGTCCCTGTACGAATATCTACTGGGTGTCCTCAAGAATTATTGAGGCCTTATACAGGTCTACTTATATAAGTTTCTAATGAAAAGAAAAAAAAAATCCATGTTATTGAGGCTAGAGTCTTAAGGTCCACAGCTCACGTTATATATGATAGAGGGATTGAGTATCACACCTCAACATTAGCAAAACTGGAGCCACCTTTTGGGAACCTCCAGATATGGGATAGAAAGTGTTATAAATAAGACTTTCTATCTTGTAATACCCCATTTAATTGAACATTTAAACATGTATATATGTTTCCTTGGAAAGCCCATAAGGCCATAATGAGGACCAAAAATGGTGACCAATCTGCTGTGTACCGTAATAGCTGATAATTGACATTTTTTGCATCTTTTTTGTGAAAAATCTGAATCCATTATGTGTATGCTAGAAAATACCATAAAAGTCATTGTCTACCATTTTCAGGTTAAATAGTCCGATGGATAGTAAATTTCCTTGTTAAATGTAAGATAACAATAAATAGTCACATGATTATTTTGTAGCTATAATTATCCAAATAATTGGTTTTTATGACCCAGGATATTCCCAAAGTAGGATATATGATACAAAAATAATGACCATAAGTAACCAATTGATAAAATAATCCAAATTTATTATTTTAGAATTTCTTAGTATATATTCCTAGCCACATCCTCATTAGTGCATGCCCATGTGACCAAGCTTCTCAAAACTGGTGCTTATACAGTCTTATAAATTTCGGTTAGTATATTGTTGCATCTATATATGCATGTCTGGGAATTAAATCCAATTAATTCCCCTTTTCTTATTGTTAAAGTATTGTATCTCCTTGCCGAAATCATTAACTAATATTTAGAAAATTATTCTTGCTGTGCTTTTGTTTAGAATTTTATATATATTTATAAAATAGGGAAGATTGTTGTGGTCATTTTCCATGTAATTTTTCCACAAACAGTTTTTTCCATATTATCTTGTAATATGATCTACTGGTAATATTATGATCTAGTTATTAATTAAAGTAGCAGAACTTAAAACCGTAGCCAATTTATGTTCTAGTAAGATTGTATAGTTTGTGGGGAGAAATGTAGTACAAAATATAGAGCAATCAAACTTCCAATAGTCATGAGATCGATGGCAGAAAATGCCCAATGTCATATTGACATATCTTGTAAAATAAATCGATGCAACAAAAAGAATTTATGCTGGAAAAGCCTCTAAATATCTTCTAATATTTATCGATGCAACATCTGGGGCTTAAAAAGGTATTTAAGTACGATATATTGCAACAATGGTAATATATTCGCTGGGACTATCAATACATGCAGCGGCAATAAATGGACGGTAGCTAGGAAAATTGCTGGATAAACTAATAATGGACCTTGATGCGTCCAACAGTATATCCGTTGAGAAGGAAGGCATGGCAGCGATTTTCCAAAGCTGCAAACTGTTATTCTGCCGCCGGCACACAATAAACCCGTTAGTTTTATTTGTCGTTGAGAATCGACAGCATCAGCGAAGTGCAAACGTATTTGTGGTGGATGGGCTGCCGACGTAAAGGTAGAATATACAGCGAATAATTTTTCAGTCGAGGATGCACCTAATGTTATTGCAGCGGCCTATTTGCAGTACTGCAATGATATAAATCGACCCGATGAAGTTGCTGCAGCGATTACAAGTTCTATACTGTACAGCAGTTGCAGCGCAGATGCTCTGTTTTTCGCATCAGTAGAAAACGATGGAAAACCTCAGTTTTCCCTACGATTCACGTTCATAGCTGAGTTTCCTTAGTTGCAACGAAACTAAGGCGTCTAACGTGCGTCCAACCCAGAATAGTTGGTACAGTCTTCATGCTGCGTTTTATAGTGTGAATTCCGACGGTTGGGGTTGCTGAAATAGGGGATATTCTTTGTAGTGTCTTTGCAATAACTGTGTTTTTTGCTAAGCCTTTTCTTGTTCTTTTTGGCTTGCTAGCCTTCTTATTTTGATATCGAATATGCCCCAAACTTTGTCTCTTTAAGGTTACAGAGTACTAAATCATGAAAGTGATTATGACCCACTTGGCTAATTAATTACTACATATAGAATATATATATACATATATAGGAAAAATCTATTCTTAGATCAGTTTCGTTCACCAATAGGGGTGTTCATCCGGGTTCCGACTCGAAAATCCGGGTAGACCCAAACCGGAACCCGGATTTCAAATCCGGGCCGGAACCCGGACCGGGTTAACCCAAGTTAGATATGGGCCGAAACCCGGATGAATCCAGGTTTTACAAAACCTGGATTCCGGGTTCCGGATTGAACCCAGGTCTCTTTTTTTTTTTTTTTTTAAACCCATATAAAAACCTAAATGTATATTCCAATATTTTCACATGTAGCTCTGATTTTTTTATAAAAAACAAAAGAATAAATTTGATTGTGCACTTTAGAGGTTGAAAAATATCAACTCCTATATCAAAGTTCCACTTAATTTGCCTCACAATAAAAATTAATGTAAAAAAAAAAAAATTCCAATATTCATTTATATAAAGTATGCATGCATTACAATACAATCCATTGCATATCATATTATTTGTTATTTATACATTACATTACGAAATACTAAATTACAATATATGAATTACAAAATCAATGATTTAATTTCCACACCAAATAGCAACTTCAAAGTAATTGGCCTGAAAGTGATCATGCAAAAAACAAAATAGAATGAAAATGGCATAAATTTGAAAACAACACATCCTACAAACTAATATAATGCTAGATACATACTGAATCTGCTAATAGAGTGATAATCAAAGTGATATTTTAAAATGGTAGGTCCTGCTTCATAAAGTGATGATCAGAGTGTGAAATAAATAAATAAAAGACAATGGAGATGAGTGTCTCACCAAGGGGGGTAGAAAAACAATGAAGCATTTTCAGCACTGAGAATTAAACATTATTCACATATATATCAAAGTATCACTTGCATAGTTTAGTCTTAATTACTAAAAGTTCCTACCTGTAGCAATTGCTAGTTCATTTAGTGAGTATAAATATATCCACAGCTGTTTGGTGAGACTAACTTGTATAACATCATGGTTACAATATCATAATCATATCTATTCCAAAACATAAACCAATTCCTAACAAGCTCAAGTACCCCAAAATACTCACGTTAGTTGATCTTGCATTTGCTTAAACCAAGAAACATGAAAGAATAAATCATTAAAAAATATTACAGATATTACGCATAAATCATTAGAACAAGGTATAAGATCAAAAACAGTTTGATCAATAATGTCCTTGCCAAATCTCACCTGCGGAATGCTATTTAGATCCCCACCAATTACTACTGGGATGTCACCCCATTCCTGTTATAGCTTGTAAGCTCTTTTAAGAAACATTCGGACCTACACCATTGTAGATTGGATGCTAAGATACTCCCACTGTCAAAATAAGAAGCATACAGAGATCTGATTGAAAATCAAAATATCCTTGATCTTTTCTAGTAAGTTGATGCAATGGAATATCATGGCATCACAACCATGAGTTCAAAGATACAATTTGATGCTATTTCTATTACCAAAAAAACAAGGGAGAACAAATTAAAGGAAAAAAAAAAACAGACGCACAGGTTCTTGCACACACAGCACATATGTACAAGCAGAGAGGGGAAAGGGAACTATAAACTCTTGAGAATCCCCAACCGTATCAACTGAAAACATTCTACAGGAATTTTGCTTAAGTCAATGATTAAAGTAGCAATATGTTCTCCTAAATAACATAGATAACAGACTATATATTGACTTGTTATGACAGACTACGTACAGCACTTAGAGAGGAAAAATCACAAGTACATATATCAATCTTTTTTTTACAAGTAAAAGTAAATCTTATGAATAATAATAGTTTAAAATAGATAACATGTGAAATACTACAAAGCAAAAAGTAACTTTGTTCATGGATTCAAATACTACATTTTCCAGCAGCAAAACTTCTTCAGGATATGCACAGGTGAGGGTGAAATTGCGTTCGTTTGCATTTTTATAAAGGATGGGTTGAAGGTTTCTCCCATAATATATTATCATTAGACTCTAGGGAGTTCTCTTAAAGCAAGCTCGGTAGAAGACTTTCCATTTATTTTTTTTTTCCAACCAGTACTTTTCAGAATCTTACATTTTTATAAGAAGAATAAATTAAAATAGAAAGCATATAATGGTGTAAAATGATAGAGACACACATGAGGCTCATCTCTTATTAGTTCCAGCCCCAATGAAGTAAGATATCAAATTTCATAATGCTCATACTTTTTCCCCAGTTGCATGAGATTTTTTATGCATATACACAACAAATACAAGCATAACAAAATATAACTTACATGGATGCTTGGGTATATTGAGACTTTGATTGATTTTGAATCAACTGTGTATGATAAATAGAAATGTATAAAACCTTTACTTACCAACAGTGTGGTTGAATTATACAAATTTTAGTATATGGGTAGCTTATTTCAAATTAACATCAGTGGCAGAGATCAAAGGAAAACCAGATTACAATAAATTGAACTCTGCATACCTCTAAAACACACAGTTGAGCAACATTGTCACGAAGGCCAAAACTCCTGAACTCTATGTTTTCTTGATGCAAAGGGGTAAATCTGCTCTGAATATGATTTTGGTAAAATTATGATATTCAATATATTGAAAATGATAATGAATAAGAATAATTAAGCTTACCGCAAAAGATGTACTCTTTAGCTATATAACTGAAGTTGCAAGATGGTAAAATGCATGCTCAAAATAAAAAATGGAAATGCCTCCATGCTTCTTTCTAGATGTTTGAAGTTTGAATTTACCGTAATAAAAGAAGAAAGAAAAGAGGTGAACAGAAAAGTTAATTCTAATAAGATAAATAATAGATGAGTTGCATGATAAAACTAATTACTTAAATCACCATAAGTTAAGACTATAGTAAGACAAAAGGAATTCACACTTTACAAAAGGGTCAAGGCCTTACAATTTGTCTTTCCAGAATATTGCACACCCATCATATGCTTCACCAGTTCAAGCTTGTAAATCAGTTTTAAGTAACTAATCTAGATTTCACAACGAAAACACAGTAGTTGGGCTAGACATATTAAATTTCCCAAATTTAATATGTCTGTCTATATAGCAAATCTGCAAATGGTCAGCTTCTAGTTACAATGCTGCTAAGACCAAAGTTTATGTTTCAATTTTGTCCCAATAAAACTGGCAACCCATCAACAACTACATCGAATCTACAAACAATCATCAAGAAAAGAAATGAAAAATGCATAGTATCTCCAAATGAAGTAAATGTTATTTCTTTTTACTTCGCAAGTCCAAGAAAAGAGAAAGAGGAAGTACCTGTAGATAAAGTGTCAAATTGAAGCTCTTCACTTGAACAGGTAGCCCTTCATCTCTTTCTTCTCTCTACAAAGCAAACAAACAGAAAGGATCTTTCCTAAGAGAGAGAGAGGTATCCATAAACTCTTGGTACAACAAGCTCTGGGTCACGAGGCCCAAGAGTCCAGATGTAAGATACTGAAAAACAAGCCCTTACTGGAGAAGAAGAAAAGGGGCGGGCTAATTGTATATTCACGCGGTTCTTCTGCTATCAATGAAACCGAAAGAAACACAAAAACCAAATGATATCTAATGATCAAAACCATCGCAAAGCATAAAGAGAGAGAGAGAGAGAGAGAGAGAGAGAGAGAGTGATTTCGGGTGGAGGGGGCGGCTAGGGCATTTACAAATTACGGGTAGTGAAGGGTTTTAATAAACCCAGGTACCGGATTTAAGATCCGGGTTTTGGGTTTAAATCCGAAATCCGGCCCGAATTCATTCAGATTTTGAAATCCGGATTTCAACCCGGATTAAATCTGGGCCGAAAACCATAACCGGAATCTGGTTATCCTGGGTTCCGGCCCGGATGAACAGTCCTATTCACCAACACCACACACCGTGACGTGGCGAACCGGTCTAATTGCCACGTCACGGTTTAACACTCACTCCCTCTCCGATGGATTATGGATTCGCGCCCTTCCTCCCCTTTGAATTCGCAGTGGCAATGAGACCCTCCCTTTGTCCATCACACAGACGAGTAAACTTCTCCCTCACATCCATTTCTTCATCCCTTTCTTCTCCCTCACATCCCTTTCTTCATTCCATCTCTCACCCTCGAGGCCGCACTTCCTCTCCTCCCTCTCCTCAATTCCGTAGCCCTCTTACCCTCACTTCCCTCTCTCTGCTGAATCCCTTTCTCCCATCGACACCATCCCTCGAGAAAAGCCCTAACAAATATGAGAAATGTTCCTCGAAATCAACTTCATGAAGCAGCCCTAACACTGGAGAAATCCCCGAGGGTGGTCACGCAACCCTTTGTGAAATCCCTCTACCCCGTGACATTCGTTTGATCCAATAACATCTACGAGGTATGCTCACCAACACTAGATCTATATTATGAGTTTTTGATTTCTGATTTGTATTTCTGATCGATTTATGCTTGATTTTTTAGTTTTGTATTTACATAAAAACAAGATGATAACATTCAACTCACGATGATTTCTCTAGGCCACATGCGCACCACTTGATTGTTAAAATGCCATAATCGTTTCTGGCATATTGCTTCTATAAATACTGCACTATAAAATATTCTCGTCAATGAAGAAGAGTAGTTTCAACCTCTGTTCCTAACACATACAAAGACATGATGCAAAGTAGCATTTGCAAATACACGGGTTTGAAAAAATTCTTGGCATTGCTTATGAGTTTCCATTCTTGATGAAGTATTTCTTGAGGTTAACCTACTTCCCATTTTCTCTTTTCAATTATGTCAGGCTTACACATACATGCTTTAATAAGTGCATCGAGAAAAGGTACAAAATTTTTTGTTCATTTATTTACTAATATTTGTGCAAGCCTTTCTTAAGTAGACTTTGATTTCTCCTTTGTTCGGATAATATATTTGACTTCCTTTGAAGCTCAGTTCAATATTTTCTAAATAAATTGTTCTAGAAACTACTCATTATTCTTGCACAGAAAGAAAAATCCTATCTAATGGGGCAATACCAGTATGTATTCTTTCATTTTTCAGGTACAAGGAGTTTGAACTAAATATGGGTGAAAATATTTGCATTGAAAAGAATCGGCCATACTTCCCTTTAAAATGATTCTTTGGCATGAAAATAATACCCATTATAAACTTTTGTTTTAAATTGGGCATCTTGATTTCATATTCGTAATCTATCTTAGTGATGAATCTCTTTTTGGGTTTTGGGCATCATCAAGGACAAACTAGTATGTTGGGAACTTGCTAATGATAGCCTAACGTGTAATAGAATTTAGTTTTTCTTTTTCTTTTTTTTTAAGTCCGAGTGATTATTGAGTTGTTAATTCTTGAGAAAATGAGTTAGAGCAATCTATGATAATGACCATTTCAATTTCAATCTGTACTAGTTTCAATTAAGATGCAACACCCTAGATTCGTCATGAGAGGGGGCTCCAATTGTCGCTTGGCCTTTCACAGGGTCGTTACAGAGCCATGTTTGTAAAATAAATTTTCATCCCTTAATGGCCAGTGAGAATCATCATTTTCTTGAATAACTGATGGGAATAGCTATTTTCTTGAATATGTGGTAACTAAAATTTTGCAGATATGTTGTATTTTTATATCATTTATATATTGCTCGTTTTCGTGCTGGTTACGATGATCATTCAGGCCATTGGGTTGCTTGATGACCTTGATAAAGAGCTGAATACATATGCAATGAGAGTTCGTGAATGGTATGACTGGCATTTTCCTGAGCTGACTACGATAGTCATGGATAACATTCATTATGCCAAGACAGTGAAGCTTATGGGTGACCAGGTTAATGCTGCAAAGCTTGATTTTTCTGAGGTGGAATTGCTTACTTTCTTTTTGAAGTATATAAAGATGTTCCTATAGTTTGTCCCTTTTGTACCACTTAACCTAGTAGAAGTCTGAATCCAAGTCCAATCCATTTCCCCCTTTCTTTCTTTTTTAATTCAATCCTATCCCAAAAGCTGAACATATTGGTAAGTGGATTCAGATGAGCAATCATACTGTCAAAGAGTTGTGTTATATAGTATCACGGTTTAACAAAAAGAGCTCACTGTTAAAATTCCTATAAAACTGTGAAAAAACATGATATCGTGGGCAATAATTGCAATATGTTTTTATTCTGATAAAGAATGAAGATTATGCTTACCTATAAAAAAGAATGAAGATAATACTCAGAAGTTTCTTGTGTTTTGATTCCTCGAAATAATGCAGATATGTCGTGTGTACTTGGGCTTTTGCCCATCTTTATGATCAATAAAATCTAATTTACCTATCAATATATATATATATATATATATATAACTTGAGGTCTCTATAATGCAAGTATCTTCTTTCACATGCACTCAGCTACCCCATGAAAATTCTTAACAGCTCATCTTAGAGAACTGAGTCCAGAAAAATAAGGTCCATCCAAAAAAATGAACTCATCTTAGAGAATAGTTCATCTATCCCCCCGCCAAACCCTGCTTCAACTGTATTCCCACCTTCAACATTTATCAACATTTTAATGGAATATTGAAGAAATGCAGTTAATAGTAAACTTTGTGTTGTTAATTGATTTTCTCCAGCATGGACATTTTTGAAATTCTTGCATTGTATGCAGGGGAAGCAAGTTGTCAATTCTTCATATGGCCCATATACTTCAACTGGTATATCAGAAATTTATAACAAGAGAGAATGTACTAGGACAGAGAGGATGATTTTTTGTGTGCAAGTATGAGGCATCGAGAAATAAGAGAGAGAAACTAACGCAGAGAGAGAATGATTTGTCCAAGCAAGAGGACGAAGTTCGAAGGCAGGTAGTAGAGAATAGATGTACACGTATATTATAGTGTCTGTATTGGGTGTGTTCTATTGTAATAGTTTTTTATTTGTTCGGATGATAGATGTATCATGTAATTGTGGATTGTCGATGTATCCTTCAACTGTTATTGTAATTACAAAATTTTCTATGAATATTTTGTAATTGTGGAATGATTTGCGTATGGTAATGGATGTTAACTTTTTTGTATTTGTGAGAATTTCATTGTACATTTAAATGTCTTTGATATATATTCCTGATGACATAAGCCAAACATGATTCAGAACCTAAGCAGTGAAAAAAATTTGTCCAATTTTACTAGAACAAAAATCTGTCCAATTTTAGAACCTAAGCAGTGAAAAAATTTGTCCAGTTTTACTACAAAGAAAATATATATCCAGTTTCAGAATCTTAACTGTCAAAAAAGTATGTCCAGTGTTAGTAGGCATAAAAAATCAGTGCATATTTTCATAAAGTAGATTAACAATGACATAAAAAATGTAATACCTGATTTCATACAAATAGAACAACCACAACATATTAGTGCACCACAATAATAGGTAGAATAAATCTGTCCAAAAACCTATGACTTTCAAACTCGTTCCCTTTACATCATTTATAACCACAACATATTAGTACACCACAAATACAAGTAGAACAAAATTTCCACCTTTGAATATTTCTAATTCACAAAACCCAAAATACAATAAGTTACACCTTGCAAATAACATTCTTTACAAACCTATCAACACTTTATATTAAAGAGGCTCACACCCATAGCATATTTCATCACCCAAAATACAACTAATTACAACTTCGAGGTATATGCATACCACAACAATATTTCATCACAATAACCAAAATACGACAATTACGAAGTTATAACCCCGACCTCCTCACTGTCCAATGGTGTTGGTTGTGTGACAGTACTATACTGTGTTTCAATAACAAAATCATCAACGTTAGAACCAAGTTGATCCACGTTAGCATCAAGTTGAACCACATTAGCACCAAGTTGAGCTTCCGGTACCTCACCACCATGTGATTCATCATCAAATATTTTTCTGCAAGTCTAAATTTTTTTTAAAAAAATGCACATCTATTAGAAAGAAATATGCATACAGTCCAATAAATATTTAATTAATTTCTGAAAAATTTACCACCTGTTTTTTTCTTTTTTTGGTCGTAGCCTTCTCCACAGGTGGAACCTTCCTTTTCGATGGAAGCCTCCCTTTCCCTCAGACAACGTGTGGACTTAATATTTTCTTACCTTTGTATGCGGCCACGTTTTCTTTGACTTTGGTTGAACCAGACTCAAGTGGTAATCCTTTAAAGTTATTCTCAAACTCATCCAAATGGCACATGAATGCATTGACATGGTCATCTTGATGGGATACACGACTTGCTAATTTTAGACATCGTTTCACCACAAGCTCATACCTTCGTGTGGTTGCATCTTGTCGCATGTCATCGTTGCTAGTTTTGACTAGTGTGTATCTCCTCTTCAAGTCCTTCCACCATCGATCCAAGATGTACTTCTTTGGTAACACATGAATCTTCCTCATCTAACAAACTTTCAATGCATGCCTACAAAGGATCCCCCTCATCTCAAATAATGTACACGTGCATTTCAGTGCACACTCCTCATTATAATAAACTAAGTACTTGACGGTTTTGACATGGTCATTCTCAATGGTAATTTCATCCAAAACATCGGATGTGGAAATGCAACCTTGCTTGCTGATAAATATACAATTACAACACATCATCCCCAACTAGGGCTGAAAACTGAAACGTCGGCGTCGACTTTGGCGCCAAACCAAAACCCCACCGACGTGGGAGACGGTTGCTTACAACCGGCCAAAACCGATCGACTGGGGGAGAGAAAACCAATGCCATCGGTCTCGACTGCGTCGGCGCAGTCTTCGGTCTGCCATTGGCATCTCTGTGGCGAAGGAGGGAAGCCATGCCGTCGTCTGCCATGAATCTGGGAAACAGTTGCAAAGGAGAGAAAATGCCGCTGAGGAAGAAGAAGAAAGGGGTGGAGACGATGAAGAATCTCATTTTGGAAAGCCAAACGGTGTCGTTCCTTTATATTTTTTTTTCTGTTTCCTGGATCTAAAACGACACCGTTTCAATGTTTCATAAGTGAAACGGCGTCGTTTCTATATGTATAAAAGAATATATATATATATATAAGAACCGGTCGGCTGGTTCAGCGGTTTTTCGCACAGGAGAAACGAAACCGAACTGACCGATGTCGGTTTCTATCTATTTAGCTTGACCGCCGATCGGTTCTTTGCCGGTTCCGATGTCCGGCAGCCGGTTTCCGTCGATGTAGGTCAGTTTCTCAATTTGGTGTACAACCTTATCCCCAACAACTCTTTTTGAACCTCTTTATACTTCGCATTTGTATACACTACTTGAAACTGCTTCTCAATGCGGAATGGGGATACACATGGGATGGTTTGGTTGCAAGACATGAAATCAGCCGTTGTCTCGACCTCCACCTTTTTTCTCAGAGCATCGTCGAATTGATCTACGAATTCTTTCAATGTCATACCAGAATGCATAAATCCATCGAAAAAAGCATTCATGCTTTCAGACCATTGTGTAGTGCTCATACAAGCCCCAAATACACCCTTCAGGTAAGCTAGTACCCAAAACGACCTCTCGTTGTACAACCCTTGCAGCCATGCATTATCACTAAGGTCATACTTCTGAATTAGTTGCCCCCACTTCTCCTCAAATTCAGCGCATGTCTATGAATCATATAGGGAACTAAGAATGGAAGTCTTCAACCCGTTATTGAATTGGAAGTGGGATCCCAATTTCTTGGGAAGTTTCCGTAGTATATGCCATAGACAATATCTATGGCGAGTGTCTGGGAATACCAATGCAATAACAGACTTCATCGCTTGATCTTGGTCTGTTGTGATTGCTTTTGGAGCTCGATCATCCATGCACTGCAACCATGCGTGAAACAACCCAACAAAAGTAGTTGTGTCCTCACTTGAAATCAAACCAGCCCCTAAAAGTATAGACTGCCCATGAAGGTTGACCCTAATGAAGGGAGCAAAAGGCATACCATATCTATTTGTTAGATATGTCGTATCGAAAGTGATAACATCTCCAAAATACTCATACGCTGCTCGACTTCCTGCGTCATTCCAGAATACATTTCTGATTCTCAAGTCTTCATTCACATCCACAATAGAAACAAAGCTATCATTCATCAACCTCATCCTATTAAAGTAGTCAGTAAGTGCATCACCACCTCCTTTACCCAACCTTAACGGTCTGGCTTTGTCAATAAAATTTCGATAGTCTTTCTCTTGGAAATTTAGATTCTCAAACCCCCCGCATCAACAGCAAGTGCTCTGAAATTTTTGTTCATTCGAATACCTGCTCTGTCATTTAAATCTAGCATCCTTTGACTATATTCATCCAAACATTTGTATGATCTAAAGAGCCTAGACTTCTATGGGTTGATGGTACTATGATTATGGGCAATCTCAACAGTGGTCACCACCCATACACCCTTCACCAAATGAGCATTTATCCTCGCCTTACAATCTGTTTTAGTTGTTGGTCTTGGCCTCGAGATATTACTATGGCTAGGATGATACTACACCCAATAGTCAGATACTTTGCACTCCCATCTGCCTCTCTTTTTGTCCTTTGTGTTATAACACCAAAACCTTGTTGCTTGGCATATCGTTTGTAATAGGCCATAAGCTCTTTATCAGTGGGAAACTCCATACCAGGTTTTGGCTCCTCAACTCCTTCTTCATCATTCGATACTTCATTAGTCCCATCGGCCTCAGTCCCCTCCGCCTCTCCCTCTTTATTTACATCCAATGAATTTTGTGAAAATTAAAATGCATGATTTGGATCAGCATTTATATTATATACATTTAGCTAGATGTTTATTCATCAGGTTAAAAGTGTAATACCGTTACTCATATGACAACTTGGATCAGTCATGTGTGATGTACCTCCCAAAATCTTTTAACTTTCAGATCTAAATGTAATTAGGGTGTTAGAACGGCTTGAATACATGTAATAAAAAAATATGACAGCTATTAGAAAGGAATCTAGCTGATAATATGTTGCACTCGCCCCGACTCTTCCGCATTACTCGACAGAGGGTAGAGTATTGGTGGTCCAAAATGTGGCATTGATGGGGGCTGTAATTTGATACGGTTTTAGAACATGCCAAATGCATGTAAGAAAAAAAAATATTTTAAAAGTTTGAAAGGAATATACCTAGATAATATGTTGAACTTGCCCCGACTCCTCCTCATTACTCGACGAAAGGTAGAGCATTGGTCCAAAAGGTGGCATTGATGGGGGCTGTAATTTGATATGGTGTTAG
The DNA here is from genome assembly GCA_011037825.1 of Carya cathayensis. Taxonomy (NCBI): domain Eukaryota; kingdom Viridiplantae; phylum Streptophyta; class Magnoliopsida; order Fagales; family Juglandaceae; genus Carya; species Carya cathayensis. The sequence continues at coordinate 328,476 of QGSO01000225.1, forward strand.
AATGAGCCAAATGCATGTAAGAAAAACAAATATTTAAAAAGTTTGGAAGGAATGTACTTGGATAATATGTTGAACTCGCCCCGACTCCTCCTCATTACTCAACGGAAGGTAGAGCATCGTTGGTCCAAAATGTGTCATTGATGGGGGCTGTAATTAGGCACAAGATTAGAACGACTCAAATGCACATCCGAAATTCTTTTAGAAAAGCTTATAAGGAAATCTACCTTGCTACCCCATGCGTATGTATATATAAATGGTGGGTAATACGAATTTTCTGGACCACAATATTCCTATAATACACAAATAAAAATACATTAACTAATTAAAAATATCAAACACAACGACATTTCTAAATGACCAATGTGTATCATACCTGTGTCGGTGGGATCGATGTAGAAGGCTTGGGTGGCCTTTCATCTTTCTCTTTATCCATGAAGCTATTTCAACTGAGTTCACATAATGAAGTTTTAGAAACCCAGATAATAGGAAATATTAAAACTGATTATCTCACCACCAGTAAATTTAAATCATGTATACTTAAAAAAGGTTGACGGTTAAAGAATATTTGTATCTCAAATGTGAAAGAATAAAACATGAAAGACTAAGCTAGACAATATACAAAAGTCATAGGTATATGAGGTACAACTATACTTGTATATCAAATGAGTTTTAGGGTCATTATTTTCAAATTCAAACAATTTTTTTTTTTTTTTTTCATAATGGGTAGCAACGGAATGCTTAAATGCAACAATGCAAAGCAACCAAATTGAAGTTATGACAGTTAAGGCTTATCTTTTAAGTCTAGAAATATGTATATCATAAACCAAGAATTTTGTTTTTGGTAGGTACAACACATTTATGGACTTCCAAAGGATTAGGAGGGAAAAACCTTCACAGGATCCCCAAGAAAACAAATAACCACGAAAATCCACATCACTTGCAGAAAACAAGTCAAAGAGTGAAGTAGCTATCCCAATGATGATTTCCATCACTAGCAACGGACCAAGTCAAAAAGTGCCATTGTGTAATTATTTTTATATGCTGCTAACTTTTTGCTGTTCTCTGAGCACAAGCTTCCATTTTTCAATTATTGTTAGCTCTGCTTCTCATTTTGACCAAAGAAAAAAAAACAAACTTCATCAAAACCATATAGATGACAAGCCGATGAATGGAGAGCATTTTAATGCCATTGGATGGTGAATAAATTCGAGCTATATATTCTTATCTTCTCTAGTAACAAAATCCCCACCCAATCCTTCTATATATATAGAGCTACCAAAGAAATTACATTGCTTTGAATAAAACCCAAACAAAGAGGATAGACAAACACAACAACAACCATTACTTCTATATAAAATCTGCCGTGTTCATTATAAAAACTCAACTATGTACAAATAAACACAAACACTTAGAAGAAAGAAGAGAGGATCTGTAAAATAATTCTAAAAATAACCCAACAATGTACAGTGAGAGAGAGCAATGTCACCTGTGAGATGGTAGCAGACGATCGGAGTTTGTTAAGTCGGTCGGCAGCAACGACAGCACAACACGGTGACAGACGACGTACAAGTTGGGCTTCGAATGGTGGAGGGGCAACGCGAGAGAGGGGCGACACGCGTAAGGGAAAAAGTGAATTCGAATGTCTGGGGAGAAAATGCACGTTTTACTTGGAGGAAAACAGGAAAAAAAAAATTTTTAAATGCCACATCACCGGTGTGTGGTGTTGGTGAAATACAAGGTAGATGTATAGACTAACTCATATAAATATATATATATATATATATATATATTCACACACGTTTATCTTATCACGCAATGTGATATCTTTAAAATGTTAATAATTTCATAAAAGGTGATACTACTAAGTCTTACAATTTTGCCATCTCAAAGTTATCATTAGTGAAATTATAATTTTTTTTTAAATATTTAAAAATATATACAAATATTTCACTAATAGACATTTTCTTAATCATTAAAAATAAATAAAAATATATGAATAGTCAAAATTAAGTAGTAAAATTATGAAACTAAATAATATTATACTTTTATAAATAATCAGGTAAAGTATCACGTCATCTCTAGTCTTATTTTATATAATAACTAACGCGGGATTTCATCCTAAATACTTACAAGGTTTAGTTGATAAATCGAGAGAGTGAGAATTAATAAATGAGACACCAGCCCATATATATGTTTTTATTGGGCCCATGAATAATGTGCTGAGAACTAGGATTGATAGGTTTGGGCTCTCAACCCAGCCCATGATGGTCTACCATTTTTTTATTTATAAGCTGAGCGTGGCCTGGGAGAGAGAATGGATTCTCTAACGACCTCCAAGTGGTATTCACTACATTGTGATATTTTTAATTATATCATTAGAGTGCATAAAAGAGTCCATAAAAATAACTGTACATAAAATTTTTGTTTCAAAAATAATTACGAATTTATTTATTTATTTTTTTTTAAAAGAGTCTTTCAATGCTGTCATGTGCGATGTTTTGATTGTAGCCTTTTTAAGTGGAAAACTCATGGGCATGGCCCATTGTCCATTACAAATTTAAAATCAACATGATATTCTTACGTGTCATCAAAGCAGCCTAGGATTAAAAAAGAGATTTGTTTGATGATGTCATGGTACTGTAATCCCCTCGTCACTTTGTTCCTTTATTTTTTCTTTTTTGACTTTCCAGCTGCCTTTATCGAACCAACGAGCCACACGAGGAAAGAACCTATTAAGATATACAATCTAATTTGTGCCTTTTTTGTCTGAGTACACGTGTTCCTTTCAGGAAATACCTCGATCTAACGGGTAGAAAAAGAGGTTCTTTTTAGGAGTGCCGGAGAAAAGTCACCCCGAAAGATGCTTCACACGTGGACACGAGTGATGAGATCATAGGATGAGGGGGTGCATGGAATGGATGGAGTTGATGCGACTTGCGAGAGGTCAGGTTTACTTTTTTCACTTTACGTTTTAATAGTTTTGACTAAGGCCACGTGGCAAGATAAAAATAAATGTTGACTTGGACTTGTACTATTCGCTGCTTCGGACTACCCATTCTGCGCTCCGGGAGTAGCTGTCTCAATTCGACATATTTTGAATTTCATAAATATATCAAGAATTATTAAGATTTTAAGATATTCTAATGCAACCGGCTAGATTGGATTCCTAATTCTGTCTCATTTACAACCGAAATGATTTTGTAAGGAAGTCCTTGTTTCTTAGAAAGGCATCTCTCTCTAAATATGACCTTAATCCTGTCATTACTAACTAACTAATACATTATATTTTAATTGAGTTTTTAGTTTAGGTGATAATTTAATATGTAAAAACAAGTTAACTTTATTTTATTAACGAGATGAGATGAGATGAGGTGAGATAAAATGAAAATTAAAAATTGAATATAATTTTTATTTCGAGATTCGAAAAAATTAAATTGTTTATTATATTTTGTATGAGAGTTTGAAAAAATTGTAATGATTAGATGAGATGATATATTTTGTGAAAACAAACAAGGTACAATTTTATAGTGTTTAAGTTTTGCTTATTTTCTCTCGAAACAATAAATAAATATAGAATTTATATAAAAAAATATATTTTTAATAATAAATCTTATAATTTTAAAAAGGGTACACGGTACTTAGATTATATTTAAATTACTCTTTAATATATCCCAAATCAATTGAAAATTATGAAAAAAAATTTATTAACACGTCTATTTATTGATTAATTAAACACCCAACTAATTTGGAAGCGGGATAAAATTGAAAAAGATCATTTATTAAACGCAAAATAGAAATAAATACAAAAACAGTTATGGATTCATTGAATTGGATGGGATGGGTTCAATATTTGGTATGAGTTTTTCTTTTTGGGAAAGTAGAACTTATTGCGGGGAAAAGGACACGAAAAAGGCAGGCAGTAGGCCAACTTCTACTCTCATCCACATATGTATACACGGCCTCAAAAAATAGTCAAACAAAAAGGTCAAAGAAAACCAAAACAATACAAAAACAGGAATTTTATATGTTATCTTATATTTTGCATCAACATGTAAAGAGGTTATTTGGATAGCGAGAGAAGTTGAAAAGGATTTAGATAAGAATAATAAAATTGAATAAAATATTATTAAAATATAATTTTTTAATATTATTATTATTTAAAAATTGAATAAAATTAAATTATTTATTTTATTTTGTATGAAATTTTAAGAAATTTATAATTATAAGATGAAATAAAATAAATTGAGAGTGTTTCTCAATTTAAACAGTATCATTTATAGGATTATTTTATAAAATAAATTTGAAATTTGACATATTAAGTCTGAATAAAAACAACAAGACTTCAGCTAAAAAGTAATATTAAAAAAAATTAACGAAGAAGAATCGGCGAGGAGAGAGGGAAAAATATAATGATGCTGACTAGGATTGGGGAAAAAAATGTGCTTACTTTGGCAAATCGTATAGAAAAGGGAGAGAGATCCTTTAAAGACCACAAAAGAAACTTGTGGCCGAGAATTCTCCAATACTGCTGATGTGGCACCCCACCTGCCCAAACGGGATCATTTGGAAACGTATAATCGACGAGACCACGACGACGACGAAGACGCCACACTCACTCACTCGCACAAACGTGCCATCTCTCTCTTCTGTCTTTTATTTTTTTGTTGGAGAAGAAAATAAAAAACCGGAATCGAAGAAAGCTGAAATCGGAGAGGAGAAAAAAAATGTTGGAAGCGAGAGACCCGGCGATTAAACTCTTCGGGAAGACGATCCCCGTGCCAGAGATTACGTCCAACGGGTCGGCTGACTCTACAGGAGCTCCAGCTCCGTATTCAGGTCCTGTAGTTGAAGATAATATCGATCAGGACCATACTTGTTCGACCGACTCTTCGCCGGAAAACAACACGGACGGAGATGGAGAAGAGCGAGAGGTTAAGAAGGTAAGGGATTCTGGGAGCGACCCATTGTTTTGGAGGTTTTGACTTGGCTTAAACATGGTGGTGGCCTAGTTTTGTTTCTTAATGATGATTTGATGAAGATTAATAATGATGATTAGTGGGTTTTTCGGGTGTGATTCGGTGGGTTTAGATTTTCTTCATCAGCTGTTGAATGGGGTTCAGTTTAAATTTTTTGCTTCAGTATTCAAAGCTGAGATTTTGGTCGGTTTTTGTTTAGGAATTAGTATATTATGATGAGTTTGCTTGAGGTAGTTTAGGTTAATTTTGATTGGTTCGGGGATTGCCTGTCTAATTTCTATAAAGATTAACATTAACTCAAGTGTTTACGGCTGCACTAGTTTCGGTCTTTGGTCGTTTTGATAAAATTCTTCATCTCAGTTGCTGGTTTTCTGGATATTGGCTTCTTACTAGATTTCGTGTATGCTTTGTTTCTTTTATCGGAGGCGTATATTTTTAACCAGATTTTGGCAATTTATGGGTTAGATTATTTTGGTTTCTTTTAGCAATGTAATGTCAGGCTATACAATTTTTCATTGTCATCGTTTTCTATGGTTAACATTTGGACCTGAAAATGCCGTCTCCTATTGATATCCTTATGTTTTGCAAGGACTTTCCCAATTCTAAGATCGAGTAGAATCTTCAATTTTACCTTTAAAAGTCTGGAACTGTTTCTTCTTTTTTTCTTTTGGTCTTTTATCAGGTGAAATCATTTTTTTGGCTGTTGCATGACACTTTTACCATTGCTTTATCAGTCCTAGTTCATTTACTCCTTAGGTGGCTTTGAGCACATGGTGCTACAGTTGTCTACTCCGTGCACAGAGAGTGTAAAAGGAAGTTAGTACGATTTTCCTGCTTATTCTTCCTTCCTGGCTTTAACTAATTCTCGTTAATCGTCCATTTGGTCATGTAGAGGTCATGACACAGACATGGATTTGAATCTATCGGAAATTCTTCCAAACCTCGCCTGTCCCAACAGATTGGTCATCGTGTCTTTTTGTAGGTACTTTGAAAGTTTTACAAACGCTTGAATCTTAACATCCTAGACATCCACAACAAAGATAATTAAGCCTTTGTTGGGTAACTGAGATCAGTTTGAAGTGCTTAAATAGGGTAATTATGTAATACTTTTGCTGGCTGCTTCTTTTTTTTGCAACCATGAAACTTTGGTTCCTAGTGACAATTCAAAAGATTTGTGAAATATGCTCTTATGTGTTATTTACTTACTTCCTGAAAATGGTTCTCACCGTAATTGTCGTGTTGATATTTTTCATCCATTTATCTTTAAATATTTCTTCTCTCATTGGAAAGTCTGATTGATTCAGGACACATTGGGAGAAAAGGCTAGTGAGAATGACCAGGAAGACCCAGGCCCACATGTGTCTTCAGAAGAGTTAACAAATCCAGATGCAACTTCAGGAATAAGTGAGAATTCTAAAACACCCTCTGTTGAGAAGGAGAGTGCCACATTAAAAAATTCAAAGCCCGAAGAAGAACGTAGTGAGTCTAATAATTCACAAGAAAAATCCCTGAAGAAGCCCGACAAGATTCTTCCATGCCCCCGCTGCAGTAGCATGGACACCAAGTTCTGTTACTTCAATAATTACAATGTCAACCAACCTCGGCACTTCTGCAAGAACTGCCAGAGATACTGGACAGCTGGTGGGACAATGAGGAATGTGCCTGTGGGTGCTGGTCGTCGCAAGAACAAGAATTCTGCTTCTCACTACCGCCACATAACTGTCTCTGAAGCTCTCCAGAATGCTGGAACTGATCTTACAAATGGAGTCCACCATCCATCACTGAAATCTAATGGCACCGTCCTCACATTTGGATCAGACACACCCCTTTGTGAATCAATGGCTTCTGTACTGAACCTTGCTGATAAAACAATGAGGAACTGCACACAAAATGGGTTTCATAAACCAGAAGAGCTAAGGATTCCAGTTTCTTATGGAGGTGGAGAAAATGGAGATGATTGTTCAAATGGAGCTTCAGTTGTAACTTCAAATTCAAAGGATGATCCTGGAAAAACTGGATCACAAGAGATGAGCAATTGTCAGGGGTTCCCGCCTCAAATTCCTTGCTTTCCTGGGCCCCCTTGGCCGTATTCATGGAATTCAGCTCAGTGGAACTCCCCCATGCCACCACCTGCTTTCTGCCCTCCAGGGTTTCCTATGCCGTTTTACCCTGCCGGAGCTTATTGGGGATGTGCTGTGCCAGGCACTTGGAGCATCCCATGGCTTCCTCAGCCAACATCTCCAACCCCAGGCTCTGGTCCTAACTCTCCAACCTTGGGGAAACATTCAAGAGATGAGAATGTTCTCACATCAAGCAACTCTGGGGATGAGGAACCACTAAAAGAAAAGAATGCCGAGAGATGCCTTTGGATTCCAAAGACATTGAGGATTGATGATCCAGGAGAAGCTGCAAGAAGCTCTATATGGGCAACACTGGGAATTAAGAATGACAAGGCTGACTCAATTAGTAGGGGAGGACTCTTTAAGGCATTCCGATCAAAGACTGATGAAAAGAATAACATAGCCGAGACCTCACCAGTCTTACAAGCCAATCCAGCAGCATTGTCTAGGTCACTCAACTTCCATGAGAACTCATAAACATGTAGCTTATGATTTCAGAAACGGTTCATGGTGGTGCAGACAGATAGGCATTCTTCAACTGGTCCATTCAAGGTTCCTTAAACTGCGAATACCATGGGATTATTTTGAGTTCACTGGCCTCATTTCTAAGAGAATCTAAAGCCAGACCAAATTAGGAAGAGCAGAGGAGGATTGTCTGCCATATCCTCTTAATGAGAAAATAGCCACTTTAATTTAGTCATAGGAACTGATTTCATGTGTTAGTGTGAACAGGTGCCTTTTGTTTTGAGTAAGATGTTTTGCTGAGTTCATGTACATATTTCTATATGCAATTGTGAGCGCTAGAACAAAGTGTGTACCAAAATCCCAGATGTTCTTAAATAAATTTGGGAGTTGAATTCAACGCGGGTGTTTTTACTACTGCCCAAGTCCATATTTTCTGGCTCCAGCCCTCTTTGTTGACAAATAATACATACTTTGTGGCGCATTATGGAACAATACTAGACAATATAATTGAAGAATATTCTTTGCCTATTTGTTTGGAAAAGTGCAAGAGTACATTAAAAACCGAGCCAAATCAAGCCAAGAGAGTTACTTTCATTCTTCACGGCTCTGCAGGAAACAACATGGAGGCTGCCATGGAAAAGTTCTTGTAGGCCTCAACTTGTAAGATAGTCTTGGGTTCTTGTTACAAAAGGCCAACCACCTTTCCTTTTCTTTACCCAAGAATCCAAGAATGTAGCACCAAGAAATGGAAAGCTGATCAAAAAGCTTTTCCTTTCTTCACCTCACTTGTTGCCTTCCTTTTCTACTTTTGCTTTTGTAATCCTTTAATAAGTTCGTGCCTCCATTCAATGGAAGAAAAACCATAGAACGTGCCAAAAAGAAAAATTATCAATCCAAAAATGCGGTGAGTCATTTAAAGGTTTGACATTGCTGTATACCAACTTGGTCGATCCATCCAAATAAAAAGATATGCGTTCCTGGTAATTTAGACTAGTAACAAAATATCTGTAAACTTTTTTCGAGTAATATTTGATATAATTCATAAAAATTCCTGTAAATTTTTTAAAAGAGTAGGATGTACTGTTAAAAAAATAAAAAAATAAAACCTCTACTACGAGAGTTTGCACAAAATATTTTTCTTATATTTTTCTATCTTGGTAAGCAAAGGTTGGCAACCATGCATGCTGGAGTGAAATGAGGTGTTTGTTGGGATCATTGCACGTGATGCCATTTATTAAGGCTATAGAGCCTGCACAACAAGACAAAAACAATTCCTCCAGCATGCACAAATAAGTCTGAGAATTCTAGAATATTTGTTGTAACCGTTTCCTGTACAGGTGTCATTACTTCATTTGATACTACATTTCCTATTAACAGAATTGTGTCTATAAAAAGGAATTCACACTGTGTAAACATTTCAAGAAAGGAAGAGGAATATTTTCGTTTCCACTTGTCTCTGTTTTTTTGCCTTGTGACATTTCCTCATATGGTTGGTATGCTTATTTCTCTCACAAGTTTCAACATGGTATCAAGAGCCTAAAGACCCACGTCTGCTCAACCATGACAAATACCGATTCATCCTCCCTCCCCACCGTTTCCCCAACCATCACCACCGCTGTCTCCCACTCTGTTACTCTTAAACTTACCCTCGAAAATTATCTACTCTGGAAACTTCAGATAGACCCATTTCTCAAAGGTCACCAAATTTACGGTTATGTCGATGGCAGTATTTCTCCTCCTCCAGCCACTATCAACAAGAAACCCAATCCTGCCCACTCCCAATGGCTCATTCAGGACCAACTTGTTATTTCGGCTCTCACTTCCTCCATCTCTGAATCCCTCCTTACCCAAGTTCTTGACTGTTCTACCTCCCGTGAAGTATGGACTACTCTTCAAAATCTTTTTTCTTCTCAATCTTCCACTCACATTATGCATACTAAATATCAACTGGCCACGTTAAAGAAAGGGTCTGAATCCATGCCTGAGTATTTTAACAAGGCCAAAAATCTTGCCTCCTCTCTTGGCGCAGCAGGTCATCCCATTTCAGATCTTGAGCTCACCATTTACCTTCTTGCTGGTTTAGGAACTGATTATGAATCACTGGTCACTTCCCTCACTACCAGACCCGAATCTATACCTCTCCCACAACTCTACAGTTATCTTCTCAATCATGAATCTCGTCTCTCTCACCAAACCCAAACTCTTCTCTCCGGAACCTCCCTCTCTGCCAATTTTACAAGTTTTCGCCCACCAAATTCCTCCCATTCTTCTTTCCGTGGAGGCTTCTCATCCAATCGAGGGGGACGTCGTGGTCGCGGCTCCCATCGTGGGGGTCAGCATGGCTCCCGTAACTCAGCTCCACACAACCAGAATTTCTCTCCTCGTCCCACCTGTCAGATGTGCAATAAACCTGGACATTTGGCGATAAATTGTTATCATCGCTTTGATCACTCATTTCAGGCACCAGCACCCCCTTCCTTGGCCGCCAACGTTACAGTGTTTCCACCGGCTACCTCCACAAACTCGTGGTTCCCGGACACAGCGGCCATGCACCACTTCACTCCTGAGTACATGAATATGAACCTTGGATCGTCTACTTATCAGGGCTCTGATCAGATCAGCATCGGAGATGGCTCCTCCTTGCCCATACAAAATATTGGCTCGGCCCAACTCAGCTCTCCCACTGGCAACTATCTCTTAACTCATCTCCTTCATGTTCCCTCTTTATGTAAAAATTTGCTTTCGGTCCGACAATTTTGTCAAGACAATCATACTTACTTCGAATTTCATTCTGATTTCTTTGTTGTGAAGGATGCTCGTACTCAGCCAGTGCTACTTCGGGGTCCCGTTGAGAACAACTTGTACGTCCTGCCCTCCTCCACTGCGTCCATTTCTCCTACTTCATCATCACCTCCTCAAGCCTTCGTCACCTCACGCAACACGTCTCACCTATGGCACCTACGTTTCGGTCATACTTCTCCACGGATCACTGCCTTAACTATCTCCCGTTTCAATCTTCCCACTTCCAATAATCGAGTTCCTGACTGCTCAGCATGTGTTCAGGCCAAGGCCCACGCTCTTCCGCATCCATCATCTCCAACCCAATCCAAGCGGCCTTTTAACTTACTTTTTCTTGATGTATGGGGCCCGTCCCCTGTTTTATCTTCCACTGGTTGTCAATATTATCTTTCTATTGTTGATGATCATACAAAATACATCTGGCTGTTCACTCTACAATCTAAATCCAATGTGTCGTCTATTGTGATTGCCTTTGTTAAATACGTAAAAAATATTTTCTCTAGCAAAATCCTTTCCGTTCAAACCGATTGGGGTGGTGAATTTCGTCCTCTCAAAACCATTTTTCAGAACTTAGGCATTACACATCGGGTCACTTGCCCCTATTCCCATCCTCAAAATGGCACAGTGGAACGTCGTCATCGACACATCGTTGAGACGGGTCTTTCTTTGTTATCCCATGCATCCATGCCTCAATTGTATTGGGCCGAAGCTTTTCTCACCGCCACCTTTCTCATTAATCGTATGCCTACACCCATCCTTGCCAACCACTCTCCCTTTGAACGTCTCATGGGCCGGATCCCAGACTATTCCTTCCTTAGGGTTTTTGGCTCTTTATGCTGGCCCAATCTGCGGCCTTATAATAGACATAAACTAGACTATCGATCAAAGCCTTGTGTTTTTCTGGGCTACAGCCCAGATCACAAAGGCTACATTTGCCTTCATGTGGAATCCGGCCGTAGATATATATCTCGGGACGTTCAATTCTTTGAGGAGCAATTTCCATTTGCTAAGCCCCCTAACTCAACACTTTCTCCTGACCCACTGTCCTCTCAATCATCACCGAGGCCCCCACCACTTTCGGCCCACATACAGTCCATTCCTTCCACACCCATTTCTGAACCCATAAGCCCAACAGCTCAGCTCAGCACTCCCATAATCCCGATCCTTCCTTCCCCTTCCTCTCAATCTAGGGCATCGTCTTCAGCTTCTCCCCCCGCCGCGGCTTCTCAACTCAACCTATCACCTGAATCATCCCCTCCGTCTATTTCCTCTCTGGCCTCGTCTGACCCTCTCCTTCCTCAACCTACTCATCCTATGGTCACCAGATCCAAATCCAACATTCAATGTCCTCGAACCCGCTCTGATGGTACCATCCCATGGCCGCCACAACCCACTCTTTCTCTCACTATGTCTTCGGCTTCTTCCTCCACACAGCCTCCTTCCATCCCAGAAGAACCTAGCTCATTTACCGAAGCCTCAAAATACCCTGATTGGCGATCTGCCATGCATCAGGAATTTCAGGCTCTGTTGCAAAACGACACATGGGACCTCGTCCCCTTCTCCCCCCACTACAATGTTCTAGGCTCGAAGTGGGTTCTCAAAACCAAGCGAAGGTCTGATGGTTCCCTTGAGCGCCGTAAGGCTCACCTTGTGGCCAAGGGTTTCCATCAACAACCCGGTTTAGACTATTCCGAAACGTTCAGCCCCGTTATAAAACCGGTCACCATACGCCTTCTCCTCTCCCTTGCCGTCACCTCTCACTGGGCACTTCATCAGTTGGACGTCCAAAACGCTTTTCTCCATGGGGACCTCGAAGAAGCTGTGTTCATGCAACAACCGCCTGGCTTCGTTCATCCAGATCATCCCCATCATGTCTGTAAGCTTCGGAAATCTCTTTACGGTTTAAAACAAGCCCCTAGGGCTTGGTTTGCCAAATTAAGTGATAAATTGCTTTCACTTGGTTTTCGTGCTTCTCGGTCTGACTCTTCTCTGTTTATTTTCAAAAATTCCACTGATTGCTTATATTTGTTGATTTATGTCGACGATATCATCGTCACCGGTTCTAGTCATGCACTGATTTTTGAGTTCATTCGGTCCCTTGGTTCACACTTTCCTGTCAAACACTTGGGCGAGTTACACTATTTTTTGGGTATAGAAGTGAGTCGGGTCTCTTCTGGCCTCACTCTGTCTCAGTCCAAATACACTCAGGATCTCCTTGTCAAGACAAACATGCACAATTCCAAGTCAGTATGTACCCCGATGTCGTCCTCTGTCAAACTTAATGCCTTGGATGGCAACACTTTTGAGGACCCTTCTTTGTACAGGAGTATTGTAGGCAGCCTACAGTACCTTGCCTTTACACGCCCTGACATTTCATTTGCTGTCAATCGGGTGTGCCAGTACATGCACTGTCCACGCCAGCCCCACTGGCAAGCAGTAAAACGTATTTTACGTTACCTCAATCACACTAAGTTCCATGGTCTTCATTTTCAATCTTCCTCAACTCCCAACATCTCTGCCTTCTGTGATGCTGACTGGGCTGGTTGCCCTGATGACCGCCGATCCACTGGTGGATTTTGTGTTTATTTTGGAAACCATCTTGTGTCATGGGGGTCTAAAAAGCAGCCAACTCTAGCCCGGTCCTCTACTGAGGCCGAGTACAAGTCTGTTGCTAACACAACCTGTGAGATTCTATGGCTGCAGTCCTTGCTCCAGGAACTTGGGATTTTTCTCAAAAATCCACCTCTCCTATGGTGTGACAACTTAGGTGCCACATATCTCGCAGCTAATCCTGTGATGCACTCTAGAACCAAACACGTGGAGCTCGACTATCATTTTGTAAGGGAAAGGGTTGCTGCCAAATCCCTCCAAGTATCCTTTATCTCCACCAAGGATCAACTCGCAGATATCTTCACTAAACCACTCTCTACAGCCAGATTTCAAGCACTACGATCAAGCCTCAACATCACAGCTGTGCCGCTTGACTCGCGGGCGGGTATTAAGGCTATAGAGCCTGCACAACAAGACAAAAACAATTCCTCCAGCATGCACAAATAAGTCTGAGAATTCTAGAATATTTGTTGTAACTGTTTCCTGTACAGGTGTCATTACTTCATTTGATACTACATTTCCTATTGACAGAATTGTGTCTATAAAAAGGAATTCACACTGTGTAAACATTTCAAGAAAGGAAGAGGAATATTTTCGTTTCCACTTGTCTCTATTTTTTTGCCTTGTGACATTTCCTCGTATGGTTGGTATGCTTATTTCTCTCACAAGTTTCAACACCATTAAACCTCATGGCTAGCTTCCTCTCCTGCCCGTCCTTTTCTTGATGCTTCTGTCTTTTAGCCCATTGCCTGGAGAGAAAATCTGCCCTTTTTTCGTTTCCTCTTTTTTTTTTCTGCCCAAATTTTCCTAAAAGTGGTTGAATTTGATTTATTTAATTGGTTTATTCAATGAAGATGCTTAAAGGCAGAAAACCGAAGAAGTTTACCCACGAGTAAGTTTGGAAGAAAAATGAAAACGGCAACAAGGAATCAAGTAAGGAGCTGGAGATGAGAATATCTTGGGATCTTTTTCGTTTTGAGTAGTTAATGGTGACATGTGATGTTTCCTTTGCAAGTACATGAAGTTATGAACATCATTCTTTAGACTTTCACGTGCGGTGAACTCTGACGGAACTGACTATATTTACCTACAATCCACATAAACTCACAACGATGTGGAGCTAAACAAATTAAATAGTTAATATAATAATTATATCAAATACATAAATTAATACCGATTATTATATATTCCATTGCAGTAGATAAAGCTGGCCAGAACTATACATAGCCAGTGCACGCTGCACAGCCACGTAATAAAATTCTTTTCTTTTGTCTAAAACTCAGTATTTCTTTAATTTTGAGAATAATATTAAATACATTTTTGGGATATATAAATCTTAATATCTTATATATTTTTTTTGAAAAAATATGACTCATCTTAAAAAATGAGTTTTTTATATGAATTTCAATTTTTTTTTTTAAATATACAAAATTTACAAACTTTAAAACTATATAAATTATTTTATTTAAAATAAAGTGTACCATATTTTATGTAACTTTAAGTGCATTAATCATAATAAGTTTTTGGTATACGTATCTCTCATTTAAATTATCCCATAAATAGGCTTTAGATGCAAAGGAGATGACAGTCCTTTTATTTTTTTTTTTAAGAAAAGGTCGATATATTAAGTTTATTAAAAACATTCACTCGGAGAAAAGTTACAACCATTGTGCAACCATTAGACTAGTTTTCAATTTCTGTGGTCCAATGTCTAGAGTTTATTGTAACTGGCAGATTGCTTTGATCACAGAGCATGTGTTCTCTAAAACTATAGAAAATTTTAAAAAAGGATTAAACAACCTCAATAAAATGGCATATTATTAGAAAAAAACAAAAACGGGTAGTGGGTGGAAGGGCTGCTGATAAATAGGGTCACAAAAACACTCATTTTTTTTTTTTCTTTATGCTTTCTTATCTGTACAGCGAAATTGTCTCAGTGCTGTTATATGCGCAGTTAATGCCCTCATTGGATCTGAAGCTGAAGCGGTTCCCTAGGAAAGCCCAAAAGCTGCTTTCTGCTAACTTTCAAGTCTCATATAATCCGAGCTTGGATTCGGAAATCTGAGAGAGCTACTTTTTTTTTTTTTGGCTGTTCCTCATATCAGAATCCTGTCCGAAATAATGGGTCGGTCCTGTTTTCTCAGCATCCTTCTTGTTTCATCACTTCTGGTTTTGTGTTTCTCTCATGGTATTACCCTGTTGCTTTAGTTTTTGCCTTTTCTTTTACTAGGAATAAATTCTGTTTGGTTTTGTTCTTTTCTTAATTTGGTCCCGTTTTCCTTGCGCGTTTTCTTGACCATTTGAAGGATTCGGAAGAAAAGTGATGGAGACTGTTGAGCATGAAGATTCCACTTTTCGAGTAGAGGTCAGTATCGTTTTTTTTTCCCTCTATTTATTTTTTTATAAAATATGCGTCTTATGGTTGTTTCACTCCGTAATTCTTTTCTTATTTTGTTATGTCCATAGAGTAAATATTTGTTTGTTGTCCAGGAAAGTACTGTTGGAAAATCGAGGAGGATGATAGAAGTGATGGATTATTCGGATCCAGGGCCAAACACTAATCCGAAAAGTGGGTACATTTTCAGCCCTCCTCCGCAAGTCTAATTGAGGTTATCAACCGAAGACTAAAGGGATTGTCATTTTCTTTTGTCTTTCTCAAGCCAAACCAAGTTTATGTAGATGAGTAGGCAGCGTTGTTAAGAAGGTTGGAGTTGTTTATGCTACTAAGAGATGTTCTTTTTTCAATTGTAATTAGTGAGTAGGTTATAGGATTTGGTTGTTGATCTTCATGTTCTTTGAAGCTTTGGATTCTTCTCCTTTGTCTTCAAGTGTGCAATAAAACAGTATGCTAATGCTTGTCTTTACTGTTGTATCCAAGCAAAGAGGTATAGAATAACACATTTGCTCTTCAATGATATGATCGATTACAGGCTCTGTTTGTGTTACTTACAAAGTTCAATTTTTGAGGCTGAAGTTGTGAATCATTGCTGTCCTACTGTTAATTTGTATGCTCATGAACTCGATTAATCTGTATGCCATAACATTCTCGGTTTCTCTCTTGCATATAGAGGTGCTCATGTCCATTTCTTTGCCATGTCATTCCCTGATGTGATAAGCTCTGGTTTTAGTTCTTTACTAGCATAATGTTGTGACCAATTTGTGTTTCATGGGAACCGATTAAGTCTAATTCGATGTTCTTTGGGTTGAATGTTGGTTTATAAAAGTTCATTCTGAGCTTTAACACTACTTCAATTGTATAAGATTCTGTAGTATTTCTGCCTCTCATTTTATTATATTACAAGATCAACAATTCAAGCTTCCCTCAGTTATATCAATGCCCTCGAGGTGATTTACAATAGAAAATTATTTGACTTGGTGGAGTGCAATGTGTTGAGTTAAATAGACTTCTTAATTATGCTTCACGTGCATGAAAGTGCACTTGTAGCATTATTAACTTAAATCGGGTTCTGTTGCAAATATCATACTCCCTTGGCTGTGGCTCATGCTGTATTTAAAATATTTGTGCTCCTCGAGAGCCGCTTTCCTCAATCCCTGTTGATAAATAATTCCAACTTTCTGCATTAGTACTAGAGGTGCATGCTCAACTAGCTAGTGGATGACAACATATCTTCTCCCAATTTGCAGTTTAAGTTTTTGAATATTTGGTCCTGTGAACTGGACTGACTAGGAATTTTTTAATCTTTATTTAATACGACCATGATCGTGGAATTACTCCAACATATGCAATAAAGAGCAAACTAATGGTCATAGACTCATCATGGTGATATCTTGGAAGATGTTCTTTGAGACTTTAGGAGGGCAGTGGACGGAGTTTGTGTATTCGTTCTACTTGAAAACTCATACATTTGTGTATGGTTACTTAGCGGAGGGGGAAAAAAGAAAGGAGAAAAGACTTAACATGAGATGTTTCCTTTAGCCGTTGCACTGTTCTAATAGGAGAAACTTTCTAGCTTATCTTGCTAAAGTTTTTGCCGTATGGCACATGCATTACGGGCGAAGAAGGCAGGTACTAGCAACCTCGGTTTTTTAAGGTTTCTTTAGTTTTTTCGTCAATCGTACTGGTCAAACAGACCAGTTTCTGAAAACGAATCACAGCTTGGGAGAATTTGTTAGATATTTTAACACGAACATTAATAAATGGATCTTTGATTTTATATGATCCACAATAATAAACAGTGATTAATAATACGTACCTTTCTCCATAAGTTTGATGAAGAAATAGATCTGACTATGAGGAAAGGATCACCCTAACAACTTTACCTCACAAGTGTCTCACGATGGCAAAAGGCACTCTAATGTTGTAGGTGAGAACCCTTTAACTCCTCAGTGCTATTTATAGATTTCTGACCATCAAGAAATCTCAGAATTTGTATCTGACTATAATTAGAGATAGAATTTTAATCTTATCTCTTAGGAATATTCTTATCTCATTATCACTCATATTTTATCTGATAAGTTTGAGCTATTTCAAACTTTATTAAGATGGGTGTGTGAGACATAGAGTTTTAATAAAAACTCTTACATTCTCCCACTTGGCCTATACGCCTATAAAATAATATTTTCTGTTCATGGGTTTATTATAGGAAATTAACCATACTGCGCAAATTCATTTCCTGAAACTTTCATAACTCAAAGTACATTACATGAGTTCTGTAATATCAATGTCAAATCAACTACTGATGCGAGTCATGGCGGTCCTCTGTTATATAATCAACAAATTCCCTTCCATGTACCACAACACCAACAACTAATTTAACATGATCTTTAATTGGGATAATTAAGGCTAATACCGTGATGCCTTGGGTTCCAATTCATGTCTGTTGCAGACATTATCTTGTCATCATTCTTACAAACTATTCAATGTACAAGGAAATGGAAAGACAAGAAAACAGAAACAAAACAATCATAATAGCTATCATTAAGTGTCCAAAATAAAATAAAACATCCACGAGCTCAATAACATGTTTACATCATAAGACCCATTCTGTCAACATGCTCTTTAAACTGCTTCGCTACTAGACCCTTCGTTAATGGGTCTGCTATCATAAGCGTAGTACTGATATGTTCTATGGACACTGTTTGTTTCTGTACTTCCTCCTTAACACTTAAGTATTTAAGCTCCATGTGTTTAGCACCTTTAGAATACCTATCATTTTTGGAGAAAAATACTGTAGAGGAATTATCACAATAAATTCTCAGCGGCCTGTCTATAGAGTCGACAACTCCAAGCCCTGAGATAAAGTTCCTCAGCCATAAACCATGCACTGTGGCCTCAAAGCATGCCACAAACTCAACCTCCATTGTTGATGAAGTAGTGATAGTCTGCTTCATACTTTTCCATGAGATCGCTCCACCGGCTAGTAGGAAAACATATCCAGAAGTAGATTTCCTACTATCAGAGCAACCAGCAAAATCAAAGTCTGAGTATCCAGTTACCTCTAAGTTGTCAGTTCTCCTAAAGGTAAGCCTGTAATCCTTAGTTCCTTGCAGATATCACAATACCCTCTTTGCTGCTTTCCAATGAGACATCCCTGGGTTACTCTGGTAACGCCCAAGCATGCCAACTGCGAAACTAATGTCTGGTCTCGTGCAAATCTGTGCATATATCAAGCTCCCCACAACTGAAGCATAGGGAATTTTTGCCATCTCTTTACGCTCCCACTCAGTTTTAGGATATTGTGATAGGCTAAACTTATCACCTTTTGATATCGGAGTATCAAGTGATGAGCAACTTTTCATGCCAAATCTCTCAAGAACTCTTTCTATGTAACTTTTCTGAGACAATCCCAACAATCCTTGTTTTCGATCCCGGAGGATTTCAA